>CM043113.1:71768128-72233848 GCA_023701765.1 Hylyphantes graminicola | reverse complement strand
TATTTCCTTTAAATAATACAAAAGGCAACAGGAGGGGTCAAAATACATAATGCCAAAGGGGAAACTATATCGTCCAGCAAGAATACAGAATTGTTATTCTCTCCATCAACACTTCTTATTTGGTTTTGTGTTAAAAAGAGGCATTTATTCACTTCGAAAGTGGCATTGATTCACCTATAGAAGCTGGAGAAAGAATTCATTTTAATTTTCTCTCAGCATTTCTGAGGCCACTCCAGACCTGGAACAATCAAATCTTTTAAAGTATATCATTCCTAACATTCGAACTCCATTTTCAGTTGGTCTTCCTAACTCTGCCATGGGGAAGTAAACTGTAGTAACTTCCATGACGACTTGAACCATTGTTGCAAACACCCAATTAGTTTAACATTAATGGTTCATAGGAGTCTTAAACTTCAAAATTAGCATTTTGCGATTTCATGTAATTTTAATTTATTTAAAAAAAATTTAATTGCATTGATGCATTATGTTTTATTTTTCTTTTAAACTGGTATACGCCTTTATTTGTACATATTTGTACAATATAAAGTCATTTCTTCAATTCTTCAATTTGGACCTCCATTTCAGTCATTTCTTCAATTTGGACCTCAAAATGTCTCGCGCAAGCCGAATCCAAATGTTTTCAATTTTTGTAAATAGTTTTATGTTTGTTATCATTTATTTTAGTTTTGGCTAAAGTTTCACAAATTTTAAAATTTGTTTTATAATAAATAAATCTTATAACAATTATATATAAAAAATTATACTTATATATTGAGTAGTTAAAAAAAAATTACATGAAAACGGAAACTATGCTTCGAACGTTCGCAAATTCTGAAGTTTAAGTCTCCTAAGACCCCATAAGGAAACATACTGGATTTTTTTTATTGTCGAACAAAAATGGTAAAACCATTGTTGCGATTACTGCAGTTTACCTGCCCACGGCGGAGGTAACCCCTCTTTTCTAATACTACTCTCTCAAAAATGAATGCTCAAAAACGACAAAATTTTCCTTAATTTTGACGATTCCGTTACTGGTAAATGCTCCGAGTTTTCGTTTCCTCAAAGTGAGGAAATTTGAATCGTCATTTTTATGCGGACTTGCTTACTCGTCTAATCTAAGGAAATATTTCGTCATTTTTGAGCATGTGAGTACAACAATGAGATTCAGTTTCCTCAAATTCAAGATACAGAATCGTCAAATCACGATCGTAAAACTGAGGATTCTCGTTTTTTCTCAAAAGTCAAGTGATAGTTTGACGAAACAATCCTCAAAATTAACGAAATGAGGCTTGAAGATTCATGAATCGTCAAAAATGAAAGTGTTATTTCTGAGAGTGCTGACCTGAAACAAACTCATCTTTTAAAAAACACCATTCATAACATTCTATTCCAGTTGTAGTTGGTCTTCCTAAGTAATCCCTCTTTTCTAATACTTGTATACGAAAAGACAATCAGCGACTCTAACTACATTACGTGCTCCGTACTAATAGGAAGGGATTAGGGATTATAAGAGCTCAGTTACACACAGGAAATTAGATTGTTGTCCATCGTACTTCTCTATCGGTTCTCACGACCAATCAGTCCTAATCAGCTTCTGGGATGCTTTACCGAGAGGAAAGATACTCGATGTTTGGAGTCATTCGGCAAATGGTATTGCAGGAAGGATGTTATCTGCAAACTAATATATTATATTGTAAATTCAGTGGTATTTAGGTAAATGCAGTTTGTGTTGTTATTGTTCAGTTTTGTTTCAACTAAAGTTGTGTAGGAATTCAGTAAATGGTAGAACTGAAACTTTGATAACAGCAAATAATAATTTAAGAATACTAAATGCAATGTATGTATTATGAAAAGAGAAACCCTGATATTCATTGAATTTGAACTATGCAATATCTAATAATAACGTATGTAGCATTTAGCTTTTAATTAACCAACTTAAGGTATTCACCTATGATCTAGGTCGTTTGTCTTAAAACGTTTAGTTTTTAAAGCAATTATACAGATTTTCAACAACTTTATGAATGTAATTAACTACAAAGAAAAAAAGGAAAAAATCAAATATACGAAAACTTTTTTTTATAATTTTTAACCATTCCGTTAATAATGTAATTCCATTTTTCAAAACCTAATTTGAAAAACCTAATTAACTTCAAAACGCATATCCATAACTGCCATTAACCACTTCTTAAACAAGCCTCGGAAATTTCTTAATAATGGAGTTCCACTAGCGCCACCTGGATTAATTCCCATGCCATTTGGGGATTACCTCCCGTCATCCATTGCGGCAACGGATTAACATATCCGAATACCTCAGAACAATCAAAGCGTCATCAAGAAATACCTCGCCCGTGAAGATTTAAGGTCCTCCAGTCCCCTTCGAAAGGTCTGGTCCTGGCGGATTTGTTCATTCGTCCAACAGGAGTCGTAATTAAAACGGGATGAATTATTCTTGAATTTCAAGTAAGGTGTGGTTTGGGGTGTCTGGGTTTGGCGGTTGTTCGCTCATTTGGTGTATTTAAATGACTGGCTGAATTCGACAGCAAGCAGAAAAACTGCAACAACCACAACAATAAATAGGACCCTTTTCCAAAAAATAATCATTCATTTATCATATTATCTTGTAGGTTAAAGGTATTTAATGCATAAAACATTCGTTCAGTCATAAGTTTAGATACAGTAGTTTGCCTGCATATAAATATCTTGATTCGTTGTTTGACTCTAAATTTTTTTTATTCAGTTAGTCTTCCGAAATTCTACAATGAGAAGCAAACATTTATATTTAGTTGAGTTCGTTCAGACTGACTTGTTAACGATAACTTTAATTAAAACTACCACTACCTGCCTTTTGGTCTAAAATTAAACATTTACGAAAAAAATAATACTTATCTCTAATTTTCATTTCAATATTAAAAAATTTGAAACTTTACAAGAAAGTTATGCATGTTCATAGACCATATCACCTACTACAATATCTCTATATCAACCAATACTATATGTCTCCATATAAACTAATACTTAACCAATAAAAATTCCATTTGTGAATACCATTAACACCTTTCTTGCCAAATAAAAACATTAATTTAAGTTTTAAAATGTATTGTCTATGTAATTTATATTATGCGGCATAATGTTTTTAGTACTACACTCCTTGCCAACCTAAGTTGGGTAAATAGAAATATGCTATGGAGAAGATTCTTCCGCTGATGTAAAGAGTTCCATACATTATTGGTGAATCCATCCAAAAGACATGTTTTAAACATTAATTTTATTTAAGGTCCAACAGATTTGAATATTATTTGAGAAAATTTCGCAATTTTATCCGAATGAAAAGGGTATTTTTGTTAAACTGTATTCAGATAATTTTGTTATATTACCTTACAAGAGTTTCCAACAAACGGACCAATCGCGCTTTTCCCCCTGAATTTTTACTATTTGTTTTTACACAAGTTAGGTAAAAATCTGTACACTGTGAAAAAAATCTTGTAAACATTACTTTCCTAGAAAATTAAAAAACTTTTCCTAGAAAATTTTAATTAAATAAAAACACATAAAACATTAGCTGTACAACACTTTTTTTTACATTTTAGCTAACAGTACATGTTTATATTCTGTAGATTTACAGGGACTATTTTTTGTATCCCAACACAGTTATTATATACAAGAAACATTTTTATGGTACCACATTTTTGCAAAAAAAAAAAAGAAAAAACAAAAATGTCCGCTTTCCCGGCGTGGATATCAAACCCCGGTCTCCGAGTGTCGACTGGGATTAATGACCACTACACTACCGAAGGTGCCAGCAGACTGCCGAAACCCGGGGAACGATCAGGAACCTTTAGATGTCCAATCCAACGCTATGCCAACTGTACTATGCCTGCACACATGATGTAACGTCAGGAATATGAGAAGAGAAATTCATTTGAAACAATCAACTAAGTTATTAAATTTAAAGTAGCGATTTGGTCGTGAATCACAATCGAGACAAACTTTAGGTTGTGTAGCTCTAAGTGCGGAAACCTAACCAAAATACTAACCAAATGCGAGTGGCCGATGCGCCGTGCACATCATGTAGAAGCACATGATGGTTGAAAACAAATTGAAATACTAGAGTTTTTTTGTTTTAAATTAATGAAGATTTCTGTTCAGAATTACAAAAACTTTTTTGGTAAAATTGGTTATTCCGTAAAACCATAAACTAAAAATATTCGTAGTTTACAGAATTTTTTTCTCAGTGTACGGAGGGTCCGGTCTTCATTAGTCTTCTATTTTGTTTATTTAGATAAACTTAAGCAGAAAGCCTAGTTTCGTCTGGCAAATTTTGTTTCTACTTGCCTTTAATGAGTTAATAGTTACTTTGCTGGGACCTGTTGTTGCTAAGAAAAATATATTGTTTTGTTTAAATCTAATGATTCCCTTAGGATCCATTGAACCATCAAAATAAACTATTCCATCTCAGCAGCTAATCAACCGTCTGAAATCTATATCGCAGACACAGATGATTTATTTTGACATTAACACCTTCTATTTTAGAAACATTCGAAATACCAAAATCGGCAACCCTTTGCCAACTCTGCAACGTTACAACACCAGGAGCTGCACGACACCAAAATTAAATTCTACTTTTCAGTTAAAGTTACAGGGAAGTCCCGCTGAAAGTTTAATTACTCAGCGGACCAACAGACGGTGATTTGTTTTAATTTGCGCAGGTCTCCGCCATTCCTTCTCGGTGTTTGTCGTGAAGTCGCACATTTTCGAACGCACGGAATGCTGGAATTCCAAATTTATGTTCGATTTAGATAGGAGCGCTGTGGGATAAAGCAATCACTGTAAATTACTTGGATGCGATTTATGTGTGGCTTGACTTCTTAAATCAATGTAATTTGTTCTGTAAGTCGCGGTGTAATGAATACTTGGTTTGGTTGCGAGGTGTCATACATGATTATTTGGAGAATTTCATTTTTATTTATAATAAGCTGATATGGCAGGGCCTAAAAATGCATTCATAAAGCAGACTTTAAAATTCGAATTCAAAACATTTCCCCTTTCTTTAGTCTCTTGAAAAAAAGCCATTACAAAAGAACATTGTCACAGTTACTTGATATTGCATGTTACTAGACCGATCGCACTTCTCTAAAGGCAAGTTTCAATGAGCAATCGAATCCATGGAATGTCAAAATCCCCATTAGGGGAAAAAGAGGTCGAGCAGGATTTCTAACCCAAATTATAGTCTGCGGCCAAATCCATGGTATGAAACCCTCCTTCATTAGAGGGTTTGTGAAACTCCCCAATGATCCCTGCAACTTCGATTCTGTCTGGGAGAAAATCACCGAGAGGGAAATACTGCTGCGTTGGCTCTTCAATCCGTGTATTCGATGGCGCATGTAAACGTGCCTTAAGTAACATTGCATTTATTTAACCCTCTGGGGATACAGATGTATAAACCTGACTATCAAGTTCTCCAAACACAATAATATTAAAAAATATAAGTTTTATAATTTTACTTAATTTTAAATTTTGAGAGTAATTTATAATTAGTTGACGCCAAAATAAAATTTTTTAAAAAATTGAAGAAATTAAATTGTACATTAAAAATTTTAAATTATAAATATCATACGGTGAACGTAAATGTACACTTGAGTCACTTAGCTTTTTCCCATCAGGGGGTTAACTATGGATTTCGAACTTATTGTTTATCGCTAAAACAAAATCTCTATTGAGTATTTCCCTAAAAAGACAAGCCCTAAAAAAGATAGAATAACATACTTTCTTTTGCTTTAATACATTACTAAAGATCGCAAAAAAAAGATAGACAGATGAAAACAAGGTGCAAAAGATAGCTATGATATAATACCTTTCTGCAACAACCAAAAATCAATGTTGGCGGCTAGGGTGCAGACAGATGGAGAAAAAATATAAAGTATGTTTCTGATTTCAAATATTATTAACGAAAAACATTTTTTAAATTGTACGTGAAGTTGGAAGAGAGATACAGACGGAGGAAATATACGCAATGTCGGAACCTACTTTTCCTTTTTCGTAATTCTTTCGAAAAAAATTAAAGCGAATGCTTTAAAAATATTCTTCACATTTATTACTTAACCATTTGATGGATAAATACCACACCAAAACAATTACTTATTCCATTCGATAAACATCACCAATCCATTACTCATCGTTATTTCATTACGCATTCGAAAACCCAAACCACCGTAAAAAATTCCACGCAGACGATATTAGGGCATAAATAAAAGCTTCGATTCTGAAGGTCAAATGAAAGACACTTTGTTGATGAAGTATCATCAGAGCCTCACAGAAAATCAATCGGGAAGACTCAGTGAGGGGTATAATTCTCAGTGGCGGGTATAATTCTCAGTGGCGTTATATTTATTTATGGCGCCATTATAAGGGACGTGGTCATATTTGGTTTCATGAAGTGTGCTGTTATTGGTATAGTAGAAACGTGTTGTTTGGATTTTTGATTAGAAATGAAATTGGAGCTGATTGTCTACGTGCGTGGTAGAATATCGAAAGATTCTAATAAAATTATGATTTAAATAAAATTTACTCAGTTTGGGACACTTTGGTGTGAAATTCACTATTACAATAACTTGGTCAAATTTCAATACAAAAAAATTGCGTCAAATTTCAATACAAAAAATTGATTTTCTCGTAAATTATTTAAAGTTGTGTTAAAACAATTATGCCGCCACCTAATAATAATGCACAATTAGTACAAAAAAGTGCTTAAATTAGAAACACGCATAACGAAAAGTAGTTTAATACCTGACCTTTAAATTTTCGGCTAAATCGCAATACTGAAGCTTAAAAATTTCATATTACTGTATTTTAAAGTAGTCGTTTTAATATTGTTATACATATTTTAGGAAACAAATCGAATTTACATTTTTAATCAATCGAGCATGGAGACTAAAGAATCGTCTCCTCTCGCCATCGTCAGATGTGTTTGAACAACACAAATTTGTGTTCGTACAATTATTGTATTGACACAACACAATATTGTAATGCCCTTTTAAAGCAGTATTTGTGTTTCTATTTGAACACAAGTTTATTTCTGAGGGTATGTGAACTTTTGAAAGTTTCAAAATTTTAAAAATATCTTCAATATGCTGATACTAAGATATCATTCACAAAAATAGAAATGGCATGTTTTAAATGTATCTTTAAAAATTGTTCGATGATTTTTTTTTCTTATTTTATTATAAAAAGTGTATTATTAAAAAGTGCATAGTTGAAAAACCCATAACAAACAACAAACAAGCAACTTTCTCTATATATCATTTCTACCTAGGGTTGCTTAGCTCAAAATTTCACTCAAGCCATTCCAGCTTAATTTTGTCAACTCACAAAAAAACATCCCATAGAGAAAGCCTTCAAAATCACCATCCCTTTTTACAAAGAGAATATGTAAGCTAATAAGAAAACTACTTGCCTAAACATCGAAATAAAACAAATTCTTTTTTTCTATCGTAATATCCACCAAGAGTTGAAGACTTTTCTCGGAATAGAACTAGATGATGCCACCGGCTTAAATGTCGAAAGATATAATACATATTTAAAAGAAATCAGTCCCTGCAAAATTCATGTGTTGCATAAATGTATGAGGATTTGACTGTCTGACGTAGTGGCTTCGTATAAGAAAACAAGATTCTTGACTTTCTATAAAGCCTGTGACATACTGTATGCATAAAATATACTTGTCGGCATTTGTGAAAGAAGAAATTCAGTAACTGGTCAGAGATGACGATTTTTGACGAAATGTGAAGTCTAGGTACAAAAGTTTAGTTTGGTTTGAACGTTTTCGACATTCTATATATTGCAACCGAGTACATATTTCGTCACTTAAGTTCCCACTTGTGCTATCTTACTTTGCACAACGGTAGGAATTTACTGAACGGTAACCCTTGGCGAACTTTCCAAAATCGCGCCAAACGTCAGCCAAAAACCCAACCGAAAAGGGCAAAAAGGTAGATATGGTAGGTATAGTTAGATAAGTTTGCCGGAAAACGTTATAGTTGCGAAGTAAAAGAATTCAACACATCAATCAAAGTCACACAGTTGCCACATAAAATTGTTTATCACCAAATCCCAAAAAATTGCGCCAAGGGTTACCGTACAGTAAATCTGATCCTTTCACAACTATGAGATAGCACATGTGGGAACTTAAGTGACTATTTAATACAGCTAGGTACGCTTTCTCGTATCGTAGCCTCTGTCGCGATTGCCAAGCTTTGAAAAAATTGTTATAAATAGGCATCGCTATTCATTAATATTTTTGTGACATAATGTCAGTGAGACGATCGATAGCGATCGGTACGTTAGGAAACCTCTTTAGCCGGCACCCAAGGCCACTTCCAGCGAAACATCGCATCGTACGCTACACGATTTATAAACATTTGACTACTAAGATATAACGAGAACTTATCTTGAATAAACTGTGGATTCGTTTTAATTACCATCATAAATACGTTTATGAGATTACTAGCGAGGATCGAACTCAGAAAATATCAGACACTAGGAGGATGCCCTAATAAAGTAAAAAAAACTTAAATTTCCAACAAAGTAAAAACTTAAATTTCCTACACTTTAATTGAGCAAATTACTCTTATTATTAGCAAATGCTTTTAAAAGATAAACCATCGCTTGATATTTAAATATTTAATGAATATTTAACCTTTTGTAAAATTCAAAAAAATATCTGTATTGTTGGTAAAATAACAGTCCTTAGACGAGTTAATTACTTTGGTGGTCTCAAATGAGCATGGCTGTATTGCCTTACAACTAACCTATTTATTAATTTTGAACTATACAAATGAAGTTATTTTGAAAATAGCTCAAAATAAAAATGATAATGAAAAATGAAAATAGGACATTACGAAAATATATATGAACAATAGGCTTGTTTCTGATGACTTGTTTAATGTTTATTATCTAGCTTTCATTCATGTGCTTCCTTCGACCGGTTCTCTGATTGGTGCTTTGTTCAAACATGACATTTATTCTCCAATCAAAAAAAAACTAAACTCCCCGGCGCAACAGCCCATTACTGGGCCAAGGCCTGCCGTTCCCATTTCAGTTTTCGTGACCTAGGGCTCTGGGGTGCTTGGGATATGTCCCGGTAAGGTGGCCAGCCTCACGCGGAACCCCCAGTGTTTAGTTCCCAAGCATGCTTGGTACCCATTTTATCGACCCACTCATGGGATGAAAAGCTTGGTCAACCTCGCCCAGTCCGGGATTCGATCCCCGGACCTGTGTCGTGGCAATGCGAAGCACTACCACTCGGCCACTGGGCCTCATTCTCCAATCAAGTCTCGAGAAATAATTTACTTTCACTCAGCATTTCAGTTAAACTGAACATGCTCGTTAAATATTTATGAATAAAATAATTACTTAACAGTTTAAACAAACAGAACTTGCTACGGAAAACAATGATCTACGTAACACGAATAAATATTTCATTAAATAAAAATTCATTAATTTATTTTAAATATTTCAAGTCGCTATGCAATTATTATTTTAGCCGCTGAGTTATAAATATTAAAACACCATTTAATTTACTATGTTTAAATATGTTCTCCCTTCGCTTGATAAAATGTCATTATTTAGTTTTAAACCAATAAAAATGTCAGAAAGTAATTTGTTATGGACGGGAACTTATTATAAAAGACTGCTTCTTTTTAAATATTTGATCGTTTTAGAACATTTTTATAATCTACAGATATTCATTTATTTTAAAATCTCATTGAGTAAATGAATAATTTATGAAAGCAAAGCAAATATTTGAAATTCAATAGAAACGCAATGTTTGTTCTTCATCTTAACGCAAAAGTATTAATTGTATTGCAAGATGTATTGAAAAACATCATATTTAGTTCTTTATTTATTGAATCACATTAATAAATCATAACTGGTGCCAAACTTATGCAACATTTTACTTTAAAGTTTATACAAATCTATAGAAACACTTTCATTTTAACTAAAATTAATTAAAATTAATCGAAATATATATTTCAAAATAAGAATAATTTATTTTTATATCAAATAGTTTCAATTAATCTCGGTTATTCGAGATCAAATGCATATTTTTAGAGCTTATAAAATTACATATTGTTGAGCTACTTTTTAAAATAAATATTTACATTCTTCTAATGGTTTTCAATTATTATATATATTTTTTCATCAATACTAAAATTAAAGATATTGTTTAATCGCATTATTTAGATTGAGGAATTGATTTTACAAGTTTGAAATCCTTGTAAACATAGTTCATTTCTTTAGAAACAACCGTTTTGTGATCGAAAATATTTCAAAACAACATAAAACATTCAAATAAAAACAGTGTTACCAAATCATGAATATTTAGTAATTTGTTTCAACTACATTTTTCGTCAAGTTATTAAAATACATCAGTTTTATCTACTTGTTGTTGTTTCTAATGCCACTCGTTAACCAAGCCCGGAGTAGAGGACTACCCGATTTAGGGCGAAGAGGGCGGCTTCCGTTTTTATTGAGCGCCACAAGGGAGGAAGTCCGACTGTTGCCCGTCAGCATGACACATCCGTTTTACAGGAAGGTCCCTTTCCCACATCCATTCTCACTCACATATCGGAATTTTGATCCAGATCAAAGGCCGATAACCCTCTGATCTGGCACCCCCAGAGGTACTAATTTGGTATTTGAACATGGAGGACTTTGTGACCACGACATATTTAACGTGCACCAGCCACCATTAGTCAACACGGCGGTCTTTAGCCGAATACAAGCGCCGACTCAGCGACCATCAGAATTGCGAGCGCCGCAGAGGACAGAACCCACAACCCTTCCGATGCGAGCACGACGCTTCACACGACTGAGCCTTACCGCGGCTCTCTTATCTACTTTAATATTATTAATACCAATATTGTTATTGCAAATAAATAAGATTATATCATAATACGAAGTACATTGTAAAACATTTCTGTAAAATTGCAGCTCATTTTGCAGCTATTTTTTTATGTAACATCGTTGCAATGTTTATTTTACAGCAAATTGATGGTTAGCGCGACGTACAGTCATATGAACAACCGACTCCAATAGCGTTTAAGCAGAAACCATAACTGCCTGCGAAAGAAACGTTTTTCGCCGATACCACACTTTAAATTTACATCATATGCAAATTCACACCACAAGATCATGGCAGTACTTTTATCACCACACTGTGATGGAAATGAGAGGAATTTTTTACAGTGTGTTTAAAATTAACCAATTACTAAAAATTAACAATTGATGAACAAAGTCAGCAAACTAAAATAATCATAATAAATCACAAATAATTATTTTATGTAAAGAAAACTACTTGATACCTATAATTAAACAGGTACCATTCTTATAGGTAGGTCGTTAAAGCAGCCCCTCTATGATTTAAAAAAAATTAAATCTCTGAACTTTTACTTTTTGCTTTATCTTCTCGCTACTTGAACCGAAAACTGCTACCTCCAGGCGTTAGATTTTCCACTCATCTCAAAAAAATTTGATCCATCACGTTTTCGTCATATTCTATTTTTTTTTAAAAAAAACTCGATAAGATACTTTTTTAAATATCGGTCCTCTTACTGAACGTCACCCGTTTTGGGAAGTTTAATAATTTTTTTATCAATATCTTCTCTGCCGGTTTTTGGCAACGGTATTTCGATATCGTTTTTTTTAACACTGAGTCGTAATCGATTATGCAGAAGACATATATCATGTTTAATAGGTTTTTTTAATTTTCACATTTGCATTTTTAAAAGTATGAATCTTTCGAATTACTTTATATATTTTTTTATTGATCCTTGTCATGAACTAGTTTTGTTTATTTGAATAACAAAAAAAATTTAACACTAAAAAATAAAGAATTATTTTTGTTTAGAGGGAATGACATCAGAGTCTTATCTTTAATATTTTTGTCCAGTAATATGACAAGAATTTTTGAAGTATTAAAATAAACTCTTTTGCTCGTTCAGAACTTCTTAAGGGGATTACTAAATCATGATATTGCAGTTTATTTACAAAAAATTGATTTACGTTTCCTTAGTGCATCACATTACGAAATCTACATCAAAACAAGAAAATCTTAATTTATTCTTTTGTGTGTTAATGGGCTTGTTTTACGACGTGAGGCTTAAAAGTTGTAGCTTCATTGTTATAATTTTTGTTCCTTCAGAAATTATATTTGTTTTAAACAATGCTATATTTTCTGATATTACTGAAACGAAAGTTGTGTAAAAAAATTCGGTAGAATTAAAGCTCTTCTCTTTTCGTGAATCACGTTAGATTACTGTTAAATAATTTCATTTAATTTCTTCGCATAAGAAAAATACCATCTTAGGCGAAGTTTTAAAACAACATAGTAGTTTAGATAATGCTCTCTATACTTGAAATTTAATAGAATTAAAACAAGTTTAACCCTTTCAAAACCAATGATAATTTTTCATTATCGTTTTAGAAAAAATTCTGATCATCTATAGCTATTTATGATACCAAAAGCACATCATTCGATTTTTCAAACTTTTTTCTATCCGAAAATATGTTTATTAATCCCAATTGATGTGATCCTTATTTTATTATTTCTTTAATTATGATCAGAAACATGATGATGGCAAATGGTATCATTGGGACTGAAAGGGTTAAGGTATGGTAGGAATAAAAACAATTTTCACCTGAAAAACTTTGAAATATATAGATTACAGCAGACGACAAAAAACGCTCATTTTGGGAGTGAAATCGAAACAACAAATGAAATCACAGAAAATAAAAAAATAAGAACGAGATATCTACATCATCTGAAACAAACTCATTTAAAAATCTCTTGGGTAGATTTTTGTGTGTCAGAGCCCAGTAGAAACTTCAACGCTTATTTCGACTTTTACATCGAATAAAAATATTCTTAGTCATCAGCTCGACTGAAACGTGCCGCTGAGGGAGAACTTCAAGCTAAATAATCTAATCCTAGAGAATCTTTAACTTCTGCTGTTGTTCTTTTACGCATGTGTAATCGAATTTTTTTAGACAATACAAAAGGGAAATCCTATTAAAGTAAAGTACCAGGACTTTTTTAAAGCTATATCTAATTTAGTTTTACTCTCAACGGAAGTTTTATTTTCTTTTAAAGTACTAGCAGTTCTAGTTCAGAATAATTCTTTGCCAGGGTATTTCTAAGAAAAGGAAGACAATCTTTATTTTCAATAAAAACTAATACTTTACTGTCGCCGCCTCGGTGGCTGAATGGCTAGCGTACTGGCCTTTGGAGCTGCTGAGGTCGGGTTCGAATCCCGGTCAGGCATGGATATTTGTATTTGTCAATAAATGTTGTTATTTGTCTATGTGTTTGTGTCGTCCTTTCTTTGTGTGTCTCCTGTGACTGTCCCTTCTGGCGAGCGGGGTAATGGGCTACATAGCCTACGCCCTTCCCTTCTAGAGGGCGCATTTGCATTCCATTCCATTCCAATACTTTACTGTCGATTTTCGAAATTCTATTTTGCAACAAAGTATTCGAAAACATTAATTCCTGGAACATAAAGTTTTCCATTGTGGGTTTCTTGCTCATTTTCATTCAGGGAAATCTTCGCTTTTAACTTTCGCTACCTTCCATTTAAAAATTAAAAAAAAACGTTTTTTAATTTCTTTAATGCGTATTACAGAAGTTATTCTTACAATTTTAAACTCTTCAATTGAGCCAGAAAAAGAGTTTTAAAGGGGAATCGGCACGCTGGACCGGGGGTCTCCAAACTCAAGTGACTCTATGTTAATTCAATGGAGGAAAAAAATATTTCCTCTGCTACATTTCTCTTGCTGTATTGAATATTTTTACAAACGTTTTATTTTTAAATAATAAATGTAGATAAATTACAGCTCTCTATAGCTACACTTTTTTAAATTGCTTCGATTTCTTTTTGTGAAATAATTTATTCAAAAATAATTTTTAAAAAATTCGAACCAATTTCAAAATGTGGGACTGTCGGGACCTGTAAGTCATCTACATTTATCACATAAAAAATTCGTTTGTAAAAATATTTGATACAGCTGGAGAAATGTGACAGAAAAAGTATTTTTTCTCTATTGGATTAACACTGGTGCACTGTGCTTTGAAGACCCGCGATCCAGCGCGCCCATTCCCCCTTAAATACGATTTATGATGCCTGAGAGAATTAATTTATTTACTCTCAATAAACATCTGCATGCATGAGGGAACATCTACAACACTGCGCTTTGGGTCGATGTTACCCATCGATGTTTGCTTTAACCTTCCAAACAGCCTGGAAATCGACAAATAATCATGGTTCCTCTGCATAACTTTTAAATAGTTTTTGATAAATGTAATATTTATTTATGTAAAGAATATCAAAATTATTTATGTTTCATTTTGAAGGCATTATCTCCCTTAAACTCATTTATAAGTGAAAAAAGTAGAGTTTCAATAAAATTCCATTATTTTAAATTTATGTTTTTTTCTTCAAATGACGGAACATAACATTCAAAATCATCCTGTTTTAACGCTCAGAAGGTTATATACAAACCAACAGGAATGCTCACAAATAAAATTTTCTTAGATCTGACTGTGAAAACTAGAGTTAAACTCTATTTTCAGAGCGTAAACAAAACTATTTATTTATCTTTATCATTTTAAGACTCGAGCAAAATACCATGGGTATATTCTTAATCTAAACACACTTTTCATACAAATATATGCTAAAAAGTATTTTTGCAGAGTAATTTTATAAAAAAAAATATGCCTAATAGTTACTGAGCGACACGTCTGAAACTCAAAAAATGCACATTTCTTGTGCTATAAATGCAAAAAGAAAGCATTATCACTTATTTGTAGTTAACAGTTTATTTAACATTGTATATTGAATGCAAACTGCCTTTAAAATTAACTGCTAAAAGAGCTTTTTGAAAAGTTTGAAAAAGTTTAAATTAATTTTTTGAAACACGTCTTAAACTCCAAAAATACACATTTTTGTGCTATAAATACCAAAAGAAAGGCCTTATCACTTATCTAGCTAACAGTTTATTTAACATTATATTGAATGCAAACTGCCTTTAAAATTAACTGCTAAAAGAACTTTGTGAAAAGTTGGAAAAAAAGTTTACTTTTTAAGAACTCTAATATCGAATTGACCCTCGCTCAACTTCATTTTTTATGGAACGAATAAAAGACTGATACCTGTAATCAAAAGCTGAAAACTGATACTTAGATATTCTTCTATCGGACCAGGTCAATTTCGGAACTCATTAAAGTGTTAATTGTTTGAGGGAAAGTTTTAAAAAAATGTCTGCAAATGGGGACGCCAGGTCTCAAGAGGTTTAAAGTACCCAAATCTATAAATAATTCATTTACTAATGTATTTGTTCCATGTGGTCATATCGAGGCTAAATTTATGTCTTATATATCTCTTCTAGATATCCCTTTACCAAAAGTGCTGACAACCAACCCAAAAAAAGCTTCATCGAAGTGTCGAGAATCGGCAGAGAGGAAGAGGCGAGGCGAGGTAGAAGCCGGCGGACAGACGGACAAGGATGAGCAAGGACATCGAGAAGGGACAGAACAACGACTACACCAACAAGGACGACCCCAAGAAGGATGTCGCAGACGATTCGGACCTGAAAAAGGACCCCCCGGCAGACGAAGAACCCGCCGAAGACGCACCCCTCAAGGGCAAAGAGGCAGGCATGGAGAACGATTCTGGAGCAGCGACTTCGGAGAAGACGAAGGAAGGGGCTAAAGGTATATCTTTACCATTTGCAATTGTGTATCCTTAGAAGAAATATTTCTCTATCTTACCAATGTGCATTTCTTTATCCTGCACACTTACATTTCTGTATCTTTACGGAAGGGGCTAAAGGTATATCTTTACCGTTTCCTTACCAGATGCTTACTAGAAATATTTCTTTATCTCACCAATGTACATTTTATCCTGCATTTCTGTATCTTTACGATGATTAATTCTCTGTCCTCCGCATGTACATTTTTATATAGTTACCAAAAATATTTTTCGATGCTTACTATGAATATTCCCTGTCTTACTTATGAACATTTTTCTATCCTCTCTATGAATATATCTCTATTCTATGCATGTAATTTACCTATCTTTACCATTGATATTTCTCTGTCCTCCACATATACCTATCTCTATAGTTATGTTCGTACCAGAAATATTCATTTTCCTTGCCATAACCATCTCTTTGTAAGATACATGTACACTTCTCTTTCCTTACCATGAATATATGACCTATCCTAGATATTAACGTTTCTCTATGCATACCATTAATATTTCTCTGTCGAAGAAATGTACATTTTTTGTTCTTACAATAAGTATTTCTCCTATACACGCGTAATTTCTCTACCCTTACTACGAATCTGTCCATACCTTAAAAATGTACATTCCTTTAACGATAAATGATTCTCTATCACATGTACATTTCCCAAACCATAAATATTTCTTTATCCTAAACTTGTCAATTAACATCGGAAAACGCGTGTGGAAAACATTTTACTATCCTATATATTAACATTTCTCTATGCTTACCATTAATATTTCTCTGTCGTAAAGATGTAAATTTTGTTATTTTTACAATAAGTATTTCTCCTTTACACTTGTCCTTTACATGTAATTCCTCTATCCTTACTACGAATCTGTCCATACCTTAAAAATGTACATTCCTTTAACGATAAAAGACTCTCTATCACATGTACATTTCCCAAACCATGAATATTTCCTTACCCTAAACTTGTACAATTAACATCGGAAAACACATGGCTAAACATAAAACTTTCTCTAACCAACAATGACCCCTCTTAGGTCTCGGGGAGTGGCTGTCCAAGTCCAGGGTGAAATGGTGGATCGCCATCCTGGTGGCCATAGTCCTGGTGACCGTAGTCCTGGTCGGGACTTTACTGGCAGTGGAAGTGGATGACTATGATGTACCTGATCACAGCATAAGGCTTGTCAAGGTAAGGCTTGAATCTGCTCCAAGTGTCCAACACTTGGTTTGATGCTGCTGGCTGTGTTGGCAAGCCTTGTCCAAATCTGTACTAACTTTTTAATTAATGCTATACCTTGTTTAGCTAGAATGCGAGCTTCGAAAAGACTTTCTTCCTACATCCCTTTGCTTGGTTTTCTTCGAAACGGCGTAAGCGTGTTTTTGATCCACCCTATTTGGGTTTGAACTGTTCGGATTGTTAACCCCACAAAACCTCAAACGCGTTAGGTTTAGAAAAGGGATGCTAACCCCGTTTACTAGAAAACCAAGCGAAGGGATGGGGGGGGGAAGTCTTTCTCGCATTCTATCTAGACAAGGTATAAAAGGGGAAAAGATAGCGACCAAAGATTATTATTTGGTCTCACTGGACAACTAGCCCTTGTCTATGATGATGCCACAGCTACGTCAAACATTGTTTTCTATCCCACGAGCTCCGTCGTTTCTGAATCGTCGATTGACTTCTTTTGACGTCTATCACCTTCTTCGAACGCTAGTAGCATGTCATAATGGTTTAAAATTTAGTTAAAGGCTTTTAAAGTAATTTATATTCTCGAATGCAAAGCAAATAGTCATGAATTTGTAATAATAATAATTCGTATTCTCACATAAAATATGTGCGTTAATCCGAAGTAACTTACTACCTAAGGGAATACTAGTAGCATGTCAGAATGGTTTGATATTGAGTTAAAGTTATTAAAGCAATTTATATTCTCGAATGAAGTAAATACTACCTAAGTGAATACTTCCTAATACTACACTCTTAAAACAAAGGAGTGAAATCCACTCCAGTTGGAGAAGTGCATTTTCGACACCGTAAAGGCATGCATATTAGTTCAGACTGAGTTGAAATCACTCGTTTGGAGTGATCCTGTCGGAGGTTTAACACACAAAGGATCCACTCCAAAAGGAGAAGTGCATTTCCCAGTCTGGAGGAGTGCAATCCACTCAGACTGAGTTAAATTAGGAGTGTTTGTTTTAAGAGTGTACCTAATTGAACATTGTCCAAGCTTTGACCCGGCTGTTTTCCTTCCAGCTTTGGCCCACCCCGAACAAGCCCCGCAAAATGATCAACTTCGTCCACGGCTCCCTGCCGGTGGAGGGTCGAGTCTGGCCCGACCTCACGCGGGAACTCGACCAACTACTGGTCCGCTACACCCCTTCAGCCAACCGCAGCAAGAAGGTAGGTCTCATCTTGAGTGTACAGGGTGGTTATAAAATAACGCTCGCTATTCGGAGGGGTCTGTAGCTTGAATGAAGAATCCAAATGCATCAAAAAATGAGACACTTACTAATCAAGAAGGGGGAAAAAGAATGGAATCATAAAAAAAATAGAATCCGGGAAAATAATCATAAAAAAAGAATAATCATAAAAAACAAACTCGTATCTTGACCAGGGTTCTAAATTACGAAGCGTCGTCAATTATGGCCTATTACGGCCAACACATCCAATTACGCCTCGTAATTTAGAACCCTGGTCAAGTGACGAGTTTGTTTTTTATGATTCCATTCCCCCCCCCCCCCCTTCTTGATTAGTAAGTGTCTCAAAGTTTTTGTATTTGGATTATTCATTAAAGCTACAGGCCACTCCGAATAGCGAGCGTTATTTTATAACCACCTTGTATTTCTTTGAATAAATTGTACTTTTAAATCTTTATTTGTTACAAAAAAAGTTAAAATCAATCTTTAAACATCTAAGAATGCAAGTGTGATCAAATTATGGGTCAACTTATTTCATGAAATTTTTTGAGAGTGAATTTCATTTTACCATGTTTCTAATATTTTCATTTAATTAACACAAACGTTATTTGATTCTTCAAAACATATGATTCTTCCATCTAACGATAAATAAGTGCGAGCTCCAGTGAGTGAGAAACAAATCGCAAGCTGAGGGTTCCAAATGGAATCATTGGGGATGAAAGGGTTTAAACCATTCATTTGTAAAACAAAATTATTCTAAATGACTTAACGTATGATTCTGGGAAAAAAATTTAAATGTAAAACAAGTAATGCAAATGTTGAAAATACCATGCTATCCCAACTCCATATGTTAAATTTGTTTAGTTTAGTTTGAAATATCATCGCACTAGAGCTACACGAGAGCTATTAGCGACGGGCATCGTAATTTAGAACCACAGTCAGGTGACGAGTCGACACTTGAGTAGGCACCCAACGCAACCATTATGGATGACATCGTGTGCAGAGTTGGGACTTTGAAGCATGTTTAACGTGCATTCCCTACACACGGGATGTTATTCATTGGCCTTTTTTTGACTGCACGGGCCATTTATAGGTCGGCAGTTATTTTGGCGATGCCCGGACCCGAACCTGGGACCTTCCGCATGTAAGGCAAATGCCTAACAGACTGAGCTCTCCAGTCCCCATATGCTTAATTCTATTGATATATTTTCTTTAGAAATTAAATTCATATAGTTAAAGGGAAATGTTCTTAATATCGGCCATGCTTGGTTGGTTGGTAGACATATATTTTCAGGCTTGTGTGCTCGGTCAGAGACCCGCTTATAAACCTTCGTCAAGTAAGATTCAGTGGGTCTCCAGCAGTACCGGAACTCGATTGCGGAACTTTCCGATCCCGAGACCGAGATCTTAACCACTAGGCTTCCCACGGCCCCGAATCGTCCATAACTAAAGTAAGACTCGGTGTGTATTCAGTAGTACCGGAACTCGATTGTGGAACCTTCCGATCCCGAGATCTTAACCACTAGGCTCCCTACCCTCTTAAAGCGAACGAGCGATTTTAACTCAGTCTGATTATATTTCACTCCTCCAGTCTGGAAAATGCACTTCTCCCATAGGAGTGGATCCTGTGTGTGTTAAACCTAAGACAGGATCACTCCAAACGAGTGATTTTAACTCAGTCTGAGTTAATATTCACTCCTTTCCAGTGTCGAAAATGCCCTTCTCCTATTGGAGTGGATTTCACTCTTTTGTTTTAAGAGTGTACAGCCCCGAATCGTCCATAACTAAACTCTTTACTAAAGTATGCGAATTTTTTTAAGGTGCAAGAATGCTACGGCCACACCCCTCCCGAAGCCAACCACGTCTGCAAGTTCGACATCCGGCCCCTCATGCGCGAGTGCAGCAAGTCGATGAACTACGGCTACGACGAGGGCAAGCCCTGCGTCTTCCTCGAGTTTAACAACATCACCGACTGGATCCCCGAACCCTACACCTCCAGGGAGCTGGAGACCTACGTGGAGGTGTCGGACAGGACGGCCGTCAACAACATGGTCTACCTCGACTGTCAGGGGGACTCGATCGTCGACCAGGAGAACATCGGGAGGATCCAGTACACGCCCGACAGGGGATTCCCGACCAAGTTCTTCCCCTACAAGAAGCAGAGGGAGTACATGTCGCCGATCGTCGGGATCAGGTTCACCAAGCCGGCCATCGGCGTGGCGATATCGGTCACCTGCAAGTTGTGGGCCAAGAACGTCAACCACACGGACGAGGCCATCCCGAGCGGACAGATATCGTTCAACTTGCTGGTGGACTGAGGCGTCGCAGAGAGATCCATCGAAACCCGCGCGCGGACAAGTTAAAGACGACTTTTGGTCTTTTCTGCTCTAGTGTCCGGTCTCAACCTCTATTTTATTTCCCCCTACTAATACTTGATGATTGTGTGTTGTTGGAAATACAGTGAATCCTGGATAAAGTGTTGTCTCTATATAACGTGTGTCGTGCCAAACATTCAGCAGAAAGAGTTCAGCTTAGCTGATGTAAAATGTGTTTGTTTCGTTTATCCAATGTTCGATGTTGTGTGGAAACATGAATGAACTGAAAATGTAGGTACAGCAATTCTTCTGTGGTGTTTAAGAATGTCAAACTAACTGCTACTTTTGAGATGTCATCGATTTCAACAACATCAAAAAAAAACCATTACCATGGAAAGGTAAAGAAGAGGTAGATGTTCAAGCGCGTTGTCCTCTTTTTATTTTGGAAATAAGGTTCTGAAACTCTTTTAAGCGGAATCTTTGAACCACTGTGCACAGGAAAAACAAAAGAAAATACACTATGCAACAAACCAAATAGAGGATTGAAACTGAAAAACTATTAAACCAACTGTGTTCAGAAAGCATTGCATTTCTTTGACCTATGCTATAAATATTGCTCTGCACTGCTAAAAATTTTGGCGCTTGGTTCCTCTGAAAATATGGTTTCTAGTAGCTGCAATGACTGTGATGTGAAATGTTCCATCATATTTTCGGTATTCGGTTGAACCCTAGTTTTTGTTTCCAAAACCTGAAAAGTGGTGGGGGGTTGGGTACGGGTTAGGTACACATATATATTCCTGCGTGTGTGCTTGATCAGAGACCCGCTTATAAGCCTTCCCGTCAAGTAAGACAGACACAAAAATATTTTTCTTGCATTTACGGTTTTGCATTTACGGTCACAGAGAAAGGAAATACACCCAGGGTGAAGACAGAAATCGAACCATCACCCGTTACAGAGCGCAGGCTAGCATAATGGCCTGCGATCCAAACCACTCGGCCATCCAGTCTCCCGAAAAATGGTTCAACCGATTCCGAATTATAAAAACCATTATTATGGAGAAACCAATCGCAAAATTTTTAACAAAGTGGTTTCCTTTTTTCTAATTCCTTTGTGGTATAGATGTTTCTGTTAACTGGAATGCATAGTTTTTCTTGCAGTACTTCACATAAAGGATGGATATTATCATATATGCCACATATACTATTTAAAAAGCTTTCTAGTTTGTGCTTGCCTTCAATCGGTGTTCAAATATTAACTATAGACGTGCATTATAGTTTTAATGTGAAATATACGAAATTGATATTGGAAAATTTAAGTTTGTTGGAGTATGAAGCTCTACAATTTATTGTTTTTTACCGAATAGTTGTCTTGGAGTTTGCTATGATTTTAAACTGCTCAATTACTAAGCATTTAGCGAATTGTATATGTAAAGAATTGAACACTCGTTTTTTGGTAAAATATTAAAATAAATCAGGATCAAACTTTTTAATACGATTTTTTTAACGTAATGCTACATTGCAGATTTAAAATTTAGCATATGCCACTTTGGATTCATCACACTACATTCCGCGAATATACAACAATTAACAAGCGATACTAATCTTTAGAAAATGCGAACTTTGGTATGATTTTTCTTAAAATTGTCTTTCATATGGATTTAAATTAAAATAAGTGCATCTTATTGGCTTAATTTATCGAATTTTTAAGTATTTAGACCAATAACCTGACAATTAACAACCGACTAACAATTTACTGCAAATCTTTGATTTAAACTCACTGTTTGAGATTGTATTTCACATGCAAAAATAATAACTTGCGGCATAGTTTCTATGTGTTATGGTAGTCGACTAAGACGATTCTTACACCTGCTTTGCTCAAAAGTGAAAGGCCAAGTTGCAATATTCGCATTCTCCAAAGTATAACTAAGATATAGGGCCCGGTTCGTTTATTAGCTACTTTTGACAAACACAAATTTAATTGGAAGAAGTCGCCACATGAACAGGCCGGACCCTTTATCTTAGTTATACTTCGGAAAATGTGAGTTTTGAAAATAGACCCTTCAACTAAGATGTTATCTGTGTAACTAATAGTAAAATGGTTAATGTTTATAGGATTTTTAAACATGCAGAATAACTATTGAAGCATGATTTTTGAAAATCGTTCGTTATTACTCAAAAAGGACCAAAAATTGAGACAAATTTAAAGCGTATTTTGAATAACATAATATGGTGTTGCATCGAATACTTATCGAATAAAATAAGTAGCTTTTAGAATAATTGTAAAGAAAATTTAGTGATATTATTTTATCATTTAATATTTAATCATTAAAAAGATGATCAAAAACTTGCTTTTCTCTTCAAACTTGTTAAGCATCTAAAAATTATTTTAGACCGACATTTTTGCAAGATTATTGCATTAACTTTTTTTTCATATTTAAATGTGGTAAATTTTAAGAGATTTTCTTCCAATTCAACTTGATAAAATTTTCATGGTAAACTAACTTGGCAATTTCAAAACACTGGCTGCGTTTTGCACTTGATACAGCATACCAAAGTAGCATGTAATGTACATAAAATGTGTGTTATTTCACGTATACAGGTTTATTTTATAGAATCTGGGAATATGAGCATTCGTAGAAAGCCAGTTTCCGTTCTGCAAAACTTTGGAAGAAAAACCGGTGATACTTGTTAAGTGTGTTACAAAAATCCTGTTTCAAATAATCTATCACCAGATGTGTTTTAAAATCAATGTTATTGTTCGTTATCGCTAGTTTCGAAGTATAAGTAGTAGATACGTGTAAGTACCTGGTACCTTGCGCAAATTGTACAAACATTAAAAATGCTTTTATGCATATTTCACGACTGTATATTTTCTAGAACCTCGAATGATACTTAATGGATGTTGCCATTTTGACAAATGCAAATCGTTCACTTGGAGTTCTATATATAATTGTATACATTTGCAGAAAAATAATTCACATAATTATATTATTTTTCCAAATTATCCACAGGCAAATTAAAGCTATAGTGACACAAACAAAACATAATTGAAGAGCTTGGTGGAAGAACGTGCTAAGTGACATTTTTGGAAAAAATGATATTTTTGTGGCAATGAACATAGTACTAACTTCTTTAACGATAACAAGTTTCTCCTTTTCATCAACTTTAAGTTTAGAAGATTTTTTAAGCTTTACAAGCATCGCTTTCAACAGTTGCGGGTGCAAAGGAAAAACTTTAAAGCCTTTTCTCGTTTTTACCGTTTTGTCACTTAGCACGTTCTTCGACTAAGCTCTTCAATTATAATTTGACATAATAGCCAGAATAATATAAACTTCCGATTAATGATTCTTAAAAACACGCTGTGTAATGTTTAATACACAATTTAAAAGAAACATACAGAATCAAAATATTTTTAAACGTATTGTGGAATTTTGTTCACTTCTTGTCTTTCTCTTAAAATATGTTGCTTTATTATTTAAAAAGCACATTTTAGTAGAATTTTTAAAATGCATACTTTATACATTGCTATTTGTTTCTACAAATGTATATAATTAGTAACTGTATTTACCTAAATGTAATCTGATGTTAATATATAGTATATGTAATATGGTAGTAACTAGAATTGTTTGTGAGTACGTTTCGTTACAGTGTTAATCTTTGAAAGGATAATTTGTGCATTTTAGATTTTTTAAACAATCATAATAATATTTTATGCGATAATTTTTCTTAATTTATTTTTTTATATAATAATTTCAATACAATTTTTAAAATAAAACCATGTGACAGCTATGATTTGCGATTTGCATTACGTTGCCAAGCAACGAAAATGCCCAAATATCGCAAACATTCCACTTCATATTTCATACAACTCTATAGGTATAGCAACCATACGTCAAACTCTCCAGCTTATCAGCAATCATGGATGTTCGACTGGCAATTATATCATGGCTGTACCCAATGGGGTTGTTTCACGGAGAATCTGGCAATAGCTCCACGGTCTTGTTTTCCTTTCTCACGAATACTTTTTTTTTGTTAAGTTGGTTGGTAGACCTATTAAGTTTAGTGTGCTTGATCAGCACGCAAACCTGATTCTCTCTTTCAGCCAACCAACCAAAACAAAAGTAATTCGAAAGAAAGGAAAACAATACCGCGGAGATATTGCCAGATTCTCCGTGAAACAACCCTATTCATTAAATCAATTAAAAAAAACTAATGTGTTAAAGGTCGTTTATATAATTCATTCCTTCTATTACGCATTATGTTAATTGAAAACGAAATATGTCATCTAAACTGCTGATGTATATATTTTATGATATTGTCAAAACACCTATAGCCCCTTACTTCAATTACTTTTAGCAACTATAAATACATTTTATTTTAATGCATTTCAATAAGAATCAATTACAAATATCCTTTAATAAGTTTTTTAGAAATGAATATACAATTAAGTGTATTGTACAGCAATGGTGTTCAGTAATTGTAAATTTTAGAAACATTAAAACTCTCTAAGGAGTCTTGCTTATTATACTGTTTAAATAAAATGTATATGTATAGCCAACCACATAAAAGAAAAAGCGTATTTTACCAAAAATATTGTTATAGATGTTATAATAATGTAAATACAAGCACCGCATACAGCAAATGTTTTCAAGACATAAATTTTGTTGTGATTTCTGGCTTTTGAATATGGTCAGCTAAAAACTTAAATGTTTTAAAAGCAGGACGAATCCATTTTACAACTAACTTTCTTTGTGATTTAAAATGGAATAAGCTCTCTAAGAGAGACAGGTTACAGCAAAAGTATGGAAAACATTTCGATCTGTTCCAAAAGATTCTCTAACTATTTTGAAATTGTTAATCTGTAATTTGTAGAACTGACCAAACAATTAATATTTTGATTGGTCCTTTCAATAAAGACAAATTGATCGCAATATTTTCGAATATATAATATAATGAAAAAAACTGTTAAACGACTTTGGTTTAAAAAAAATATGCCAAAGAATATCGATCGTGTGTGTAAAAAGCAACGCTTTTTCTCAGTTAATTTTATGAAAGAGCGTCACAATTTCGGATAAAGTGCAAAAGTTGTTAAAGTAAAAACAAATATTTTGAACTAAATTAGTTGTTTAATGTCACTGAAAGTTTTTTTACAAGTTACTACAACTTTCTATGGTACTTTAGGGTTATATCGGCTACCTGCAACGCTCACCCAACCATTTAGCTCTAGTTTTTCAGATTAAATCTTGAAAATTCAAGATAATAATATTGTAACCACTATAAATTCATCGAATAATAAGTAAATAATGCAGAAATAATAACAACCATATATAATAATGCCACGCACGACAATGTTGGGTGTGGCAAAAATGGTCGACGGGATAATCTCAAAGTACTATTTCTTTTTTTTTTTTTAAATTTAAAACTACGAGCAATTCCCTAACGTTTGTGAAGACGCCTGGCTTCAATTTTATACCGTCATAACTTTCAGATTTAGTTAATTTAGTAATTAGCATGCTATCACTGAAATAGCCGGTCTGAGGAGCACAAAACTTCACTTTGATCAAGTCATGTTCATTTACTTTTCACACCGTGTACTTAATAACTCCATAAATTCGTAAAGACTTTTCAATTTTCTATTTCGGGCATGCGTACAAACAATTGCATATAAAAAGTTTTGTGCACATGCGCAAACCAAATGGTTTAAAGCGAATTGAAACGTCTGAATGGAATTTATTAAATTAAGGATTTCCAGGTTTTCAAAGAGTACTCATATTTGAACTCTATCCCGAAATATTAATATTTTTTGGAATAAAAAAAACGTAAAAGTATGTCTAAGACATTTGTTTCTCTAAAGTAAATTTCAATTAAAAATTCTGCAATAGTGAATAAATACACTATAAAAAATTTTGAGCTTGATTTCACCACATTAATACCACATTAATACTACGTACTAGCTGCAACGGCTGTATGGTGAAAATGTTTCATCATATTTTTAGTATTTGGCTAAACCATTTATCAGGTTTTGGTTTCCAAAAACTTAAAAAATGTTTTAACCGAATACCGAAATTGCGGCAGAACCTTTTTACCACACGTTGCAGCTACTAGGAACCCTATTTTTGGTGAAACCAAGCATGCAATTTTCACCAGTGTAATGCTTTTTCAAAAAATAAAACTTTAAATTCACTTTGAAATATAACATTATGATGTTAATAAACTAATGAAACCAAAAGGATATAATACTAGACTATTTATTCACCATTAAAAAAGTAATCATTAAAATACTATGTTTAAGACCACATTTAGGTAACTTATTTCATTTAGCCTACGCCCTTCCCTTCTAGAGGGCGCATTTGCATTCCATTCCAACTTATTTCATTTTAGAAAGCATTTTATACATTGTTGGAAAAATGAAAAAGGAGCGAAAACCTGGAAATCCCTTAATTATGACTATTTTATCATTTTCATGCAATGCCCATCGTACTGCACGTTAACGAAACAAAGAAAGATAGCCACGTTTTTGTACTATGCGCTATTCCCGTTTCTTGTACATGTAGTGTACTGTACAGAGTACTCGCAAATTACCAATGGATTCGCCGCCTGCCGCAACAGAAATGATAAATATTTCGCGATTGTGGAAATCTGTATGCCTCTAGACTTCGCTTTTCGGTCATTCTGTGTTAAATAAGTTGATCTTTTAAGAAATAAAGTTGAACTTCACTATTGCTGTTTATGTGTTGGCCTTCTTACTCACAAAACATTTCTTATGTAACAAAATAAAACACTGTAAAACTGTGTTGTGCATGACGTTACTTCATCTGTATTGAATAACGTTACACTAAGTTTATCGACTATACCTTGTCTATCCAGAATGCGAGCCTCGAAAGCATCCCCCCATCGCCGCAATTGGTTTTCTTTGAAATAGCGTGAGCGTGTTTTTTCCCCACCCTACTTGGGTTTGAACTGTTCGGATAATTAATCTCATAGAAGAACCTCAAACGTGTTAGGTTTAGAAAAGCGATGCTCTCCCGTTTCCTAGAAAACCAAGAGAAGGAATGGGGAAAGAAAATGCTTTCAATTCTCGCATTCTGGATATACAAGGTATAGTAACGCTACAAAAAAAGTAGTTAAACTTTCTCAGTCTGTAAGGTTATTTTATTAGATTGGTGTAACGTTACTACAGCTTTAAGGAGAAGCTTTTCACCAAATTTATTTAATAATGCAGCACTGCAAAATAGGAGTAAACTTCGTCAGCTTGCAACGTTACTCGATAAATTTGGTGTTACCTTACTTCAGCATTATTTAGAAACTTTACACCGAAATTTAGGAACTAACGTTAAACCACGAAACATAAACAAATATATTTTGTCTGTAATGTTACTCCATCATATTTGTTTAATGTTACTTAGATTCATGGAGTAACAGTTTACGCCGAATTAAAAAAAAGAGTAACTTCGTCAGTTTATAACGTTAGTCGATAAATTTGAAGGAACGTTGCTCCATAAAGCTGAAGTAACGTTATTCCAAATTCATGGAATAAAGTCAAAGTCATTAAAGTCAGTAAAGTTAACTTTACTCCATTAGATTGATATAATGGTGCTTCACTTCATGAAGTAACGTTACACCGAATTTATGAGTATTGTTACACTGTAAAGTAGATGTAAACGTATTCAGTCTGTAATGTTACTTCTTAAATTTTTTGTAACGTTACTGCATGAAATTGGGGGAAGCTATGCAGCAAACAGTTTTATTAAGAAACTTTACAGAGATAATTTTTATACAGTGTTTGAAGTAACTGGATTGATTATACAGTTCTAATCTTATGTTTAAACTCCGAATTTAGTTGCACGTTAGAAGTGGAAGTATATTTTCAATTTAACATGCGTACGGGTTTTTTTTTTTCTAAAAGTAAATCTATATTGTACTTCACCTAAAAATTGAAACATATTCTATTTTGAAGTAAATAGAAAAAGATATCCTACAAGATTTAACGCGTAGTCATTAATAAAACACGGGAAATAAACAAAACGAGCTTCCTACTAAATGTTTAAAAAAGATTCTAAAAATTTATTGGCCAGAAAAAATTTCAAACTATAATATATACATCAAAACAGCAGACAAACGACATAATGATAAAAAAAAAAGATGGCATAGGGTCGGTCATGTGCTAAGAAGGAGCCCCGATTCTAACCAACGGATCGCTTTAACTTGGTCTCCTGAAGGCAAAAAGAAGAGAGGACAACCACGGTTGACGTGCCAACGAAACATTTTAAAGAAAAGGCACCATCTTGGTTGGCCAAGCAGGGCACTTGCCTGGAAACTGCACTGAACCGGGGGAACTGGATTAAACCAATTGAGGCCTCATGCACTTATAAGGCGAGACGAGTCTCAAAGCAAGGCATTGTTTAAATATCAAAATAGCTCAATTATTAATTTTGAAACAAATCAATTGTTGTTTAGTCAGGGGATACTGAATTGAAACTAAATACACAAGCACAATTAAAAATACTTTAATATCCATTGGATTGAGGAAATACATATGAATTACATGCAAAACACATTTTAGTAATCCATATTAATAAAAAAAATCGTTTCATGCAACTATAAATGGAATAATTTTGACAAATGAAATGACAAAGTTAACATATATCTAGTGCATAGTTTCTTTTATTTTCTTGTGCGAAGAAGTACTGGATATTTTTCAAATTATCTTCTCTTCTGTAATAAAAAAATATATATATGCATTATAAAATAGATGTTTGAATTAATAATACACAATAAACAATTACAAAATTGCACATTACATGAAAAAATTGAGTAATTAGATAACATTTATTTCAGAGTAGAGTGTATACGGCGGTAATTGGCATGTTTCAGGTGACGTAGTAATTCCAATTTTCATTCTTGCTGTTCTGAGATTTTACTGTTAAATTTAATGTAACAATTGTAACATTACTACGTGAAAACGGAGGCGGTACTTGCTGCCACCTATTTTAATCTGATGTGTTAACTTCTTATTTGTGTAACTTTTCTCGATGAATTCGGTGCAACGTTACTCCATGTATATAGAGTACCAGTTACAGCCGTTTACAGTACTTCGATGTTTTACAGTGTTCCGTATTAAAATCGCATTACAATCTTGTTTTAATTAACTACTTAAAACTATCAGCTAAGCCCCAGAGAATATAAATTTCTTTAATGAAATACAAATATTGTTGTTTTTTATTTTCCACAACTTAAGAAACTTCTAAAGGGGAGCGGACGCCCTGGACCATGGGTCTCCAAACTCAAGTGACTCAGTGTTTATCCACGGGGGAAAAAATATTTTTTCTCTGACACATTTCTCCGGCTGTATTGAATATTTTTGCAAACTGTTCTTTTAATAATAAATATTGATAACTTACAGGTCTCTATCTTCCCACTTTTTGAAATCGATTCGAATATTTTGTGTGATATTATTTATAGAAATTTTTTAAAAAAGTTAAAACCAATTTAAAAAAGTGGGAAGGTCGGGACCCTGTAAGTCAGCTACATTCATCACATAAAAAAATCCGCTTGCAAAAATATTCAATACAGCTGGAGAAATGTGGCAGAGAAAATATTTGTTTCTCCATAGGATTAAAACTGATGCACTTTGCTTTGGAGACCCGCTATCCAGCGCTCCCATTTCCAATTAATACGAAAAATTTTATTTCACAGCTCCATTAATTGACGTTACCCAGAAAAAATATTCCTTTTTTTTTTCACCAAACAGTTTTTTTTCCCGATTTATCTGAAAGTTCAATCCAAAGTTTGTTCTCGAATTACTGCAAAGATCCTCGCATTTCAGTAAGTAAACAGCAAAAAAATTGAGCTTAAGACTTATCTCCTATTTCTTTTACTAAGCATAAGCTTAACTACAAAGAGCCGTGACTCCTCAGAAGATCTATACATCAACAACACTCAAAAACAAACAAAACCATTTAATAAATAAAAAAAGTTTATTTTTCATCTTAAAAATATTCGTCACAAAATTGAGAGGACAGAACTTAGATTCCCCGAGAAAAAGTGTCTAGAAAGACACATATTATTTTAAGCCGATGGAACTATTTGAAGTCAAAAACATCGAAGTCTGTCGTCAAATATTGAACAAGATTTTTTCTTACGTTCTGGATGCTCAAAACTGGAAATCGTCTTGAAGTTGTGTTGTTTATTTTCGGCGATGGAAAGTGTTCGACAAAAGCTGGAACGATTCTTAGAATGACAGATCGGCCCACATGGGTGAACATTCATTAAAGATCGGAGGATTCTCTGATTAAATATAACTTTGTGGAAAACTTTTTTCTTATTTCTCTATCAAGTTAAAAGTGGTTCCAGTTTCAATAATCGAAATGAAACGGGTTCAAATTGAGATGCTTAAAGTCACTTTAAAAGTTGTTTTGTTTGCTGAAATATCAAACTAGTCAGTTGAAGAAAGTTCTGTCACTGAAATTGCGAACTACTTTAAATAACAAAGTCATTTAAACTTGGAAACTCACTTATGTAATGACGAAACAATTTAATGAAAAATTTATATTTAATTGTTCCAGGTTTTTTTCATTACTTTTAATTAAGTTTTACTTTTAAAACAAGGAACTACTAAATGACTAATGTAGAATTTTTAATTCCTAGGTGTTTTTTTTTTATTATTTTACAAACGTATAGTTATTTTCGAAATCTTTCAAAGTATTTAAAAATAATAATTGTCAAATTACTAAAGAAAGTTGTTGGGCAGTTAGTACAATTTAACTTAAAGTATAACAAAGATATGTACATCAAAATTCGTCAAGACTAACAGTACTTTTTTTTAAAAAAATTGCAAAACTTTTTTTAAATAATGGTAGTTTCTATTATTTTATTAAATAAAAAATGATTCTTTAGGTATTATTTTAAAGACTATATATAAATATATTCTTACGGGATAATTTGTTAATATTTATGGACAAAAATTAAATATAAAATTAGTCCTATGAAAACAAGTTTAAGCTTCAGCGTATTCGCTTATCCATCAGAAAGTCAATAGAAGAAAATATTTAACTGCAATCTGAATATTAATACATACATTGTTTTCAAAACATATTTTTTTTAAAACTAAACATACACTAATAATTTTCAAACTAATCCTTTTCAATGCTACTTATACACTCTATACAAATATCCAATCATAAATCAAAACATTTTTCAATTTTAAAACTATTTTATTTAAAACATTCAGGGCTACTTCAGTGAATTGGAACATCCCTATTTCTCTGAAGTATCCAGGATTCAAGTTATTATTAGAATCCTTGATACAAAATCCAAAAGTTCGAAAATATTCTAAATTTACACAGCACGTATCCAAGGGAAACGTAGAATCGGAAAAATGATCTCTAGTCATTTTACGAGCACCCTTTAAGTATCAATGGCGAATCTCCGCCATGCTCGAAGTTAAAAATAGAATATTGCTCTTAACCTTTATCGGGAAACCGTGGAATGTCACGCGTGTCAAGTTTTGTGCTTTTCTTTTTTTAATTGCAGAGTAGAAGATTAGCTTTTCAATTTGAAATAATTAAATGAATTTCGGAATTGCTGCGTTTTAGAAAGCTTATGATGTGTATGTTAATTTTCCTTTCTGAGTGAAAACTGTATATTTACGTCTTTTAGGGGGAATGCAATTGCTCTAAACCAAAATGCACTCATGTTAACCCCACCTCCAACCCCTTACCCCCTTTCCAAAAAAAAAAATTCCAAGCCACATTTCTGCGACTGTATTAAATAGTCATTAAAAGCTTTTTTGATATGATAAATGTAACTAAATTACAGGTCTGTATAGTCACCTGAAAATTAGTTAAAATACTTTTTGCAAAATAATTGATTAAATTACCGTATGTAAAAAAATTTCAATACAACCAGAGGATTGTGGTTTAGAAAATCCTGTTGGATTAAGCGCATGTAAAACTGAGTTACTGACCGTTTGTATGGATATAATTTACAAAATGTCAAAATATAACGTTGCATTTATTAATTTAATGGCTAACTTGGAAACAATTGTACTTCTATATCAATTCGAATTAAATATAAGGAATGCAGACTGTTAACTCACAGACTCACAACGGTGTACAAAACGCCTATTTTTGATATTTTTTTAAAAAAAAAAAAACGTTGTCTAGGGAAATTCCAGTCATATTGTTTACTTTAAGCCCTTATATCTCAAAACTTACTTTTTCAATATTCATGTACCTTTTTCTCAAAATCTACTATAAATATCAGCTTAATTTTTTTTATGCGTATTAAAGAAGTTGGTTTTTAAAAACTGCTGGAAGGATTTGACTTTAACTATCTTACATATTGTTTCTTTTTAATATTATTAATGTTTTGTAGGTAAAAAAATATGTGGTTTCACTTAAAAATTATAATTTAAAAACCAAAAAAAAAATTAGAAAATGCCTCCATTGAAGTATGGATTAACAACCATTTAACAGCTGGTAAAAATTTCATTAAAAAGTATCCAATACATTCTGAGAAAAAAAGTACATAAAAAAGGTCATTTTAACGTGGGCTTCAATGGAAGGCTCCGGTCCCCCTTAAGGTAAGGCGAATACCCAAAATTCCCCAAAACTCTAAAATTTTCATTATTACTTTAATCTTTTCCAAATTTTGCATAGTGATTTCAAATTTAATGAAGAATAATATTTAGGCTTTTGTTTTTATTTAAATATAATTTATTTATTTTAAACGGTGTTTTTCTTCTAAAAAAAAAGGTTTACGCCAACAAGTCTACCACATTGAATTTTTATCCTATGAACATTTATTATGTGTTAAATTCTTCGTTTTGAACTGATACATGCAATTACCCTCTAGAGTTACATACAAATTTTAAAAAAAAAGTTATTAAGAAAAAATTTATAAATTAACCACACAAAAAAATATTTTTTCGATAAACTTACACTTGAACATTTTTTAAAATAAAATATTATATTGCACCAGATGTTAGAGGTTCATGGCACAGATATATATTGAAATAGCATCTGTAAAAAATTTCAGGTAAATTAATGTAAAACTTTCTATGCTAGAAGTGTTAGCGTAAACCCCTTTTTTTAGTTGTAAAACACCGTTTAAAATAAATCAATTATATTTAAATAAAAGAAATTGCCCAAAAAGCATTGTTCATTATATTTGAAATCACTATGCCAAATATGGAAGAGATTAAAGTAATAGTAAAAATTTTAGAATTTTGGGTACTCGCCTACCTTAAATTAGATTTCACCACTACGAAAAGTTTCTCTGTAGAAGTTGTTTTACCGCGGTCGTACACCTGAAGAAAAGAAAACAACTTTACGTCGAAGAAAGGGCAAAATGCATATCACTTAGAAGGCCGCTGGGCAGTGCTACTACCATCGCTAAAAAGGATGGAAACCTGTTAGACTGTGTGTGTCAAAATAAATTATAACTAAACTCCTCGGCGCAACAGTCCGTTAGTGAGCCAAGGACTGCCGTGCCCATTTCAGTTCACGTAACCAAACGCTCTGGGGTGCTTGATGTATGTCCCGGTTAGATGATTAACCTCACTCGGATAACCCAGTATTTAGCTCCCAAGCATGATTGGTCCTCATTTTATAAGCCAAATTAGAGGACAAAAGGATGGGTCAACCTCGCCCACTCCGGGATTCTATAACTGGACCTGGACCACTAAGCCACAGGGCCTACTAATAGTTTTAGTTTGAATTATAGTAGCACTAGAGCTACACGAGGGCTATTGGTGACGGGCATCGTATTTTAGAGCCACAATCAAGTTTTCTCGACGAGCCAACACCTGGGTAGACAACTAACGTAATCGTTAAGGGCTACATCGTACACAGCATTGGGACTTTGAAGTATATTTAACATGCACTCCCTCTACACAGGACATTATTCGTCGGACATTTTTTGCTGCACGGGCCATTTATAGGAATTTGGAGATGCCCGGACCTAAACTGGGACCTTTCGTCTGGTAGGCGAATGTCTAACCGACTGGGCTTCCCAGCCCCCTGGGCCTCCCAATAAACTATAAGTAGTCGAAAATCCTTACCCGCCGCGTTAATCGGATCACCCTCCCGTCCTGTGGCACTCCTTCTTCTTGGCAGCCGCGGCCTTGTTCTCGACCGCCTGCAGCAGCTGCAAATTGAGGCTGAGGTCGAGCGGGGACTGGGCGTACGACTCGCGGCGCATGTTGCAGCTGAGCACCATGTGGCCGTTCTGCTCGAACTGGAAGCAGTCCTGGCCTGCAAGAGAAAGAACAGAGCATTACAGCGGACAACTGAAACGAACACGCCTGCAGTGACGTCCAAAATTCCGTTAACCGTTGCCTTAACCTTACAGAAAGAACAGAGATTGTACACTCTTAAAACAAAAGAGTGAAATCCACTCCAGTAGAAGTGCATTTTCGACACAGTAAAGGCACGCATATATACTCAGACTGGGTTAAAATCACTCGTTTGGAGTGATCCTGTCGGAGGTTTAACACACAAAGGATCCACTCCAAAAGGAGAAGTGCATTTTCCAGACTGGAGGAGTGAAAATCAATCAGACTGAGTTAAAATCGCTCGTTCGTTTTAAGAGTGTAGAAGAATTGACAATGGGGCTGTTTCACGACGAGGATGGCAACAGCTTCAACAGTTTGTTGTCATTCGCTTACTGGAATTACTTTTGTTTTGGTATTCGAAAGTAAGTTTTATATAAGAATATTTTGCTTATAAAATTTTTAAATGCCACTTTCTTGCTGTTCTGTTGGCTATTATGTTGCCAACTTCTTCTGTACTGTTGACTGTTCAAAATATTTGTTCAAGGAAGCTTGCGTCGAGAGAAAAAAATTATTTTCTGTTTCAAAACGACAGCACAAATATTGCCGCAAATCAAATTCACTTAACATTGTCTCTACTTATAATTGAAAACTAAGTCTAAACCGGAAGTGGGACATTCGTCGACCCATTAATATTTTAAAATGAGTTTGCAAATTAAAATAAAGAATAAAACAATATATCGTCTCGAATGGGGTTCATCCTATTAAAGCCCACTTATCACCTAAAGGGCCGGATTTCTAAATAGGCAAAGGAGGCTGTAGCCTAAAGCGGCAAATTTTACGACCAATTAAAGCGGCATTCGGCATTTTTTTTTAAAGATGCTATTTTTTTTTTAATTTTTAAGAAAGAAAACAAATAATTTACATTAATGCGTAAACCTTAAATGTATATTTTACTAATATTTAATAGTAAAAATGGTAGCTGAGGCCAATTGCATCCTCTCCCCCCGAATTTAAAAGTTGAAAGAAAACTAGAACAGTTTAAAAAAAACTTCGTATATTGCTTCGCTTTCGATTTATGGTGTAAAGGTATATAGATCATTCTAATACGTAGAAAGAAAATAGTTATGAAAACTATATCAGGCGACAAATCGATCGAAGCCTACAGGCGGCACATCTTTAAATCCGGCCCTGATCACATATCTGTAATTCAAACGTAATTGCTTTTAGATAAACCCGTCAACAGTGTTGCAAATAAGTGCTTAACATTTGCTATTCCTAAATTAAAAATGTGTCCCTTTAAACAAAGCTCACTTATTCGTTGAAATATATTGACTAATTAAAACACCCTAATATACCAGTACCGAGCTATATAAATGCTGGATGGAGTCTTATTTGAACACAACATATTGCTACATTTCGTGTTTTAATTTGGGATCTCTCGCAGCCAAATATTAGACCTTCCACGAAACAATTTTCGAAAATTCATCAAGGCGGGTTTCGAAATTTACGAGGCTTCGTCCCGTTTGGGTACAAGATTAAATTTAATGCTCCACGCGAATCGTTCGGAGTGATTAATCGGTTCGATTTATTTTATTCTTTTATTAAGGAACGCGGGTTAAAATTGGTAAATTAGTGGTAATTTTTGTATATATTTGAGTAATTTTGAAAGAGTGATGGATTGTTTGAGACTGTTTTGAATGTTACCAGATTTTATCCGTGGAACATTTAATTTATAAATTTCCCTGTGTCATAGTGTACGAATTTAATATGGCGATTTGAGAATGATTAATGAAGCTACATATTACGTTTTGAAATGAGCAAGGGCGTAGCTAGCGCCTCTGTCTCACAAGAGTCACAAGAATACTCAAGTCTGCCTGTCAACAGATAAATGTTTAATGAAACGTTCATAAAATGTTTTTTATTAAATATCCAGCTGCAGTTAACTTAATAAATAATTTTTATGTCCGCGTAATATGTGATAGAATATCACTAGATCGTATACTTCAGCATACGACCGTCTGAACCGTTTTAGGAGTGAAAGGCTTAATAAAAAGTAGGCTGACTGAAAAAGTATGTTTCTGATGGAGGATTTTTTTTTCCATTCCATGCTTTTCGCTTTTCTCTCTCAAATCTGCAATAAAACTCCCAAGTCGGCCTATTAATTATTTCGAGGCATATGATTTTATGATCTTCAAGATTTCGCTAATTAACTTTCGTGGAGAATCACAAGAAAGGTCAAGTTTGTGTTTCAGGATCTCGGGGAAGTTTTGAGAAATTTGGGTTTTGTCAAATTTCAATAATCCAAATTTGTAGATTATTGGAGTTTTTCCAATTTTATTGCCTACATTTTGCAACACTATAAATTTCTGAAGAAGACAATTTCAGATTCGTGATTTTGTTAATTTTTGACTGTTAAAAATTATCTGTCTATTAAGTTTTCCACATTTTCCGGTCTTCAAAATTTAGAAATTACAATAAACTTATTCTTATTGGAATAAATAACTCATTAGAAACTATCTTTAGTGCTAACGAGTATTATTTCTGTTACGAAAGAAAATAATAATTTTCTCAGTAAGTACAGGGTGGTTATAAAATAGCGCTCTCTATTCGGAGTGGTCTGTAGCTTCAATGAATAATCCAAATGCATCAAAAATTTAGACACTTACTAATCAAGAAGGGGGAAAAGAATGGAATCATAAAAAAGATAGAATCCTTAAAATAATCATAAAAAAAGAATAGTCATAAAAAACAAACTCGTCTCTTGACCAGGGTTCTAAATTAAGAGGCGTCGTCAATTATGGCTAATTATGGCCAACACATCCAATTACGCCTCGTAATTTAGAACCCTGGTCAAGAGACGAGTTTGTTTTTTATGATTCCGTCCTTTCCCCCCCTTCTTGATTAGTAAGTGTCTCAAAATTTTTTGCATTTGGATTATTCATTAAAGCTACAGACCTCTCCGAATAGCGAGAGTTATTTTATAACCACCCTGTATTTTTGCGCATAAAATTAAAATTTGTTATTGTATATAAAGCAGAAAGATTAAAACATTTAAGAAAGAATTTTCTTTTCGATTTTTTTATGTTCCCTTTTTTATTTCATTCAGTTTCCCATTTTTCTTTATTTTTTTAATGATTTTTTTTCCTATTTTTACTACTTTTTTTCACAAAATGTGACTGCCAGACGATTTTTCGTCGACTATTTCTCCGGAATATATTTTACAAATTCCACTAATTTGCATAAGCTGGTATATTTTTCGCTCTGTCTTACAGCCTGTGAATTATGCAGTCAAATACCGTCGCTCCCTGAATAGGTAGTAAAAAACATAATTATTTTTTAGATTTTTCAATTTTTACAAATACTACTTATTAATAATTTATTTTAAGTAATATTTATTAAATTTGCAGATATAATTATTTACTTCATATGGACTTCAAATAAGGAATGATGTCAAACTCTAAATACCGACTGAATAGCATCAACGGCTCATCTTCATTCGTCATTAGGAGGACGTTTATTGAGTTAAAATAACTCAAATATTGAAATTTTTAATGTCGATTTTTCAGACGATTTTTCTGGGAAATCTTTTTTTTTTCTTTCTGATAAGCCACTTTCCCCGATATAATATTCTCCTCCTAGGCGATTTTTTTGTGTTCCCTCAATTTGCTCCCTCAATTTTTTTTTGTGTTCTGTTTTTCTGTACCACTTTTCTTTTAAACAAAATGTGGTCGAGGTCCTGCAAGATCGTTTTATCTACGAAACATCTTAAAGGGCTGCTCCCCTTGAAATTTTCAAAGTCTATGTCAATTGATCTAATTCTTAAATAAATTGGTAAAATAGTTTGTCTTGGGTAAGCAATTCCGTAGTTTTGAAAATTAAATACAATAGATTCTTCTGATAAATATGAGTTATTGAGTTAAAATTACTAAATATTTAAATTTTACTGTCTATAAATTGGTATAATTCTTAAATAGATTGGGAAAATAACTGGGAAGCAATCAATAAATTCGTATTTTAGACAATAGAATAAAATAGAAACACAAAACTTCAGATTTTTTTACCTAGAATAATCGCACATTTTCCGATAAACCACTTTCCCAACATAACATTTTCGTATTTTGCGATCTATGCGTAATTTCAAAACTAAAATTATGCTTGCAAAATATTATTTAAACATTTAAAAAATCCAGTTCCAAACATAAGAAACAAACGCAACGAACATGACAATATCGACCCAGTTCTATTTACTCTTCCTTGAAACGATAACATTTTCCTTTTTTTTTTTTAAATAATACGAACATATTTAAATAATTCTGCCTGAATTATTTATTTCGAATTTCAAGAAGAGAACTTTCAAAAACACGCAGCCGTTCCAATGTCGTCTGGAGAATTATATTCTGGAAAGATTAAGAAGAAAAAAAAGCATTCTGTTTTCAAATTTACTGCGAAGAAAATGTTCCATAATGGAATGGAATAAATGGTTTCGTGTTTTAAAAAGCGCTCTAAGAAAATTAGGCCATGGTATTTTAGTTCTTTATGGTTTGTTTACATTTTAGACGAAGTCATCTAAAATTCGTCGTTTTAACCCTCACTTAGGTTTAAAATGCAGCGTAGGTTGAAATGCATTTCACTTTTTGCAAAAGTAGGTAAAATTAATTTTTATATTTATTAGGTTAGTAGCTCCAGGAGGATTTGACCTTTCACAAAAATCCCCGCCTTATTTTTTTAAAGAGGATTTTTTTAATGTCATTTATTCGCAATATAATTAACATGCACAACAGAAGTAAATGTAAAATACAGGGTGAGGCAAATTAAAGCGGCCCGGTCTAGAGATAAGAATACGTTGAAATGCTTGGCGAGAAAAACTCTTGACGCCGCCTGAAACCTGTTTTTGCATTGGTTGGATCGGATTATCTTCATATTAGAGCTACTCATAGACTAGTGGCGAGTTCATATCTTAGTTAGTATTGTATGAAGATGTCCCATAATGCAAATTTTGTGTCTTGCAATCAATTTAGAATGTTTTGCATTACCAAAAACAAAAAGGTCCGATTCTCTAGGATAAATAACGACTGAAATAATCACTAGTGGGAACTTTTTTTATCAGCTCTACAAACCTTGTTTAGATTTCATTTCAACTAGCTTTTCAAACCATAGCCTAGTTGCCGACAAATAATTCGGAAAGCGTTTGTTTGGGCTTAATATTGAAGCGATCAACAGCTTTAGTTAGCAAGCCTGTTTTTGTATTGGTTTTTGACTTAGCAAAATTTCTATCGTATTCTTACCTCCATGTTGGGGCCACTTTTATTTGCCTCAGCCTGTATTAATCATATTCATTTTATTCTTAATTTCGGAGGTAATATTGCTATTGTTATTTATCATCTTCTTCTTTTTTATTTCTATCTTATATCATACATTTCTATCTTATAACGTATTCTTATCTCTACGTTGGGGCCGCTTTTATTTGCCTCACCCTGTAGTTACTAAATATACAATCTATATACATAAAAGGCAACCTCCGTTTGTCTGTTTGTATAAGATAAGACACGAGATCTAAAGAATCACGCAACAGATCGTCACGAAATTTGGCACAAAAATTCATCTTATCTCCAGAACAGACATAGGCTAAGAATTTTTGGAATCAGAACATTCCGTTTATCGTTTTCGAACGTTTTTACGTTTACCGTTCAATGCATTGAAGACTTTAGAGGTTTATTGCTCCTTCAACTGCACGTTTTCACGGATTGTTTATTTAGTTTTTATTTTACACATTTTTTAAAACGATTTTTATGTATATTTCGCTGATTTAACTTTTAAGAAATGTCCAAAAAGAATAACTTTTATTTTCATCAGCATTATCACTAGAGAGATGATTTTGAATGTTACCCCGATATTTGAAATTTTAAAGTAATAACCGGGAGATTGTAACAAACGTTTATTTTTCCAAAAAGACTTTTAGCTGCTTGACTATAAAATATAATATTAAAAGAAGTTACCGCGACACGTGAATAGGCACCCAACGCAACCGTTAAGTCCTGGTTTGTAAGGACTGAACACGCACGTCAAGGCGAGAAAAAATCACCCTGCCTGTTGTTGGTCGACAATTTTTGTATTTGTATATCAGCGTCTTATCTTCGAAGGGTGGTTTGTTAGAACTCGCGTCTAGCGAAGCGTCGCTACCTAGCGCATGCGTTGTGGACAAAGGCCACTCTTTATTTTACTGCGAAACATATCATACATCGTTCTTTATATTTTTTCGAATAAGTATTTACAATTTATACGTCTTTATACAATTATGCATTAATAAACGCTGGGGGAAGTAAATTAAAAATGCCTAGAGATTATTTAGGAAAAAAATATAGAACTCTCACTGCAGCTTTCTTAATACACATATAAGGGTCATTCCTGAGAAAACTTACAAAAACATGTCCCCGCAAGATATCTTTCATATGAAGAAAAGTTATGCTTCCACTTGAATAAATTAAAATAAGGAATATTTTATCTACTTACTAGCGTTGAAACAATTCAAAAAATTAATTATTTTGCGTACAAATTTGTGTCCACAGACTATGACAAATCATTTCCGTGAGCAGTCTCACCGTCATGTCCGGGAACTGTTTTCGTTAGTTTATACTAATTGAGTACCAATTTTTCGTAACTAAAATTGATTTTTAGTTCAACTGACACTACTAGAACATATAAAACATAAAATATAATCATTAAAATGATTATAAATATATAAATTCCGTGAAAATAAAATGTCCCACTGATTTTCTTCATGTCCGTGTGCAACGTATTCTTTAGCTTGCATAACTATGTGGAAATGATAAAAGTACTCTGTTTCAGTCTTATTAGTTTTCAATAATACATTTTAAACGTTGTATCACGTCGATAGTTTGAATACCACAATAGATAAAAAGTAATTCGAAGTTAAAAGTTAAAAATAGGCCATTGACAAGATCATAGCGTCATTTCTGTGTTCAAGATATGAAAAGGTAAGCTAATGATTTGTACCTATAATTTTGTATTTATAGAAAGAAGTAAGGTATATATTGCCAGTTTGCAAGTTTCGTTCTCTAAAGGCTAAACCTTTTGCGCCTGGAAGCTATTATATACGATTTCGTCATGTCCGTGTATTCGGTCCATGTATTACTATATGAATAAATTAATATTAATTGTATGATCTAGACTGATGTTATTTTCCCAATGCAGTAAGTAAGGGTAACTCCAATCCAAAGTTTCAAAAACTTTCATCAATATTTTTTTTTTCGAGATTTTTTCTCCTCAAATTGCACGTTTTCTCAGGAATGACCCATAAATGAGCAATAAAAAGAACGATTACCGTATGATAAATGAAAATAACTTTTTTAAAAAATTACGGTATATTCTTTGACCTAATTGAAGTTTAAGAGGAATAGATGACGTTTAACTTTGATAAAAATGTAGAAAATAGGCGCAAAGTTATTTTTTAAAATATATAGTGCCAAATATTTTTGTCTTCTAAGCCTTAAAGCTCTATTCTAAAGTTTAAATTTTGGGCAAAAAAACTCATTTAGGAAAGTCACAGTGCAATTACACAATCGAATTATCAAATGGAAAGTTGATTGGGGTTGGGCAATCGAAATGATTAGCAATTAGTAGCAAATTACACAACATAGAGATATATCTATGCAGTTTGATCTCTAGTTTGAAGCATATCTAGTTAATAATAAGCTTAAGGTGTAATTACCCTCATCTATTGCGACATCATGCAAGCAAGTTAAAAAATTGGTCACACACACAATTATAAGGCAACAAAAAAAAAGGTTCTTGAACAATTCTTATCATCCTTCTGCACCATTATATCACAAAAAAAAATGCTGTTTTTCATATCAATGATTGCATCAATGATTCTGCTACCTGTCAACTGGGCTTGGTAACAACATACAAGATTTAACTGCAAAGGGGTTTTTTTCTTTTTGGAAAATCTAATTTTTTTTATTAAATAAAATTTTTTAATAAAAAACCAAATCAATGTATACAGTAAAATTATAATATAAAATTTACTAAGTTCAAGATTCTAAATAATGGAAATGCAAATAAAAGCAACACAAGTATAAGTAAAGAAATAAAAGTTTTTATTATAATTATTTTTACAAAGAAAAAAAAAGCATAACAAACATACAGCAAATATTAACATAAAAACATGCATAATAACTGACAAATAAAATATCAGATCCTAAACTACACTATTTAAAACTTAGTTTGTTTAAACGAAAATAATTCACCAATGTCAAAAACTCAAAAATGCATATCTTTTTGACATTCATAAGCATTTTTCAGATGTAAATGTTTTACCATGCACAAACATATCAATTACAAATTATATTTGTAAAAAAAACTGAGCAATAAATAAAAGACTTGTGTTGTTAAAACATGCACAAAATAGCAAGTAATTGATGATACACATTTGATACAATGTTATACATTGCTTGGTGAGAAAATTACGAAAATGCCTAAAAATAATAAAACTTGCAGCAGTTGCAAAATAATCAAATATTTCTCAAAATAAATGATAATATCTTAAAATGAACACAAATTTTATGATATATTGATATTATTTAAACAAAGAAACCGTTATTTCAGTTTGAAATTGATTGAAATAACAGATTTTGGAGAAAAAAAATTGCTGAAAAGTTGGCGTAATTAAGAGCTAAAAGTGAATAAAAAACAAAAAAACAAGATTTAAATAATCATTCAAAACATAAACAGAATTGAAATTTGGAATAAACTATTTCATGAAATGCGATTATTTTGTACAAATACAGTAAATTTATAATAATTTTTTGTGTCTATCTAGAAATAAAGTTCAACAAGCTTAAAAAAGGGGTTTTGTAAGTGGGAAAATTTTTAACACAGGTAAAATAAATGCACATTCTAAATTCTTTTAGTAAAGTAATGTATCAGCACCAGAACTTGAAATAAAAAACAAATAGAAATAAATGAAATATTGCTTTATATTAACCAAACTAAGCAAAAATTTACTAATTTATTACAAAAATTATCTTGTTATGCAACATATACCATCATTTTTAAAATAAGAGCTATTTTTAATATATTAATACATTCTAATTTTGGCATAGAACGTTAGTATATAATTATAGGAAATTCAAAAACAAATCCAAGTCTTCGACCACAAATGTTTTATCTTACCAAACAAACAATATATTTTACTTCAGTTTGTCTAGTTTTTATTTTGCTATGTCCACACTACGACAATAAAAATGACAAGAAATTGCGCGCACAAATAAATGCATATACAATTTGTACCATTCGAGGTATGTGCATGTGCATGCCTCGTATGTATATTGTATATGCATTTCCATGTACGTAAATTGTATATTCATTTCCATGTGCGCGCAATTTCTTGTCATTTTTGTTGTCGTAGTGTGGACATAGCATTTAAAAAATTGTGCATGTACACACCAGGAAACCAAAAATCACTCAGTAAGTTATATTTAGTACTTGGCTTGGTCAAATTTATTTTATGTAGATAGATATCCACATGTCCACACAGATTAAATGTTCATCACAAGTTATAGCATGTGCTTATAACACATATATCACAACACTTTTGAACAGATACTAAAACAGATATGAACTGAGGAACTTTATGTTTGACAATCGGTATATAATATAGTAACTGTATGTCTAACACATGAGAGGTGAAACCACACTCTGGCATAAAAATAACTACCTACACTTATGTATATAAATCAAGTAATGATAACTAAAAAAATATAAAACATAATAAACCACTTTGTTTCCAATCACATCTTAATTGTTTTAATTCTAAAACAAAGGAAGCGTTTACTGTTACATGCATTAATTTAGTAAAACTTGAAAAATTAAAAGAAACATTTTAAGATAAATCCTAATCACCATATCCAGGAATAATTTCAAATTGGCTATACAACACGTAATTCCAAAACACTAGTCTTAAAAAATGGGGCAATAGTTTTCTGCCCCTAAAGAATAGATTCCACTAAATCAAGAAAGTGTTTAAAAAATAATTTTCGTTTCTATTATGTGTCCTAACAAGCTTTCAATCTGACCCAATCACAAAACAACTGTCGTAACATGATCTATTCTTGACTGCAATCCAATTCAATAAAAAAATTACTTTGTGGTTCTGTCCTTAGTATTAGAATATTTTCAAAAAATGCAAAAATTTGTATAATACATAAATCATTCACCTGTATTAACACTCAACAACAAACCAACACTCTATATTCAACAAATCATAATACAAAAACATTTTAATCCATTAAGGACGACTTTGTGAACACCATTAACACCTACATTTCTCTATAAAAACTTTAACTTTAAGGTGGAATGGGAGCGCTGGACTGCGGATCTCCAAACTCAAGTGCGTGAATGTTAATCCAATGGGGGGAAAAACTATTTTCTCCGCCAAATTTCTTCGGCTGTATTAAATATTTTTGCAAGCTGGGTTTTTTTTTTAAATAATAAATGTAGGTAACTTACATTTCTATATAATCCAACTTTTTGAAATTGCTTTGAATATTTTGTGTGAAATTATTTATTGAAAATTAAAAATAATATTCGAACCAATTTTAAAAAATGAGATTGTCAGGATCTGTAAGTCAGCTACATTTATCACGTACAAAATCAGTTTGCAAAAATATTCAATACAGTCGGAGAAATGTGGCAGAGAAAATGGTTTTTTCGCATTGGATTAACATTGAGGCACTTGAGTTTGGAGACCCCTGGTCCAGCTCGCCCATTCCTTTTTTCTCTAAGGATTTTTTCTTTTCTTGTGTAACCATATTTGTCCTACTTAAGTTGCCCAGAACAATGGTTTTTGCTTGTCTTTGTATTATGTTTATTTAGCTAAACTCAAGCAGAAAGCTTATTTTGTGTGGCAAACTTTCCTCCCATCCATCGTTTCTACGGAAAACTCTCACCCGAGACAATAAACCAACACATCACACTCTACAAATCACAATAAAAAAAGACATATTAATGAATATTGTAAATAAAAAGAATTAATAGAGTGTGGATATATGAAGAATACAGGGGGGGAAAACGCTTGATTTTGTAGAGAACTCTCCTCAGCAGGCCACTTTGGCGATGATAGCGAATAATCCCCTAAACTGGTGTAAGGAAACCAGTTTCTACCTACCGATATTCACGCGATGCACGATTCTGACGCTTGGACCAAGTGAAGAAGAAAGAGGATAAACTGATTTCCTGTCGCCAATGTCCGCCAAGCAGACACAATTACGGAAGTCTCCTAATAAATCAAGCGGTTCTTCCCCTGCACTCTTCATATGCATAGGATATATCCATTCTATTCTCTATGGTATCACTTGGAATATGATGGGCATCCCGCAACACTCCCCGTTGGAACAGTGCCTACCTCTGCCGTCGAGGCTCTCCCTGATCTTCTGCTCCTCGTACTCGAGCCTCTGCTCCAGCTTCACCTCGGGTGGTGCCTGCTCGCTCAGCAGCTTTTCGTGCTGCTTCAGCCAGAACTCGTGCTGTTTCTGGTATTCGCGGAGTTCCTCCAGGGTGCGCTGCAGAGAGCTGTGGGGAGGGAGATGGGGCATGTTAATGATTGTGTTTTTAGGCAGGGTTGGAAAAAACAAGTTTTAAAAAAAATGTAGTTTTTGTTTTAAACACGTTTTTTTGTTTTAAACGTTTTTTTTTTTTAAACAATTAGATTTTGGTTATGGAACAAGTTGTATGGGTTTTTATAAAAACATGGTTCTTTTTGCATTTTGGTATTCGATATTTACTACCATCCCAAATAATTTTAGGCATATGCCTTACATCTTTCTTTGTCAAAGAATCATGGAATGTACAGGAAATATTTCGATTATATGGCGATTCGGCGTCTTCATTTAAGTAAATTGGATGGGCTAATAGAATAATTTATTAAACTAATAATGTAATAGTTTATGTTTGATATTATTTCAATTAACTAAGATTATGTACCACAATGATAATTAGCATAAATCTCACAAATAGGGACTATAATAGATAGTAACAAACGTCGATAGTGTCGGGACCTAAAGTAGCACATGTGATACAAAGTTTACCCTTCCATCAGGGTCTACTATTTATCACAATCTTAATCTTTAAAGTAATACAGCATGATCATATATCCTTAAATAAAACCCATATCATTTTTTTAGACTTCTTTTTGCACAAAGTAATTTTCCATCCATCATATTTTCCTTCTCCTTACAGTAAAAAAACATTTGTTTTAAACATGTTTTTATTACTATGTTTTAAACATAACAAGCCTGCTTTTAGGTGCAGCATTTTTTAGTAAGGTGGTAATTAGGGAGAGGAAACATGTTAAAGATAGATAAAATGTGTTTCAGCAAATAGAATTTATAATTGAGTATAATTCAGGATAAGTAATAATGCGGTGTATACGTTAATTTATATAGACTTTTGCTTATATAGAATTTATATAGAGCAAAACATAATCACATTAAATTGAAAATATATAGTTTTTATGCAATGTGACAAAATATGTTAAATTAAGGAAATAAAAATTTAAATGATTGGAAAAATTAAAGCAATAATTTGAAATAAAATTCCTTTCCAATCTACTACCATCAACATATTACTGGCATCAAGGTTTATGTATTCATTCAGTAAATTGACTGATTCAATTAACATGTTAATATTGGAGTGTGGGAATGATTGTGTTTTAGACACAGCTTTTTGTGGTAAGTTGGTAATTAGGGTGAGAAAAACTTTATTTATTTATTTATTTATTTATTTATTTATTTATTAACACTGTCATACAGAAAAAAATACTCATTTACATGACAGAAATAGAATCACCAACACAAAAGACACTAATGAATACATACAAATACAATTACACAAATAGGGAAATTATGTCACATTTAAACTTAGGAAAAGTATAAAAAAAACATAGCTATGAGAGGGCAGATTATTATAGGTCAATTAAATGAGAAATGGACTAGTTATTAAGACCTTTTTTTCAAAAAAAACAAATGTTTCCCTGCCTTGCCATGCATGGTGCATTGAAACACTAACAATCGGGGAGAGTGGGGGCTATTGGGACGCAGGGCTAATGGGACAAGGGCCCTAAAGCTAAGAAAAATATACTTTTTTACAAATTTTTCTACACTAGAGAATTGTAACAGTTACACTTCACATTTTAACAACCAAAGATCAGCAAATAAACGCATGTGCTGATGAGGAGAGAAGAATTGCTGTTTTGGAGAATTTAAAGTTAATTAAAAGAGTACCGTGTTTTTCAATTTTGAAGTATTAAATAAAAACTTTCTATGAATTAAAATGCAGTTTTAGATAGATGAAATATCATAGATTAAGATAGTATATGTCAAATACTGTGGTGAAGTACAAGTGCTTCTGTGTTGGGTCATTTATAAAAAACAACACAGTGGGGTCTAATGGGACAGAAACAGTGGGGTCTAATGGGACGTGAATACACCTAGCTTTGCATGCTTCTTTCAAACAATCCATTTAAATCTCTTATATCTTATTCAGTCAAGTTGCCTAAAACTTTTTTAAACTTTAATTTTAAACTTTTTGAACTTTTTTCACCGTATAATAAGTGAAAGTTCAAGTAGCTTTATTGGTGACATATTTCCACGTGGAATTTTAATAATTACATCTGAACAGAGCTTGGTGAAGATAAATATATTGTTATTGGTAAATTTTGCTAGTAAGCAAGCTATTTTTTATTTGTTGGATTGCTTTCTGAAAAAGAAGGGGATGAACTGAAAATGTTCGTAGGGTAGGGTACTTGCATATATATTCCGGCTTGTGTACTTGATCGAAGACCCGTTTATAAGCCTTCGTCAAGTAATACAGACACAGAAAAAGTCTTTACTGTCACAGAGAAAGGAAGTACACCTAAGGCAAAGGAGGGGAATCGAAACCGCACCCGTTACAGGGAAAATGTTCGTGAGAATGATCTGAAACAGGTGAACTATATGGTAAGCTATTTGAAGATAAGACGGTCTTTTAAATCCTTGTACCGTGAAAAAGAGGACAGGTTTGGGATAAATTTTAGAAGATTTAGTTATAAAATAAAAGATTTAGTTATAAAACTAAAGATTTAGTTATAAAAACTAAAGATTTAGTTATAAAAAAACTTAAGATTTAGTTATAAAAACTAAAGATTTAGTTATAAAAAAAACTAAAGATTTAGTTATAAAAAAAACTAAAGATTTAGTTATAAAAAAAACTAAAGATTTAGTTATAAAAAAAAACTAAAGATTTAGTTATAAAACTATCCTTTCCAGTTATTCAAAAATAAATTATTGGAGCATGTTCGATTTTGAGTGTTAACTATGATATTTCATCTCTTTCAATGTTGAATAATTGTTTTTAAAAAATTTCGTTATGTACACATTATTTAAATGGTATTTGCTTTAAAGTTTTATTTTCTGGTCCTTTTCTGATTCATTTTCACTTTTTTAAATATTTTATTAAGGCAACATTTAGCATGTCCCAATAGCCCTGCACCCTGTCCCATTAGCACCCACATATGGGGGCTAATGGGACATTTACATGTTTGTTCAAAATGCTCAGCAACCAAAATATGGTAATGTTTTAACATTTGTCGGATGAATTTTTAAGTAAATGAATGTTCAGTTTATGAGCTTGTGAAAATAGAAATTAAAATTAATTTATTTTGCTGAAATACAGAGGTTGAAAAAAATTTGTCCCAATAGCCCCCACCCTCCCCTACGTAACGACCAAAGTATGGGAAGAGTTGCAGTTGTTGTGAAAGAATAATAAAAAAAGTAGCAATACTTAGGTTGATAACATGGCCAATACTAACATGTGCTGTGCTTCCAGAGCCTTCTCAAGTTTGTTGTGACACATCACAGCATGATACCTCAGAGCAGCCTGTTGGAAGTCAGGCTGAATCTTCAAGGCATTTGCAAAGCAGATGGCCGATTTATTGTAGTCAGCTAACACCTAATGCAAATTTTAAAAAAAAACTATAATTATAAAGTGTTAAATGTGGGAGGGGGGATTACAAAATAATTAAAATTTAAACTCTCTGAGGGATACGGACATGTAATAACCTGTCACCTGACTGCCAGGTTTTAAAGCAACAACCATAATTTAAAAAATATATAAATTTCAAAATTTTGCTTAATTTTTTTACCGTGAAGTTTGGAGGAGTCATTTATTTACTAGAATTTTTTTTTAATTGAACAAAATTAAATTTTGGATTGAAAATTTAAATTATGTTTTCATGCAATGAAAACAAGACTTTAGCCAATTTTCTTATCGCTAAGGGCTAAAGGTTAAGCTAGGATAGTTAACAATTTTTATTTCATGCTATGTATAAATTTTCATCACCTCCAAAATAAACTTTTCCCCAAAAAGCTAATTACTTATGATATAAAATAGTTCACAATGCAAAATATAGAAATTTCTAAGCTACATGAAGGTGTAAATGCCAGACTAACAATCTCCAAAGTATGACTAAGATGTAAGATCCAAGCCCTTCATTGGAGATTTGTACAATTAAGTTTTCAGTCATCAAAAGTCGCCAATGTACAGGCCAGACCCGATATCTTAGTTATACTTTGGAGAATATGACAGGGTTGCCACACTTCTTAGTAAAAAAAATCCAGCATTATTTAAGGACTTTTTCAAGGATATATTTCTCCATTTTCAGGGACTGTATATTCGAACATGCAACACCTAATTTTCACAATAGTTTTGAAAAGCGAATAAGAGCTCTCTAACTTTCAAATTAGCTTTAATATGTGTTATAAAATAAACATTTATACATTAAAAAATCCGTCTAAAATTACTTGCTCTGCCTTTTTGGATTATAACAATAAATCAAAAAGTAAACTAGGAACTGATCCATGTTGAAAAAGTGTTCGAAAGCATCAGCGCAAGGGAAAAAGGAAAAAAAAAAAACTGTCACTTCAAGATAAATTCGACAGTCAAAAAAAATTAAGGACTTTTCAAGGTTGATAATGTTTTTCAAGCACTTTCAAGACCTTGAAAATCGACAGCTTTTTTTCAAGTACTCTTAAGGTTTTCAAAGGACTGTAGAAACCCTGCATGAGCTTTGCAAAAAAAGTTATGTTATATAAATATTTGTATCAATGTACCAGTTATAATTAACATTTTTATATTGAAAAAAGCCAAAAGCATTGCATATACTCACAGCATATATGTTCCCAAGTGTAAAGTGGCATATAGCATTGTCAGGAGATATATCCACAGCAGCATGGACAACAATAGCTGCCTCTTCTGACTGGTGGCACAAGTGCAAAATGTTACCCAAATTAATCAAAGTCACATCTTTATACTCTCTGCAAAGGAAAACATAATTTGGTTAATTATGAGAATTTAATGAAAAGTTCTACATTTCATACACACATATTACACAATAGTACTAGATTTTTTAAATTTCTCCATATTATGGGAACAAATCTTGGCAAACGAAATCTTTAATCCTGTAATGCATGAGTTTTTTTTTTATCCCGAAAAAATATATTTGTATCTTTCATACTCATACATTATGGGAAAAATACTGAAAAAAATTAACTGCATAGGAATTTAAATTATTTCAATTTTTAAAAAATTTTGCCATATGGCAAAAACCAACTACAAAATTCTAACTATGATTAGAAAAATACTACATATATTTTAAAATAACACTCTTGAACTATAATTATTTTTTCGAAACAATTTATTTGTATTTAGTTCTAACATTATTATAATTTGAATACTGTCAAAGACTTAATTTCACAACAGTCAATAACTTCACTCTTTAATTTTGAATACACTTTTACTACTGTCATCTATGAGGGTTATTAGTATCTAAAACTTCAAAATGGAATGTAATAGATGGGGGAAAACAGTTTTTTTTAGAGGGAGCTCTACTTTAATAGAATAAAGTGGATTATGTTACTTGTTGCCATATGGCATTAGAGGGTTAATGACAAAACACAATATAGACAGATTAAGGACCAAAGTATATACATTTAAAGGTTACCATTTTAAATACAGTAGCCTCAGCATAAATGAATCACATCCATCTGGTACGTTTTGAACCAATAAAGCAGCTGAATCATTTAACCAAAAGTCGTTAAATTATCAAGAAAAAAGTGGTCGTCATGAGACCCAACATATATTTTTTTATACTTGTTACTGAGTAATACTAGTACTACATATCATTAAAAAAAACGCATAATGTTATGATTGGTAAAATCAAGAGTTATACAAATTAACCGATAATATACAAATACCTACAAAAATTTAATAATTCAAACAATATTATGTATTATTTTAAAATATAATTTAAAAGCATAAACAGCAATGTTTACTATTGTACTAAAATAAAGTTATTATATTTTGATTACTTTAATGAAAATACTTCGTTATTTTCAACAGCTTTGTCGTGTCACTAATAAGTTTGTTTACCTTCCTTTCAATGTCATATAAATAATGTGCTGTTGCATGTTGAAGACACTTATTTGAGTTTTAATCTATTTCCCTCCAGATCAAGAGTCATTTACTTTTGAACATAAGGGTACGATCTTTTAATGCACGAAAATAGATCGCTGTTTCATCCATGTTGTAAATTTTATTTAAAGAATATCAAGGTAACAAATGTGGCAAAACCCTCAATGAACATATTGCTAAACTATACATTTTGATAGAGTTGAAAGATATAGCTATGATTTGCAGAGGAAACTACTTTCAAACTCAAATCATATAAATTCAAGCTGTCTTTGTGCGGACCAACTTGACTTTAATATAAACAGCAAAATAAAGATGAGTTTTATTAACTCAATAAAGTAGCAGTACTGTTTGTTTATTCCTATTATACAGAACCAATCCAAAATAAGACAGATGATTGTCATCATTTCCTACTTCTGGTAAAAAGCATTCATCGCACTCTCCATTTCAAAGAGAGAGCAGAGGTAAAAATAAAATATTAAAAAACACAAATACACTGTTTAGATAGGAATATATTTTTATATAGCTCTAGTGTGTCTGCTGTTGTTCTGCCTGAGTGCATTTTAAGCTTTTGGATTGTATCAATTCTGTGAGCTGTTAACAATTGTGCTTCTTTTCTTTTTAATCAAAGGGGCTGGGGAGCCCAGTCGGTTAAGCACTCGCTTAGCATGTGGAAGGTCCCAGGTTCGGGTCCGGGCATCGCCAAAATAGCTGCCAACCTATAAACGGCCCGTGCAGCCAAAAATGTCCGACGAATAATACCCCGTGTAAGGGAGTGCACGTAAAATATCCTTCAAAGTCCTAACGCTGCGTACGATGTTGCCCTTAACGGTTGCGTTGGGTGCCTATTCAGGTGTTGGCTCCTCATCTGACTGTGGTTCTAAAATACGACGCCCGTCGCCAATAGCCCTCGTGTAGCTCTAGTGCGACAATAATTCAAACCTAACCTAACCTAACTTTTTAATCAAATTGCAATATTTTAACTTGTTTTTAATTCAGTATTTTAACCTGTGCATTTTAAACCTGGAAATTAAAGTTTTTAAACAGTTTCTACCTCCTGTGTTTTCAATGAATCTCCCACCACTGCACTCCTTGAGAAGCTAAGTTGGGTAAATAGAAATATGCTATGGAGAAGATTCTTCCGCGAATGTAAAGAGTTCCATAAATTAGTTGTGAATCTATCCAAGAAACATGTTTAAAACATTAATTTTGTTTAAGGTCTAACAGATTTGAATATTACTTGAGAAAATTTAGCAATTTTATTGGAATGTATTTTGGTAAAATTGTATTCAGTTCAGATCATTTTGTATGTAAATATTACCTCAAGAGTTTCCAAGTAACTGACCAGTCATGCTTTTCCCTCTGCCTTTTCACTCTTTGTTTTTACCCAAGTTAGGTTGGCAAGGACTGTATAGTCTGGCTGCCACAAGTTGGCAATCAAAATATTTTGATTGTTTAACAGTCCACTTCGAAAAAAGGTGAAGAAGGTTTTGGTTTTGGCTAGAATTACTATGTTTGGTGATTCATTGCTTTTATGGGCACAAATTTCTTTAAGATTTAGAAACAGGTTATCAATTGAAGGGTACATCGACAATAACAATCCTCTATCGCCGATAACTGATGTGTAGTTCTAGTGTGATACATTATTTACAATCGAACTTGACCAACAATCTCCTCTTCTCACCAAACGCCTTGAGCTGACAACCCTTTTTCCTTCGGCTTAAAACCTTAATTCAAAGTGGAATCTTCCACAATCAAAATATTTTGATTGCCAACTTGTGGCAGCCAGACTATACATAATCTAATCAAAACATACACAAATGAAATGTAAGAACTCATACCTAGGAGAGTAGTGCAGTGCTCTTCGTGCACACTCAATTGCATTGGTGGCATTTCCATGGATTCGCCAATAGTAAGATGCCATGTCAAACAGAATCCAAGAAGTATTATTCTGTGAGGGGATTAATTTTTTTAATATATATTTTTTTTTAATTATTTAATAATAATAATCTTTATTACAAAAACAAAAAAAATAACCGATAAAATATGGTACGCCAAGGGAAAAAATTCCCTTACAGGTGAACAAAATATAAATAGTTCCAATTGAACACACAAAAAAACACAGAAACAAATAAGAACAAACAAAATGTGATGTGGCAACCAGCTGGCATAAGGCTGATAAAGATGCTTCAAATTAGAGTGAAGAATAAAGATCCAAGTCGTCAATATTAATGAAAAACTCAAAAAGTTGTATTTTAAAGGGAAAAAATTTATTTGTATTCGTTGAGTTAATAGGCAGTTTATTATATAATTTAGGCACAAGATAGAAAAAATGTTTAGTAAATAAAGTTTTGGCGAATGTTGGAATTCGAAAAACTTCTTTTGATGTGGTATTATAAAAGTTTTCTTTAAGTTCATAGTGATTTAATACTAACTACTAGTATTATATGAGAAATTTATATTTACTTTCTTGGTTTAACTTTAAACTATTTATCTTAATTCATCATATGTCAAAGTAGATCATTTGGTTAACCTCTTCATTTCACAGGTACGTATGTGGACCTTTGCAAAATCCACTTAGCAACTTATAATTTTTATTAATACTAACTTTTCTATTGAAAACCAGAATGTTCAATCTTTCTAAACTGGCACAAAAGCAGCTGGTTTATTAATTGCATAAAAAATGGTTTTGAATTTTCATGTTTTTGGAAGGGTTGACCAGTTCAAATATTTGAGTACAATTGAAAATAACAATAACGATACCCTTCGAAATTACGAATAACCTCCAAAATTAAGAATAAAATTAATATGGTTAATACAGGGTAAGACAAATAAAAGCGGCAACAATGTGGAGATAAGAATACAATAGAAATGTTGCCAAGTCAAAAACCAATACAAAAACAGGCTTGCTAACTGAAGCTATTGATCGCTTCAATATTAAGCCGAAACAAACGCTTGGCGAATTATTTGCCGGAAACTATGCTATAGTTTGAGAAGAGAGTTGACAAGGTTTGTAGAGATGATAAAAAAAAGTTCCCACTAGTGATTATTTCGGTCGTTATTTATCCTAGAGAATCGGACCTTTTTGTTTTTGGTAATACAAAACATTGTAAATTGATTGCAAGACACAAAATTTGCGTTATGGGACGTCTTCATTTAATACGAACCAAGATCTGAATTCGCCACTAGTCTATGAGTAGCTCTAATGTGAAGCTAATCCAATCCAACCAATGCAAAAACAGGTTTCAGGCGGCTTCAAGAGTTTTTCTCGCCAAGCATTTCAACATATTCCTATCTCTAGACTGGGGCCCCTTTATTTGTTTCACCCTGTAGATGCTAATATGGTCAATGCGACCAGTTTAAATCCAAATTTCTTAGCAGAGAAACAAAGATAGTGATATATAAGACATTAGTAAGACCAATAGTCCTGTTCGGAAGTGAATGCTGGACAATGAACAAATTAGATGAAGAAAAATTATTGGGTTTTGAACCCAAAAAAATTTAGATGAATTTGTGGATCGATAAAGGAAAATGTAGTTTGGAGAATAATGTATAATCATGAACTACAATTTAAATTTAGGGAGCCAAGCATAGTAAAAGTCATTATAAAGTATCGCAACTAAGATGGCTCAGACATTTATATAGATATGCTGATGAAAATCTGGTTAAAAAGATAAAATTTCAAAATCCAGCAGGAAACGGAAAAAGAGGTAGGGCCAATACAAGGTGAATGGCCAACATAGAAAAGAACTTGAAGAGAAGTTTAAGCGTTACTAATTGGAAGACTTTGGCGTCGGATAGAGCAAGATGGTACAAACTAATTGAGGCAGACTAGGCCGGAAATTGGCTGTAGTGCTTAAGAAGAAGAAGATAAAAAAATGGCTTAGAAAGAGGCAAGTGGATTTCGGAGAGCTTGCAAAAAGGTTTTTCCTGAGTAATTTCTAAGACATTTTGCAGGAAAAAAAGTTTTAGAACAAATTATTCATTACTGACAGAGCTTGTTTGTTCATTAGTAGTACAAAAAAAACTGTACAAAAAAGTATTTTTACTGTAAAAACCCAAATTCAACTAAATTGACATGTCCAAGAGTAATGCTATTTTTTTTTCAAAATTTATTTCAAGACATACTTTAAAATAATAATAATTGTTCCATAAATGTGTTTAGTTAAAGAATATATGAGAAAGTTATTTTTTCGGAAGTTAAGAGTTTAAGGAGAAAAAATAAAATACAGCAAAATTCACAAACATAAGAAATTTTGTAATAGAATTACTTCCTACAGAAATTAAAAAGATTTTAAATAATACTGATATAACTTTAAGCATATAATATTTTATATCAAATTTCATGTATTTTGAACTTTACCCTTTGCAGAAACTCATGAACCAAATGCCCATACAACTCAATGTCCTCCACTGTGGTTACAGCATGATGTAGACCAACCTCCGGGGTCATTGTCATGTTATTACGATCTCTTACACCCTAAAAAATTCATATTTCCATATTTTAGTTGATAAAAACTTAATTGTAATACATTTGAGTGTTTTGCAATGATGCTTAATGCAATTCAGATTATATTAATACAAATTTAAATGGAATGTGTTAATTTTATTCTGCTTAAGATAAAGCTTCAATAAATCTACATTTAAGGTGTGATAAAATTGATAAATCATGAAAGAAATACAGTTTTTAAAAAAATATTCCAGCTAATGTTGAGCTTAAGTAGATATAAGGGAAATAAATCATTCAAAACATAAGTCTTTAAACGTGCCTTAATGTAATATAAAGTCTGATATAAAAGTTATTATAATGAAAAGTCTTGAAATGAATTCTCCTTATATTTAATTGTAATAGTATAAAATATATAAATATGAAGCATGTATTAATTAAAATAGTAACAACTATTAAAATGTGTGTGGTACCCAATCCAATTTAATAATTAAAGCAATAAAACTAAAGGTAGACAAAAAAAATAAATCGTTAAAAACTCAAATGCAAATGATGGTATGTAAATGAGTGTGCTCATTTGAATGAAAATGTTGAAATCAGGACGATTAAACATAAAAAAAACTAATTTCTATTATAAATCTAATAAATACATGGAAAAACTTCATTACAAAAATAATTAATTTATTAAAGAGTTTTAGTAATGAAAAGAGAAAGGTTTTCTTATGCAACACAATTTTTAAATATATGATTTTATTAAAACTGTTTAAAATCTAAGAAGGAACCAAACACTTACTGTTAAGTGCTCAAAAGCATGCATACTAAAATCAAGATCAACAGCTGCAGTGCAATTGGGTTTCTGAAACTCGATATTCATATCCATTTTGTCAGCAAAATCAGTGAATTCGTCCCTGAAAAATATCAGGAAAACATATTATACTAACCAAGCAAACAATCACAATGCATATTATGATCCAAAATTTAAAGTATATTAACTTTCTGATGCAGATACAGCAGAGTCCCACTAAAAGGTACGGGACCGAAGCACTTTCAGGGGGAAGAATTGAGATTCCATTGGAATTTTTGGATAATGGGGAATCATCCACTTCATACCTAGAAAAACACTGGAGTAGAGACAATTCGAAGTAATAGAGCATTTGCCTCTTTCTTATTGGTCGAAAGGGATCTATGAAGCGCTTCCTAATTTTCTCTCGAGTCTAGAAAGCGCAGCATTTCACATACGAAAACTCAAAAACAACAGATCGGGCTTAGATACATAAAAGCCCAAGATGAAGCCACTACTTCAGACATTCTCTTTTTTAAAAAATAGTGGGACAGGGCTGCTTTATACTGAATCAAAATTTGGCAGCTAAAAATAAAAAATTACTCATATTTTGATAAATAAATTCAACTTTCTTTGCAAGTACGTATTTATTTTTTGTGTATTTATGCGTATACATTTCAGATTTTAGCAAAAAAAATCCAGAGCTTTTCGGTTAAGCAAAATTTTGGTTAACCGGAATTCAGATAAACAGGACTCTAATGTATTTACTAGCTATATTTATAGGATGCATTTGAAAAATATGGAGCTATTGATAAATATCTGTAGCTGCCTCAGTAACTTATAGTCTATGACAGTGGTTCCAACCTTTTCTGGACCACCACCTCGTTCTTTAGGTTGATTAACATCCACCGCCCCCTTTAAATTTTCATGTTATGTCTAATCATAATTTGAGCTAAAGTGTAAAAACAGTTTTATAGCACTCACTGCAGTTATAAAAACCAAAGAAGCTCTATCCGGTCACTTAAAAATTAAATAGAAAACACATATTTTTAAAGAACAAAAGGGAAATAATTAAATAAGATATTTTTGCTGGTTTCTAGAAAATTTAAGAGAGTTGAAATCAAAAATTGGCTGGTTTGGTTATGGTTGGAGAATGTTTTTACTGTACAAAGGAACAATAACATTATTTTAATTTTCCCCTTTGAATACTCATCCCCCCTGATCAACCCTCAAGTATTTTTTGCCCCCTTGATAACACAAATCGCCCACTTGGGGGTGATCGCCCCCAGGTTGGGAACCGCTGGTCTATGAAAAGGATCCAAAAGTGGATATGCGAGTTACTTCGGCTTTCATACTACTTTTGTTGTTAACTACATAACTGGTAGGAACAAAGTGATTAATCAGCGCCACCTAGAGAGTACCGTATATTGAAGTTGCACCTGTTGTGAAGGGCCACATGTCCAAATGTACAACAACTACATACTGATACATTAGAAATGAGAGAACAGCTATGAAACAGGTCTGATTCGGTGATTTGTGTTGTGGCTTTATGTTGCCAAACAACTGAAATGCCCAAATATGGTAAATGTTTCTACATCATTATCCATTCAACTCGATAGGTATAGCAACCCTAGGTTTAATTTTTTTCAAGCTCGCCAAATTGTGATCAGCCATTATACCATAGCTGTAACAAAAAAGGGTTAGAAGAGACTGCTTCAAATTTCAGCTGCAGTCAGAAAACTCAAAGCATAGTCAAATGTGCAGTAACAAGAAATATCAGAAGTATTAAGTAGCAGAAAACTCAAAGTATATTATAAAATGAGCACTTACAAGAAAAAATAAAACTTTTCTTTTGAAAATATGAATTCTGAAATATTAATTTGGTTATGTAGATTTTGAAATTGGATTGAATTGTAATTGAATTATCTATATTGGCCAACAATTTTACTCAAAAAGAAAACATTTGAGATATTTTAATAGATTTAATAGAAATTTATTCATCAAGCTTCCAGAAAACATAACTTTCTGTCAATCTACCATTATTAAACAAAACTTCTAATACGATCAAAAACTTAATAAACAAGAACATAAACTTCCCTCATGATAAAATTAAACCTTACCCAAACTCTTTGTAAATAGGAAATGGTACTATAGTACTGGCATGTAAGTCAAATTCTGTCAGAGGCTTCTCAGCATATAACAACACAAATAGTATCATAAAATCATGGTTTATTTTATTTCTCAAGTAATAAAATTGTCTAAAAATGAATCTTAATTTGTTTGTTGGCATGTGATTTCCATTTCACGTTATTGTCAATAAAAACACTGAGATACTTAATGGTATTTACTTGATCGAGGTTATTACAATTACAAGAAAGCAAATCTGAACAAACTCTGTGGTGGTATTTTCAGCCAAAACTTCAACAACAGTCGAAAAATTCGAAAATTTCAATTAAACAAGAAAATAAACTTTATTTACAATCGAACTTACCCAAACTCTTTGTAAATAGGAAACGGTACTACAGTACTGGCATGCAAATCAAACTCGGTCAAAGGTTTCTCAGCAGCAGTACAGTCCTCATCCGTCGCATAAATCTTTCCCTCTAAATTGGTCTCTTTATCCTCTCGCTGGTCAATTTCTTCCTTCTGTTGCATCAATTTCTCCTTCAACTGTTCAATCTGCACGGCACGTTCTTCTTGCTGCATCAGGGCGACCAGATCGTAAGGCCGCTTCAAGGAATATATGCTATCCAGCTAAAATAAAGGAAGAAGGGATTTAATTGGATACATTTTTATTTTGAAAATGGTGTTGTGTTGGTTTTAGGAGGTCACTTAACCCATACGACACATTATAACTTAAACACCCTCAAATTCTTATATTTTTAACTACAATTAAACTTAGTAACTTAAATTACCTTTTTCACATATCCTTAATATCACCTATTAATATTGCCGAAATCAAAATGGGTGTTTAAGTGTTTTCTACACATTTTGGAGGAGCTAATTTCTTTTTTTTTTTAAGTTGTGTTTAAGCAGTGGTCCGTCTGTCCTTGTCAGTCTAGAAACCACTCTACAGTTCAAACTAAAAGAGCTAACGACTTTAAATTTAGTGCATGACTTCCTAGTATACCTTTGTACATTAAAATAAAATTTCAAGAAAATCATGCAAGTGCAAATTGTATCAGCCATATAACTTTTATTTTAAAACTCCTCGGCACAAGAGCCTGTTAGTGGGCCAATGCCTGCTGTGCCCATTTCAGCTTATATGACCAAATGCTCTGGGGTACTACGCATGTCCCGTTAAGGTGGACAGCTTCATGTGGAACCCCCAGTGTTTAGTTCCAAGCAGGCTTAGTGCTTATTTTCCACATAAGAGATGAAAGGCTGAGTCAACCTGACCCCAATCCGGGACTAACTTTTATTTTAGGTTTCAAAATTATTGAAGTTACCTTCTAGGGTATATAATAAACTTTAAATGTAGTGATTTATTGAGTGGAAATTGAAAGTAATATGGTTCTACACACCCCTAGTTTTAAAGAAAATTGAGGATATGGACCTAGGTTCCCATTACATTTTTTTAAGGCCATGTAAATTTTTAGGACTAGATACAAATATAAAGGATCATTAAAAGAAAAAATAGAGCAAAATTCCTTATTCAATAATTATAATTAGCCTTCAAATTCCACATATTAGTTTCATAAAAAAAAATTCAGCTTCTGCTGCGATTAGAGCAGTGTTTTACCCATGCTTTCGACAAATGGACTTCTGGGAAGGCGATTTTTTTAGCTTGGGGACATCACAATTTTATATATCCAAACATCGTTCTTGCAAAAGAATTTTTTGGTCAACAAAAAGGGACAGCTAGGATCAAATGACTGGTCTTGATTTACATTGTTACTAAGCAACAAGAATGCATAAATGTATATATATATTAGGGTGGTCCTTATTAACATGGGGAAAAATAAATTTTCGATTTCAAAAAGTCTCACCCCCTCAATTTGTTCATTCATATGAAAAAATAATTCCTGCAAAATTTTAGCCATATTAGTTAATAATAACACGTGCCCCACGGGGCTTAAAGTTTTAAAAAACTCAAAATTTTGAGGTGTTTTTTAAAAAATTCCGTTATAAATCAATATCTATGCCAACTACGAAAAACTACTCAATACAAATGTTATAGAACATAAAATTTCCTGCAACTTTGTAATTTACAATTTTGATCTATGAGCAACAGGTTTCGAGTTATAGGGAAAAGAACGAGCGATATTTTACGAAATTTCAAATCATGGCCACACTACACAAATGCTATCCATCACAATGGTGCTACCTAAAACTGATTAATTAGTTAACTTTTAATCTTTCCTGCCTAAAAATCTCTAAAATGGGACAGATTTAAGCATTTATATAAAAAAAACCCATTTAAAATACACCACAATCTAAAGACTGTCAGGGCCGTCGCATGGGTAAGGGGGGAGGGAGCTGCTTTCGCAATGAAGTTAGCTTTTTTAATGGAAAAAGCGATATACCAGGAGTCATACAGGGACCCACGTGTTTCTCAACCTTCTCTCCTGTATTATTAATGATTACTGTGTCTGTATTTAGTTAAAGCAAATAAAAAAAACATTTTCTTTCATATGGTAATGGCAGAAAAGATGTTAAGCCTTTGTAACTGCTCAAGAGACTTTGTTGCATTTTTTTAAGAAAACTAATGCGTTATTTTGAAATTGATGGAAAAAAAAACTTTGTATGAGTTTCAGTCATTCATTTAATGGTGCATATGAAGTTCGTTTTACTAAACTATGCCTCGAAAACAGATATTTGTTATTGCTTCAATGAAAAACCAAGTTGCGGGTGCCAAATTGCTATCTCGTGAAGATTGCTACTCATATTCTTTTTAAATATAGGTGAAGTAAACCTGAATTTACACAAGTGGTTCCTTTTTAATGGATGAAGATCTCAAATTTTAGAGAAAAGCATGTATTCTTGCCTGCGAAAGAAACATCTACGCAAGAACTATTATAATACACTTTCCATTACAGAAATTTCATATTATTGAAAAATTTCAAGGAGCTAGATCCATTATTGGTGTAATTACGAAAATTATTTAAAAGGAAGGGAAATACAAGATCTTTAAAATTCTAAATTTGGCAGCTTAAAGAGGTGTGATGTTAATTGAAGAATTCAACTATCAATTTACTAAGAATGAATCCAAAAACAATTTATTTTACTGAGTGCGCAAGACTGTCACAAAAAATACACATCCTGCGATTAAAAAACTGTACTGAAGCCATACATACTGTAATAATTAAATATAGTATGTGGTAATTCATATTTATATTAAAATTAAGATTTATAAGCCAATGCCCCCTTTCAACCCCCCCCCCCCTTCCCCCTTACGCACATATTGTGCCAGAAAACAGGCTTTGATTAGGGACATTGTCGGTGATCTTTAAATTTCTAAGAATGTTGTTTGCTTATTAGCTACACAAATTGTTCGGTAGCTAATCTTTTATTTATTTTGCAAAAGTGCCTAATCCAAGAGACGACCCCATCACCCCCATGACCACCCAGTGAAGCAATTAGAAATATCCGTTTTCGATTCATAATTTGGTAAAACCAACTTCAGATGCACCATTAAGCAAATGACTAAAACTCATACGAAGTTGCTTTTTCCATCAATTTCAAAATTACGCATTAGGTTTCTTAAAAAAAATGCAACAAAGTCTCTTGAGAAGTTACAAAGGCTTAACATCTTTTCTGCCATTACCATATGAAAGAAAATGTTTTTTATTTGCTTTAACTAGATACAGTAATCATTAATAATACAGGAGAGCAGGTTGAGAAACACGTGGGTCCCTGTATGACTCCTGGTGTATCGCTTTTTCCATTAAAAAAGCTAACTACTTCATTGCGAAAGCAGCCCCCCCCCCCCCTTACCCACGCGACGGCCCTGACAGTCTTTAGATTGTGGTGTATTTTAAATGGGTTTTTTTTATATAAATACTTAAATCTGTCCCATTTTAGAGATTTTTAGGCAGGAAAGATTAAAAGTTAACTAATTAATCAGTTTTAGGTAGCACCATTGTGATGGATAGCATTTGTGTAGTGTGGCCATGATTTGAAATTTCGTAAAATATCGCTCGTTCTTTTCCCTATAACTCGAAACCTGTTGCTCATAGATCAAAATTGTAAATTACAAAGTTGCAGGAAATTTTATGTTCTATAACATTTGTATTGAGTAGTTTTTCGTAGTTGGCATAGATATCGATTTATAACGGAATTTTTACAAAAACACCCCAAAATTTTGCGTTTTTTAAAACTTTAAGCCCCGTGGGGCACGCGTTATTATTAATTAATTTGGCTAAAATTTTGCAGGAATTATTTTTTCATATGAATGAACAAATTGAGGGGGTGAGACTTTTTGAAATCGAAAATTTGTTTTTAAGGACCACCCTAATATATATCTTTACCCCAAAAACAAGAGATTAATTTATCCCCCTTTTAAATCCGCCGAATCTTTGATGATAGGCATAGTCAGGTTAGGTTAGAATTATCCTCGCACTAGAGCTACAAGAGGGATATTGGCGAAGGGCATCGTATTTTAGAACCACAGTCAAGTAAGGAGCTGGCCCCTAAATAGGCACCCAATACAACCTTTAATGGTGACATCGTACACAGGGTTAGGACTTTGAAGGATATTTAACTTGCACTACTTTACATGGGGTATTAATTGTCAGACATTTTTGGCTGCACAGGCCGTTTACAGGTCAGCAGCTATTTTGACGATGCCCGGACCCATACAAGGGATCTTTTGCATGTTAGGTGAGTGCCTAACCGACTAGGCCCTCTCAGCTCCATACACATAAATTTCTAAGTAATGCTTGCAGTGTGCATGCAAATAATTGTTATCAATCCCCTTCTTTAGATGAGTGTGCTTATCTGCAAGAAAAATACATTGTTCTTTGAAAAAGTCGCTACATTTTGTTGCCTGCCCAGGAGGTAGGATTTTCCCTTCACTTTACAGACCCACTTATGGGACGAAAAATTGAGTTACCCTTGTCTGATCCACAGTTTGTAAGTTCAGAAGGGTTATCACTGAGCCACCAGGCATCGAGACAAAGAAATGTGTCAATACTTTTAGATATTATTTCCCTTAATTTAAATATGGTAGTCAATGTAGTTAAAGCTACATCGTAAATTGAGTTGCAATGCATAAAAATTTTAATTGCATTTAATTTAGTAGACAAAAGGGTCTATGGTACAATACTAAACAATCAAAAGATTTAGTGTCTTTTTTTATAAAACTACTTATTATGGAAAGATTTATTTTTTGTCAAAATGTATTTGACTAAAAAACAAGTACCTGCGGTTGAATTTTACCCTCTTCGGTGACAATCCAATGAGTTGACGCTCGGCATTCTTTAAAAATGATTAAAAAGGAAAGAAAACAGTGAAAGAAATTGAAAGCCATCGTCAAAAATGTCTGGAATTTTTTGTAATTTACACTGGAAATGTTATGAAAACATTATTTATTACATCTTTTTAAAACAAAAACTTCTATCAGAAAAAAAATTGCAAATAATTTTTTTTTACTTCCGTTCTTTTCTGATAACAAATACCTGTTGCCAAACTAAATTAATGATTTCAAAACTACTACTTTCTTGTCTGCAATTTAAATTTGTATATATACAAGGAAGTGATTATCTCTTACAAGAAATTAAAAAACTAAATAAATAAAATGTTCAACTTAATTCAATACTTGATCTTACTCAATCATTCTTTTCTCTTTTTTTTTTAAATATATATTGCAAAGTTATGTTGCAATCACAAAATGGGGTGGAAGCAGGACAATTGAACAGCCAAGGCTATAAATAGGAGCGAAATTTTGTTTGACGTCATAACTTACTCAGTGCTTTGCTTCAACAGTGTTTGAACGGGCACATCTCTGTTTTCAATTCCAATTTTTCAACTTTGAATTCAGTTTTTTAATTCAGAAATCACTTCAGTGAACACCAGAAAGAAAGTCAGAATGGCAAACAGCAAGATCCGACAAAATTTCCACGAAGAATGCGAAGCCGGGATCAACAAGCAAATTAACATGGAGCTGTATGCTAGCTACGTCTATCTCTCCATGGTAAGTGTATTTAATTATCTATTACACTTAATATTAGTTTTTTAAATATTCAATTCGGCATAAATTTTAATTGGCAACTCAATTTATTTTATCAAATTGTCTTTTTGAGCCTTTAAATCTTTCGAGGTCATTCAAAATCTTGGATCACAATACCAAAACTGAAATTAAGTCCCTTTGCCATATTAGAAGAAATGAATAGATATTATTTTATGAAAAGCATATATTAGCTACCCCATTTATTCATCTTAATTTATTTTAAATATAGATAAGAAAGCGGCTTCTCGTTTTCCAAGACGCCATTGCATGATACCTTCTTACGCAACTACGCAGTATGTTAGGTGAACAAGGATGTATTTGTGCTATCTATCGATCGTTATGAAACCAAAGTAGTGACAAATGACATTAGTCATTATGTTTCTTTTCCGTGAATTAAATTCCATTTTTATTCGTGTAATTTGTCATGTAGCAGCAGAATAGTTTCTTATCTTATCGGCGACTACTATTCAAACAAATGCATGGTTGCTGATACGGTCGAAATTCTCGTAATCTTTACGAGTCTGAAGACCTTCATTTTTGAAACTTTGTTTTCGTTATACGTAACATTAAAGTATTAAATATTGTAAGCTCTACTCGTTAAACTTATACTACACCTACAGTTTTCTGTTTAAAATATATTAAATTTTGGACCATTGCATTAAACAAATTATTTAGATTGGGTTTCACATAAAATTGTCTTTTTTTTTTCCTAAAGGTTACTTCACCTACTATTTTGTCCACTTTGTTTTACATACTTTTTATTGATATGTGAAAATGTGTTTTTGCTTATTTAATAAAGGCCCTCGCCAGATAAGACGGTGAAAAATGCCCCCATTCCAATCGGGCTAATTTTTTTTCTGAAAATACCTCATAGTATGGACAACTTCTCAGCCAAGTTTCAGCTCAAAAATATGACGCATTTTTGAGTAAAAAATTAAAGTTTTTTTTCTTTATAAATTGATTATTCCCTGAATATATTTGATAAATCCAAAAAACTACTCATGAGTTTTTAGATGTCATTGAGTAGTATTCTCAGAAAAATCCGCTCATAAATCTGATCGAGCGATCATTCTTAAAAATGCTATTTTATTTTTCAAAAAAAAATTTCATGCCAAAATCGTTTGGTCACAACTTAGGATTTTGTCTCTACATATTCCTCTATTATCAATCTATAATATATATTTTTTTCAGATTTTTAAAATTATTGGACGATAGTTTAAAAAAATAATTCTTAAAGCCTGATTTTTTTTGCTCTAAAATCCATAGATTTAGAAATAGCATGCCCACCGATTGCGCAATCCCGTACAACGCAATGATGCGTGATGAATCCACATTTCGTCGTTTTCGCAATGCATCACGGGATACTGATTCACAAAAATGGTTTTTCCGAAGAGTTACATACAATAAAAACTGCATTTTTAACTTGCTTCTTTTGTGAATATATACCTCATGCCTTACAGAAATTATCAATACGCATGCAGCTATAAAATTATGCTAACGAAACTTGTAAAAAGTTTTAATTAGTTAATATTGAATATATATCTTTTATTAGTCGAATTATCTCATGGTGCCATCTGGTGGCGTATGGCATGCCATGTGCAAGAGCTTGCGAACTGCCTTATGGGATAATGGTTAACAAATGGCTTCACCTTTCCCCCTAGAGGCAGATCTGCTACTTTCTAAATCTATGCTAAATTCTTTAGTCCGAAAGAAATTCTCCCAGATTGAATTTCCCCGCCTTTGTTAGGAGTGCCATCTGCCGAGTAAGTAGTGCGAAAAGTCAGGTTTTAGGAATATTTATTTTTTTTAAACTATCGTCCAATAATTTTAAAAATCTGAAAAAAATATATATTATAGATTGATAATAGAGGAATATGTAGAGACAAAATCCTAAGTTGTGACCAAACGATTTTGGCATGAAATTTTTTTTTGAAAAATAAAATTGCATTTTTAAGAATGATCGCTCGATCAGATTTATGAGCGGATTTTTCTGAGAATACTACTCAATGATATCTAAAAACTCATGAGTAGTTTTTTGGATTTATCAAATATATTCAGGGAATAATCAATTTATAAAGAAAAAAAACTTTAATTTTTTACTCAAAAATGCGTCATATTTTTGAGCTGAAACTTGGCTGAGAAGTTGTCCATACTATGAGGTATTTTCAGAAAAAAAATTAGCCCGATTGGAATGGGGGCATTTTTCACCGTCTTATCTGGCGAGGGCCTTTAATAATCAAAATTATCCGTTGCTCGTTTATAAATCGCCAGCCAGTGAAAATTTCATGTAAATATTTATCATTTAGTATTTGTGGTCTTTTGTTGGCTATGGCAAGTGCTTATTATGATCGTAGGTTAGATATTGCTTGGAAAAGGTTTTATAATAACTTGTTTGATTAATGAAATCATATATATTTGACTTGACAATCGTCCAAGTCCCTCTACTAATAAGAAAATCCTCGTCATTACTAATACTGTATCAATGTTTAATTACTACTTAGCTATCTCATCCTTTTGAGCGACTAACTAGCTTAGCGATATCAGAAAAATCGGCTTTTTTTTCAACCTGCCTGCAAGAATTCAGACAAGGCCTTTTCATGCGAGCGATATGTTCCTATCTGCTTTTTCTTTTCATGAATTGCCAGGGCCAGATTTAAAGATTTGCCGCCTAGAGGCTTAGGCTATGATTGATTTGCCGCCAATGTTATAATACTCTCCCCCTTCGAGAAATTTTTTAATGCCGAATGCAGCTTTAATTAGTAGCAAAATTTGCCGCACCAAAAAAATTCGGCGCTCTAGCCTATTTAGAAATCCGGCCCTGTGATCTGTATTGCATTGTCACCTAAATTATTTACACTGAAATGAAAAGTACCATGCATTTGCTATGTTTGACAAATTTACCATATTCCTAGGTGTTAAATCAGATGTGTGATTTACTGTGAACTTTTCCAGACTTACTACTTTGATCGTGATGATGTCGCCTTGCCCGGGTTCCGCAAGTTCTTCAAGAAGAGCAGCGATGAAGAACGTGAGCATGCTGAGAAACTCATGAAGTATCAGAACATGAGGGGTGGCAGAATTGTTCTCAAGCCCATCGAGGTAAATTTAATTTTTTCTTTTATTATTAAGAAATTAATGCTAGTTGTTAAACAGGGTTATGATTTTACCCAACCCGAAAAACCAAGTGGGCAATTGAACTTAGAACTGCCTTTACTGGGAAATTAACAAAGTTAAAACTTTTTACACAAAGAAATTATTATTTCATATAATTTTCAATTATTATTTTATAATTAATAATATGCTTTTACTTTTTTTGTACCTTTAATTTTTAAAATACATTTAAAAATTCAAATTTATACAAATTATCTAACAATTAAATATAATTAATGAATTTTTAAATTCTATTTCTATAGATACAATATTCTGTGTTACATAATTTGTTTACACATATACAGAAACATTCGGTTAGTTTTAAAAAATTGTAATGAATAATTAAATCTTGCCTAAATAAACCACAAGATCCTGAAAGAAGCATCGAAAATACTGAAAAAAAACCCAACACCATGAAAAAACTTGAGTGGGATGGGTTTTTTATGAAAAAACCCAGTTTTTTTACAACCCTGTTGTAAAACAACAAAATCATATGTCAATCCTCATGTTAAGTCCAACAGAACATTTAAAATTTAACCTTTCCAACGTTTGTGATTAATCTTGTAACTAGTGGTTATTGCAGTGCATTTTTTAATGTATTTTTGAAATAATGGTAAAAGAAGAGATGGTTTATCAATTTTTTTTTCTCCAACTGTTGAAGAATAGAGTACAGTTTTTTATTTCTTTCTACTTGTAAGTTTTATTTTCTATTGAATATCCTATGTAAAGGGTTACCGTACATTCTGCATTTTACGTACTGTACTACCTTATGGGTGTTTGTCCGACCTGTTTCAACGAACCATAAATATTCTTTTTGTAATGTTATTTGTATATTATAAGTAAGAGTTACTTTTTTATGCACCACTATTACATTTTTTTAGAAAGTAGCTGCTGTACGTTATTTAACCGTAGGTAACACCAAGTAGCAGTGTTGGATTTTTCAGAAAATAACTAACTTTTATTTTAGCGGCAATGAAATGAAGTAACAAAGTTTTATTACTTTTCCGTTGCATCGTACTCTACTTTAGTCCTATCACTACAAGTATGTTCTTTAGAGTTTAGTCTGCCCCTTATACTCTAGATTGATCTTAGTGCATGTGGTGATCACTGTATAGAGTGCAATCCTGCTATGCTAGAGGTTATTTACGACTTAAGATAGGACGGCGATGTCATCCCTTTTATGTGTTAGGTTGAAGTCCTAACTTTTCTGGTCGGTTAGGCACTCGCTTAGCATGCGAAAGGTCCCAGGTTCGTGTCTGGGCATCGCCAAAATAACTGCCAACCTATAAAGGGCTCATGCAACCACAAATGTCCGACGAATAATACCCAGTTCAAGGGAGTGCACATTAAATATCCTTCAAAGTCCTAACACTGCGTGTGATGTCGCCCTAAATGGTTGCGTTCGGTGCCTAATCAGGTGTCAGCTCATCACTTGACTGTGGTTCTAAAATACGATGCCCATCACCAATAGCCCTCGTGCGACCGAATTGAAACCTAACCTAACTTTTCTGAAACTATTGCTCTGCTATAAAAGCATTTTTTTAGCTAGAAATGCAAATAATTATAACAGGATAGAACAAAATGAACTAAACTCTAATTTAATAGCAAATTTGAGTCTAAAATGAGAATACGGTCGCTCAATATTGACTTGTACAATTCCTACTAGAAGAAACATGACAAATTTTGACGAGTTGATCAATGCTTCCTTTTTATGCTTTACTACTGTATAGGGGACGTACATAAATTACGTCACGTAATATTTTGACTTTCTTGACCCCTATGTCACGCTGAGTCACGTTTGGTTGAGGCACCCTAAAATTACGTCACATTTGTAGCACCCCCTCCCCTTTTTTCAAAAATAGTTTATTTTATTATTTCCCTTTGCTCCTGAAATTTGAAAAAAATTGCATGAATCTATATTTTTTTGAAAATTAACTTGCGAAGAAAAATAAGTAAAAGTTGTCTTGGTTAAACAATTTATTCATAGGAATATATCGACATTGTATTTACATTTTCGCTGTTTAAGGACAAACTAGTCATTCACTAATGTCTTCGAATAAAGGGGTCGGGATGTAATCGGATCTGTCAACTAGTTCTGGGTCTTTTTGATGTTTGTCCATGTAGCTGCTAGTCCTCCAAGGTAGTGTCACAATTTTGTGCATTACCTCTAAGTTCCGTTAGGAAAAGTCTATAAAATGTAGAAGGCTAATAATGCCAACATTGTGGCATACAATAATCCACCCAACTTCTTTCTGAAATCAAGTGTTTCTTATGATAAAAAAAGACTTCAGATTTCTTTCTAGAAAACTTTATTATGGAAAACAGATTGTCCTTGCAAAATCGAAAATTTTGAGTTGTTACGTCACGCAAGCGATTACCCCTCCATGTCACGATCCATCAAGCATACTCCTCCCCCCCCCCTCTGAGTGTGACGTAATTTATGTACGACCCCATAGCTTTGTTGAAAATATCTAGTCGTCCTACCTATGCAAAAAAAGTGTGTAATTCAAATATAATTTTGTGTTGCAGAAACCTGCTGTTGAAGATTGGATCAATGGCATCGAAGCGATGAAAGCTGCTTTGGAATTGGAGAAGACCGTCAACCAGTCTCTTCTGGACCTGCATGCTATTGCTACTCGCCATGACGATGCTCAGGTACATTATTCTTTAGAAAATTTGTTTGCTTTTTACATTCTTAATGGTAATATTTTCAAAAAATTAACATTTGGGTTATTTTTGATACTTTCCACTAAAAAAAATTAAAGCTCTGTTGTGGGTGGGTCGACAACCCTTGTTTTATGAAAAAGATATCAGTATAATAACGAAATAATTACAGTGCCACCTTATGCTGGGGAAGTCAAATTTGCAAGTTGGATTTGAAATATCACAATGATTGTTGTCCCTAAGTTCAAATTGCATCAGTCTCGGTTTTCATATTGATGTCTTATCTACTTAAGTGAACTTTGACAACTGGACAATGAGGCCCCCTCGTAGCAGTTAAGTATTGTCTAATTTGGGATTGCGTAATTAGTTAGAGGCCCTGGGCTTAATACATGGCACAAAACTTGACCCATATGAATATAGTGCATGCTTGCTAATGTTAAATGTGTGGAGCCCAAAGTCCCAAATATGTTAACAATGTCACTCATTCTAGCTCAGCTTTTGAAATTGTCATTTGGTTGCAGTTCTAAGATGAAAAGCTTAGTGAAAGAGCATGCTGAATGACATTGTTGAAAAGTTGAGATTTTTGTGTCATTGAACATGTTACTAAGTTTAAGAATGACATGTTCCTTTTTTTTTTCATAAAGTTAAAGTTAGTATATTTTATGGTTTGCAAGTACCATTTTTAGCAGATCCAAGTTCAAACTAAAAACTTTAAAGCTCATTGATTGTGAGGTGTTTTTTGAATAATTTCATCACTTCCTATTAATTTGGCCCATTCCCTTGGAATCCATTGTCTTTGTCCACCTGTCTTTGCAATGCCAACAAAGGTTGTCTGGGCATTAATTACAACAACATGGCCTAACTTCGGTTTTAATTTTCTTTCAGATGTGCGACTTCCTGGAAGGAGAGTACCTGAAGGAACAAGTCGAAGCCATCAAGGAGATCTCCGGTTTCGTGACCAACCTCCAGCGCGTCGGAACTGGTCTTGGCGAGTACATGTTCGACAAGGAAACACTGGGCGGCGAAGAGTAGAAGCTTCTGCATCTCTTCTAATCTAAAAGGCCCCCTACAGAACACTTAATATTCTTTGTTTGGTATCTAACCTCTCAACTTTAAAGTTTACTGTAACAACTTCTGTAGAATCCTGAAACTGAATAAAAGATGCAAATGAATACTGTTTTTTTTTATTGTAGTGTATTAAACCCACTCTGAGACATTTCAGCAATTAAAGAACAACAATTTTGGTAAGGTGCATTCTTAAATAGAATCATACTTTATTTTCTGTTAGGGACCTAGAATGTAAATTTAACTGAATATTTTAATTAAATGTTTTTAAAAGCCGTATTTTTGAAATTGTTCAATTTGCTGAGTGGTGTACAGGATAGCGCAAGCCTGGCTTGTATGACTAGTTTTTGTGCATTTATCTATGGAAGATTTAGAGTATGAGCTTGGTTTTTCCTTAAATATAAGATGAATTTAGTTGCTGAAAAATTAATTCGCTGTAGTAAACAAGCTTCCTCTGTTTTGCATACTATTTGGATTTTGTTTCTAAAGCCTGTAAGTTGTTCTGAAATTTACCAAATGATAGAGATTATTATTATAACTAGAAGATTTGTCATTTCTTATTGTTTTTCACCTTTGCTTTGGTATGTATCTAAAGCTAAACTAAAACCTTGAATTCGCATAGTACCGAGGTCCGGGCATTGTCAACCTATAAACGGTGCGTATAAAATATTGCGAATAATCCGTCGCGTAGAGGAAGTGCAAGTTAAATATGTTCCCAAGTCCCGACGTTGCCCTTTATTGTTGCATTAGGTGCCTATACTCATGTGTTGACTCTTTACTGTGGTTCTAAATTACGACGCCAGTAGTCCACATGTAACTCTTGTGCGACGAATGCCCAACTCTTATAATTATTTAAGTATGCATTGGTTAAAATGTTTATATAAATTATAACGTCGAACTAAGGCTTCATATGCTCTTTTTGCGGCGTTTAGTGCTTACCAACAGATGAAGGAAGGCAGTTACAATGCCCCGTGTTTTTGGAAAACTGGTCAGATTAAATTCATTTTTAAAAACGAATTTAAACTCGTAAGAGTGTTTAAGTAAAAAGATATCTTTATATCACAAAATTTTAAGTATTAATATTCCGTCTTCGACCCATTTCTGTTACCTGTTTCCGAAAAAAAAACGAGTTTCTTTGATTACTATTTTAAGCATAAGAAGTCAGACAGTGAAGTTGTTCTTGACCCCTTTTTTTTTTCGCCTCCTGATGATAAAAAATAACATTCAACTTACAAAAGGCATTCATTAATCATCGATTTATAAATTCGATTATTTCAACAATTGTTGAAATAAAACGTTGTGGATTTTAAAAAAATACGTAGTTAATTTTATATGTGCAAAGTGACGTGTAGTAAAAGTGTAAACGACTTATCTGCTGTTCTCAATCTCACTGCACGATATTTTTAAATTCCAATATATTAAAAAAAAATACGCAAGTTTTAAAATGCGATCATTAAGCATTTCACTTTACACCTCAAGGCTTTATAAAGGTTCATGGTATATTTCATGCCTCATTAGCTCCCATAGAAGTACAGAGGGCTGGGGATCCCAGTCGGTTAGGCGCTCGCCTAGCATGCGAAAGGTCCCAGGTTCGGGTCCTGGCATCGTCAAAATAACTGCCGACATATAAACGGCTCTCTCAGCAAAAAATGTCGGACGAATAATACCCCGTGTGAAAGGGAGTGCACTTCAAATATCCTTCAAAGTCCTAACGCTGCGTACGATGTCGCAACGGTTGCGTTGGGTGCCTATTCAGGTGTCGGCTCGTCACTTGACTGTGGTTCTAAAATACGTCGCCAACGCCAATAGCCTTCGTGTAATCGTGTAGCTCTAGGGCGACGATTATTCTAACTTAACCTAACCCATAGAAGTACATGTATGTTGGGCCTTGTAGAATGTTCATTTTAGACTTGTTATTTGACATAGAAGACAAAATGTACTTGTTGTAACGGATAAGCAGTTGTTATTTGTTTAGAGATAAGCAAGTTTCAGACGGTGAGTCAGAAAAAGTTGCAACTCCAAAGTTCAATATATATTTCGGAAGTTGGGAAGTGTTATAGACCGTTGTATTATTGGATTTCGAACAACGTACTACTGCCTGTTTTTTTCCAACTTCAAATTATTTATTTTATTGTTAGTGTTAACTCGTCATTTTTAATTGCGGCTTTGACATTGCTATATTTTGTTTGCCACCATTTGCATAGTTCGAAACCTCCCCCTAAAAAAATGCATAGAATATTCCAGTAAAAAATAAAATAATTGAAATAATTGGTGACAATAATAATAAAAAAATTGGTGTTTTGAGAGAAGAGGCTACGAATCTATTTTCAACACTTTTATCAATGGAAATAAATTGCAATTAAAAATAATATATTGTAATTACCAAATATAATTTATTATTGAAAACACTATACTATTTGTCTACTTTAATTAATTCAAATCCATTTTATTACTGTGCATATGTATGCATTGAAGTTTTATTGAACAAGCTTTTTACTATTTTTGCAAATTCCCTAGACAGTCGTTCTTGGAAATCCAATGATATTTCTTAATTGTAAGAAATCCTTTCTTTGAAAAAATTTCTGTGCGTCGTAGTCAAAATGTTGTAATCCAACAGGAAATATAATTAGCGTAGAAAAAGAAAGTAATACATTCATTTCCTCATTTCTCTGCCCGATATCCCAGAATTGCTAATATTTATTGCAGCCGTGGAAGGCAATATCATGTAAACAATATGCTAATAAAGTAACACAAAAAAAGGAGTTTAACTAAACATGAGACATTTTTAACATCTGGTCGTTTGTCAGCTTTTAAACGGATGACGAAAAATATAAATGACATATTAGGACATAGCTATTTAGAATACATTTATAATGTTTTGTTCGATACACGCAATTATAAGCTTGTGATTATGACGTAAAGTAAATCAGAAATCATACACGCATAAAACTCTGACATACTGATTCCTTGTATCTTAATCATTTCAAAATATGAATGCATAATTCAGCCATAAAATAAAAAAAAATGGAATTCCATACAATATTTTATTGAAGTTGTAAGACAAAACAAACTGCAATACATGTAACATGAAAGTTGCACTTAAACCATTTTTTAAAAATTATTTTTTAATCTTTCTCTTTCATATATAAGTCCTACATAAAGTCTAAAATAATAGGTAGGTAAAACCATAAAAAAAAAGAATTCTTCGAATTTTATAGTAGAACATGCACGAGGAAAAGTGTCTTTCCATTTAAAGTTCTGTTCATAGGTATAGGTTTTGCGAAATCTATGTTTCTATTATTACTATTTATAGATCCTGAAAGAAATAGGAAGTTTCGTTTTGCACGTAACTATAGTACAAAAAATCGATTGCGCCCTAGTAATATCAGAATCAGGAAATGGAATGTAACTTCGTTGGATATTAAAAAGATTTCTTTTCTAAAGAGGGAGCTTGTTGAATAAAAAGTCGAGTATATATTTCCGTTTTTATATTGATTACATCTTCTGTATAGTTACGACCTTATTTTAAGTTTGTTCTGCATTTGAAGTTTCCATGGAACTTAACGTATGAATATTACATATGCATTGTTTTAATAATAAATCATTTTGAAATGAATATACTATTTACTCAGTCTCCCTTATCTACGTTCTGTTTCAGACGAAACTGACACTAAACCCACCTTGTTAAGTTCTCAAGCTAGCTTGGTCTTTACTTTTTTTTTTATCTACTAAGATATTAAAGCTGAAAATGGGTTTTTCTTTTTATTTATATTTTATATACTTTTAATAATTTTTTTTTAAATTTTACTTCTAATTAAAAATTTTAAAGAATAAATTTAGGAGTTGCCATACCTGATTTTTTTTTAAACTTTAAGATAGCATATCCCACTTGTAGTTCATTCTGTGAAAGAGGGTGATGGACGGACATATACTGAAGAATTATAATACCTTCTACTTTTTATGTTAAAAACGTAATGGATAAGCTAAAAATTTTTTTTACAAATCACAAATGTATAATCTGCCTAACAATAAATAACTATTTATTCTATTTATAATACTTCATATTATTGTTTTTTTAAAACTTTCTAAAAGCCTTTTTACCCAACCACAATAACTTTGTAAATAATACGTATTAATAGTAATAAACGTTTACAGGGAATGGTCTCTCATAACTTTTAACCATGGTCAGCAGAAGGCAATTTATAATATCTATGTGATTCAAAGCATAAATACCATTTTTGGTAGGTATATACATTTCTTTTTAATGGAAAGTAAAAAAAAGTTATACAGTTATGCACAGAAAAGAAAAGTTAATTAAGCAAATGATTCACTATCAAATTTAGATAACCTCTGGTCAAATGCAAGACCACATTAGGTTTCTCTGTTACACCAATGGGAAAAAGACTTTTCTCATCTGCTCAAAGTGTTCCAGCGAACAGGTGGAACCTGAACACATCTTGGCCTATCTGGAACTTTCCAGACTCGGTCTTATCAGAAATCCAGTCATGGTTCTGGACTTTTTGAGAGTGACTAACATCATAGACCTGGTTTAGCTCTGCTAAATCTAGGAGATAAGCAACAACAACAAAATGCAAGACATTCACTTTGCTATAAATTTAATGTAAAAACGATGTATTACATCTGAGCAGCTACTACAGCTTGTTTAGGAAATTAAGTTACTATTTTTATGGTGTATAAATAATGGTATTTTATGATGGTTTATAAATTTGAATTAGTAATTCATACAAAACTAGCAACTACATACTATACGGAACATTAAAAAAAATATCATTGGTTAGTCAGAAATAAAGCAGCCTTTTTGGTGAAAACAATTTATTTCCTTTCGTTTTTATACTTCAGAACAGATGCCTACATTAAAATAAAAATCTACGCAAATAAAAAAATAACATTTTATTAAAAAGTGTAGTTTGTGCACATACATAACAACTTGTAGATACTGAATGTTTGTAACTAAAATATGGCTTGCAGGAAGAAGTTTGATTTTAGATTCCACCTGGTAACAATTGTGATATTAAAATCATACAATTTTTTGGAAGACTTATCAACTCTTGAACTTCTATTATCTTGAGATTAACTGTTCTTTTCAAGAATTTTCATTGTAACCTACAAATATTCACAGTTTTAAAAAGTTATCTTTTAACAATAGAAAATTTTAAAAAATCAATAACAATCTTTTTAAAAAGTTATTTGCAAGAGATTGGAACAATTGATCATATTAAATATTTATATTTGAATGTTTCATACAAAAACTAAAATTAGAAATATAATTAAATGTTCACAAGGGGATTTGCTCAAATAAAAAAGGAGCTATTTATAAAACGAAAGTATAAGCATAATTTTCTCAAATCGTTAACGTTTCCAATAAAATTCACAATAGAAATTACTACTTTATTTTGTGCTGAATTAAGAAAGACGTTTCTTAGAAAGAACTTTTTAACCATTTAGTACTATTATCAAAATTTATTGACACTTTTAGTTTCTGAGGTGTTAAAAATATAACAGTTAAGGACACTTTAAAATGGTGAAAACCAAATCTATAAATTATTAAACAGTTATTGATTATAATTATTAAAATAAATTATCACATATAATTTTTAAATTTAATCTCTAACAACTTACGATATAATAAATAAAATGAGAAGTTGTGAAATGTATGTTGGAGAAAGATCATTGCATTTCACTTTATGTTTTAGGTACAACTGTACCTAAAACACAAGTGAAATGCAATGTGTATATGCAAATGGATAATATACTGTAGATCTAATACTGTAACAGTATTATTTTAATAATGTGATAGTTTTGCATATATTTTTATTCACTGCAAGTACTTTAAATACAAAAGATCATTACACATTTTTTTAAATATTGATCAGATAAATAAAGGTTAACTTTGAGAAATCAACTATTAGACTTAGCCCAAAAAGTACACCCGTAAATGCAGAACTTACAGTTTTGACTTCGCTATAAGCTTGCAGTCCATATTCTCCTAGCTCCCTTCCAATACCCGACATTTTGAAACCTCCGAATGGAGCTTGTGCCGAAAACACATCATAACAATTAATCCTAAAATGAGATTTAAAAAACATCATATTAAACAATGTTATTTGTCAAAAGTATTTAGTTTATTATAAAACACTTAAGTATTTGTGTGAGAAATTAAGTTTTATTTAAAAGGATAGTTATAAACGGACATATTTTGTGAGCAACAGAAATTTTTCACATAAATTTTAACTGTTAATATTTTTGAAGTAGATTTAAAAAAAAAAAACAGCATATACAAGTAAAGCAGAATAAAGGGAATGCATTCACAATTACAAATTTCTCAATATATTTAAAATATATAAAAAATAATATATATTTAAAAGAAAATACTTAAAAACACAGTATTTTAAAATGTAATAAATTATGTTTGACTAGAAATAGAAATATATGCAGTTTGGTATTGTCCCATTTTATTAAGATGCAATTTTACCCTAAACTTTTTACTTTCAATTATACTATAAAAGGTAATGAAAGTGTTGATAGAGTTGAAAATTTGAAATGGAGATTTTGTGTTTGACATGTTTGCAGGGATCCGCTTCCGAAAAATGGTGTTTGAATATTAGTCAATCTGTCTGAAAGCACTTCACAGCTTGAACTAAAAGTAGAATCTTGAACCCGTACTACATACTTTACATATTGTACACAAGTTCTCAGTACCTGCCAGACGTCATATTAAGGTTTAAGAAAATTGTGCATTTCCATATGGTAACTGCTATATAAAGGTATTAAGGTTTTAAAGTTATTGAAATGACCTTATAAAGTATACAAGATTAATCAAATAAAAGTGGCCCAGGTCTAGAGATAGGAATATGCTGAATTGCTTGGCGAGAAAAACTCTTGAAGCCGCCGGAAACCCGTTTCTGCATTTGTTGGATTGGATAAGCATCACTAGAGCTACTCATAGACTATTGGCGAGTTCAGATCTTAGTTCATATTGTATGAAGACGTCTCATAATGCAAACTTTGTGTCTTGCAATCAATTTAGAATGCTTTGTATTACCAAAAAGGTCCGATTCTCTAGGATAAATAAAAACCAAAATAATCGCTAGTGGGAACTTTTTTTTTATCAGCTCTACAAACCTTGTTTAGATTTCATTTCAACTAGCTTCTCAAACCATAGCCTAGTTGCTGGCAAATAATTCGCCAAGCATTTGTTTGGACTTAATATTGAAGCGATCAATAGCTTCAGTTAGCAAGCCTGTTTTTGTATTGATTTTTGACTTGGCAACATTTTTATCGTATTCTTATCTCCACGTTGGGGTCGCTATTATTTGCCTCACCTGTATAATTAATTACCTTTGAATATATTGATTTATTGTGCGGTAATTGAAAGTAGTGAACACTGCAGTATGCTATTTTTTTAAAAATTAAAATACTTACCACACAGTTCCTGCCCTGAGACCACTTGAAAAATACATGGCCTTATCAATGTCCTTTGTAAAAACACTGGCCGCCAAACCATACATTGTCTTGTTGGCTCTTTCCAATAATTCCTCCACAGATTTAAATTTCATGATCTGCATAACAGGTCCAAAAATCTGCAAGAAAAATATTAGTATTAATTTTAGTTTCTGCTGATTAAAGCAATGTTAATTAAACAGGCAGAGGTACAGAACATACAAAATAAAAAGCCTATTAAGGTTTTCTGTGCATTAGGGTTCACCACCTGTCCTTACACCCAAAATAACTTTAAAAGAACAGGCTCAAATTTGTTTTTAATAAGTTTTTAAATTATAATTTCAATTTACAACTTTTGATTTGTTGGAAGTTTTTCTCATTAATTAAAAAGGTAAACACAGAATAAAAACCGTGTAAAAGAGATGGATATTTATCTATTAGTCTATTGTAATAAGAGAATTTTTCTACATTAGATTTTTCCTTAATACATTGGACTTTTTCGAGAAAAGGATTGCAATTGTTGCCGAGTTTAAAACAAAACAGGATGGGTTTTTATTCTAGCTTTTTGAGGTTTTATCTAAAATAACCCAGTTTAATTAAAATATAAAAGAATTAAAAAAATCAAACGATAAAAACTAACACTTAAAAAATAAACCAAAGAGTGACACATTGTAAGGTTAAATTATAACAAACTAAAAATAACGTAAAATAACGAGTTTTTTTAAACCCTGCCTAATACAACTAACTTTTAAAAAATAAATTTATACAAGTATATCAACATGCAATCATAACTAAACACGTTATAATCTCAATAATAATTATTAATAACACCACCTCCTAAAGCATTGAATCTAATTCTTAATAATAATAGGATGAGAAAGGATGTCCCAACACTATGACTGGTCATTACTTTGTTATAACAAATTAAAAAAGGATATAAAACAGATTGTGACAAAGGTAAAATCTTGCATAACGACTAAAAATTAACTACTCTAAACAATATATTCAAAATAACAGTTTATCAAACTATCACAAGAAAACAAGTTATTCCTTAAGTTCTTTCCAATGGCTATTCTTACGATATAAAATAAAATAAATATTATTTTTAAATTGTAATAAGCAGCTTACCTCTTCATTGGCGATTCTCATGTTGTCTTGCACATCTGCAAACACAGTTGGGCTCACAAAGTAACCCTTGTCCCCTAACCTTTCCCCACCACACAACATTTTGGCACCTTCGCTCTGCCCGCTTTTGATTAAGTTCAGGATTTTCTGCATTTGGTCTCCATCAATCTAAAAAGGTACAATATAAAAGGTAAAATACTTTTTCCCCTATACCCTGGTGTGGTTTTTCCAATAAATGGCATTAGCATCACAGTTCTAAATCTACCTTTTTTTAGGTTCAACTTTGAAGTTAACTACAATTGCTTTCTACCCGGCCCAAACCCACATTTGGCGAGGGGAAAAATGAAAAAAGTGATGCTCACACCTTTTCCTAAAAATAGTATTTTATTTAATGAATTTTCATAAGTGTCTCTATCTGAAAATAGAATCTTTTATTATCTCATAGCAATTCATTGGATAAACTGGGATAAACCATGAAAACATTGAATCAATCAAGAAGCAAAACAGTCAACATTACCTGTGGTCCTTGTTCAGTATGGCTATCAAAAGGATTTCCTAGTTTTCTGCTTTTAGCACTTGCAACACTCTTTTCCACAAACTCGTCATAGATATCTTCCTCCACAAATACCCTGGATCCTGCACAGCAGCATTGGCCTTGGTTGAAAAACAGGCCGAAATGGGCAGTGCGAATAGCGTGGTCCACTGGAATGGAAGCATTATTAGCATTTGTGAGCAATGATTTTAAAATGTGTAAACAATGTGCACTAGGATGCAATAACTTCCGTTAGCCAGACCACTTGGAAAACTATTCAAATCATTCTTCCTTTACTATTCGCCACTCATATCACTGAAAAAGTACTAAACTGAAAAAAATACCCTCGATACTTATTGTTTTAAGAAAATCATTAGTTTGTGACGATTACACATACACTGGTACTTTTTTTTTTACACAAATAAAAATAATTGAATTATTGTGAAGTAGTATAATTAGATATGGAACACTAAGCAGTGGAGGGTTAATTGTATCAATAAAAAAATATTGTGATAAAAGCTACAAATGAAACAACTTTTTAATATTAAACAAAGACAAAAAAAAAAAAAGTAAGTAATGCATATTTTGTTACTCACTATGTCTAATTCAAATACATATAACTTTCTAAAAACTAATACCTTTAATCACAGCAACCATATAGCATTTTTAAATGAAGGAATTGAGAAAATCCTTATCTTGATACATCAATAAAATTCATTATAAAAAATAAATCAAATAATTTCTGAATAAATATAATCAAAATTTAATATCATATAACAATAACTAGTAAAACAAAATCTTCTCATTTTCAATGCGTTTAAAAATGCATTACATTTAAAAAAAATAGAAATGGAACAATCTACATATTTTATAAATTATTAAAGTTTGAGAAAGTACATACTATCTGCATCTTTAAATATTATATTTGGACTTTTGCCACCAAGTTCCAAAGTAACTCTTTTGAGGTTTGATTTAGCTGCAGCTTCCATGACAATTTGACCAACCTGCAAAGTTGATAAATTAGACATAACAAAGAAACCTATGCACATGTCAAAACATTGAAAATAAATATTCTAATTCGAGGTTTATGGGTAAGAATGGCTTGCTACTAATACAAAACATATAAAGGTTAGGTTAGGTTTTAATTATCGTCGCACTAGAGCTACACCTGAACATATAAAGGAAGCTCATGGGTTATTCAATAGTCCACCCTGATTGTTCTAAAAAAGTGTTTTTTTAATATTGGTCCATCTGTCACACCGTCTGCTCAGGGATCAACCTGGGTCAAAAAATGCTGTAGCAAAAATGCTAAAATGTAAAAAAAAGCTGTAGCAAAATGCTAAAGAAAAATTAATTGCTTATAAATCAACGTCATGCCAATTAAATCACTTGAATCTATACACAACTCAATCTTTGTGTAGCAGTTAATTTTGTTAAGTAGTATAACTTAAGTAGCAGTATAACTTAACAATACATTGATAATTTTTTTTATGAATCACGACATGACAAATTTAAATAATTATATAAAACTATACTACTAAAAGTACTTTTAACTTTTTTTATAAACATTTTAAATAAGTACAAGTAAGTAAGTGGGTATTTACTTTGATTTATGGTGTTGGACTATCTTCAGATTTGTCTATGAATGAACATGTTTTTGCTGTTCATTTGGTGTAGTAAATCAAGTTTTGCTTGTTTGAAATCCCAAACTTTTGGTCTAATACATATCCTTATTAAAATTATTCAAACATTTGTTTAAAAAAAATCCAAGCACTTTTACAGAAAAATTCAAGGACTAGAAATTAACTTGCAACATGAAATCTAAGTCCATTCAAAAGAAAACCCCCAAATGCTGTTTAAAATCAGAAACCCCAGTACAGGCGGAAGTAGAATAAAAGGTTCAAACGTGAACAAAAAGTATTTTAACATTCAAGGTGATCACGACTCACGGACATCGTGTATCGGACACTTGATCAGAAAATATATTCTGGTTGTCAGAGTAGGCCTGAACCGGAGCTACAAAAGTAACAAGATACTCTTCCGATCACAAAGAGCCAGACAACTGTCAATCATTCTCACGTAATGTGACATCATCGGTAGATTTCATTAAAATTACTAGGCTGTAACATGAGTAACTCAGGAAGCACAATTGGACTGATTTTAAAATGGTAGGTTGCACTGGCTGGCCGAGATTTGAAGAATATTATTGTAATCTAATCTGAATTCATCTTATCATTTTGATTAAATTTTTTATTTTCATTATTAGAATCGGTTATTTGAACTTGTTGTTTATTGAAATTTAAGTTTAGTTCCACCGAATTACGTCGTCGCATTTTCGCAACGGCCAATAATATGTTTTTCGCATTTTCTTGCAACTCGTCGCATTTTGCGACAAATGCGACTGCAGATTGATCCCTGCGTCTGCTTAAAACCACCCTACAGCTCGAAATAAAAGAGATCCAGACTTCAAATGTGGTGCACAAGGTAATAGTACTTGTCAGATGTCATAATAAAGCTTTAACCTTCTGAAGGATACATACATATAAACCCACCACGAGACTGCTAGTTTTTAAAGCAACACAAATAATTTTTACAAATTTATTAAGTTTTAAAACCGAAAGCATGAAGAAATTATCTACTGCAAAAACATAATATTAAAAAAAATTACGAAATTTTCAGTCTAATTTAATTTTTATTTTAATCTCAAGCAGGGAAAACAAGTTTACAATTCAGCTAATTCGCTTATCCCTCAGAGGGTTAAAAAAAAATCGTGTATGAACAATGGGTAGCTGAAAAAAAAACATTTTAGGTTTATTGAAACTACTTTATACGGTATATAATTACATTCACATGCAATGATTTAATGAAAGTGGTGCCACACACCACTAGCTTTACAAAGACAAAATGCTTTAACAAAGGTAGCACAACAATTTTGGCCAATGTCGCATGAATATCGGCCAAACTTGGAGAATATTGGAGAAAATTGATCATTTTCTAAAAATTCCCAGTTCTTTGAGGTTTCAGGAAATTATGAAAAGTGCAACACTTAATTTTACTGCAATCTTATAGTATTTTGCAAGTGTAAAAGGCAAATATTATGTTTCGCAATATTTTTCAATCAAGAACTTTGAATTGTAATTTTTTTTCAAATAATACTCAAGCCAATATTGCACCTTGATACTGCCCAGCGTTGGTAAAACATAGTCCATTATGCATTGGGCGATGAGTATGAACCGAGATTGGTCAATACTGCTGTGCTACCTGGGACTACCCATCGGCAACCTTACCTCAGTAGACCCAGTAAAAGCTAGCTTATCTACTCCCATATGTCCCGCAATAGCACCACCAGCTGTTGGACCGAAACCTGGTACAATGTTGACCACACCCGGTGGAAATCCGGCTTCTTTTATCAGCTGTCCAACATATAATGCGGTCAGTGGCGTTTGTTCGGCTGGTTTGAGAACGATTGTGTTCCCAGCTGCAAGGGCTGGGGCTAGTTTCCAGGCTTGCATGAGAAGAGGGAAGTTCCACTGAAATAAGGATTGAAGTGTAAGTTTGTGGGGGTGGTTTTTATTAGGTTCATGGCAAGAATTGGAAAGTTACTTTTAAAAGTAACTATGTTGCAGCTGATTAATATAAAAAGTAACCTAGTAACAATTACTTTTAGAAATTTCAAAGTTATAAAAAAATTGCAATTCTACCATTGTTAAATTTTAGAGAACAAAGGTTAAAGAAATACAAGCACAGAAAAAACACATCCAATTATAACTAATTAAGAATATATAATTTTAAAAGAGTTGCACTTCAAAGTTGGCATCCAACAGCTAAGCATGTAATGTTATGGAAAAGTATGAAATTTTCTGTTCCTTCATTACCGATAAAAAAACCCAAGTTACTCTTACTATCCGACTGATTGTACTAAAATAACATTAGTTTAAAACGAAAAAAAAATCAGAAGTTGATAAAAGAAGTTTATCTTCAAACTATAACAATTTTTCCAAATGCAAGGCAAAATGTTTCCGTGGTTCTTTCAGATATACTTTTGCAGTATTTTAAAATACAATGTACATTCTTAACCCTCTCAGGCCCAATGACAATTTGGCATCAATATTTTAGAAAAAAAAATTCTGATCTATAGCCATTCATGATATCAAAAAGCACATCATTCGATTCTTCAAACTTTTTTCGATTAGAAAATATTTTTTATTGATCCCAATAGATGTCAGCCCTATTTTTTTAAAAAAAAATATGGTCGGAAACATGATGATGCCAAATGGCATCATTGGGACTGAAAGGGTTAAATGGATTAAATATAAAATGCATAATTTTTTTATTGGTTTTCATACTTACTGGAATAACTTGGCCACACACACCCACAGGCTCATGTCTGGTGTAGGAAAAGTAATTTCCATCCACAGTCAAAGTTTTACCATAAATCTTATCAGCAAAACCAGCATAGTACCTGGAAACATTATTAATTATTTTAAAAACACATTTTTACAGTGTTTCAGCCAAAATCCAGAGGAGCATTTTTTCCCATAGAAAAGCAATTTTTTTTATTAAAAAAAAATATTAAAAAATGTATGTCAAATAACACATTTAAACATAAAGATGTTTAACAAAGAGATAAAAATATATTAAATTTTACTAACAGTCGCACATGAACATTTTCTGATTTTGGACCATTTAAATATGAAATTCTTAATATTGAAATAATAAAATTACCTATATACTTTTACAACAAGATCAAGATCTATATGAAAGGAATCTGAAAAAGGTTTTCCATTATCCAATGTCTCAAGGCTCTGAAAATAAAAATAATTGAAAACCATTAATTCAGTATAAGTATAGCTTTTAGAAAACTGAAGTGTAATACACTGGATAATTATTTATAACCAAAATAAGACATACTGCCAGGTAGTTCCTATCTTTTTCAATAAGATCAGCAAGTTTATTCAAGAGTCGTCCTCTCTCAGACGAATCTGTTTTTCGCCAAGGAGAGCCAAACCTGAAAGCTTGCTGTGCTGCTTTAACAGCTTTATCGACATCCTCCTAAAATGAGATACAATGCAATTAAAAGCAGGAGTGAAGTACGATGTACAACAAAACAGTTCTTTTCACAGAAAAACAAATAGCTAGGTTTATTTCTTTTAGAAAAGAAGAAACAGCCAGCACAAAAAATACCATTACACTAAAAACATATCACTACAAGCGAAATTCTAAAGATATTTTTTTATTAAAACTTAAACTAAAGAATGTCGTGCGAGCGTGAACATAAAACGAAACAATTTCGAAACGTACAAAACCTAACTCACGTTCAAATACTCCATAATATAATTAAATACAATGGCTTTTAATGGCTTTTCTCCAACAATGACACTTAAGTGTCACATGCAATAGGCATCAAGTTTTAATTTGAATGGTAAAGTTAAAGACTTAAAAACAATGTTAAGTTAAATGGTGTGAAGACATGATTTTGATTGTCGAATTATAGTTTTGAATAATCATGTGAGAATTTGTTACAGTAATTCAAGGATTAAACAGTGTAGAGGCTTTATACAAAATTTAAATAATTAGTGAAAAATAGAAAGTGCTTGTGCCCCAAAAAGATCACTTTGATTTAGAGTAGATTCAACTAACTAAATAACTAGACATTCATTAAAAACACGCAATATTTAATGAGATTATCTTAAAGCTCTTCAATTGTTTATTGCCGATCCTTTCAATTACAATGCAAGCATCGAAAGCACTTTCTCTTATCCCATTCTGTGGCTTTCCAGGAAACTTAGTGATCGCCGCTGTTTATGTCCCCTCCACGCACACACCAGACGAGGAAAGCAATTGAGTTTAACCTCACAGCAGACCCTCAACCTAGGTAGGTTTAGAACAGCATCACTCGTACTATTTCTGGGAACACCACATGAGGGAGCAGGGGAAGAAAGTGCTTTGAAACTTGTGTTGTAATGAGAAGGACTATAGCTAATTTAGCAAAAAGCAGAAGAGATAATTAAAATCCTATATTTTTTCTATTTACTATGCGAGCCTTGAAAAGACTTTCTTCCCCCATCCCTTTGCTTGGTTTTCTAGGAAACAGGGGGAGCACCACTTTTCTAAACCTAACACGTTTGAGGTTCCGCTGTGAAGTTAACAAACCAAACAGTTCAAACCCAAAGAAGGTAGGGGGAGGGGGAAACACGGTCACTCAGTTTCAAAGAAAACCACTTTCGGGAATAGGGTAGGGCAGTGGTTCCCAACAGGTGGTCCACGGACCCCCAGGGGCCCGCGAGCTATGCCAGAAGGGTCCGCAAAATGCAATTGGAATAAAAACTTTTCATCGGTGATACAATTACAGACTTGTGGGCATTAGCACATAGGAACTACAAGAAACTTGGAGATAAGGCGGACATGCGGTCGGATTTTAGAGTGAAAGTTTCCATTTTGGAACATAATATTTCAGAAATAATGAGCTCAAAGTACAGATTTAACTAATCTGTTTAAGAACTGAAAATTAAAACTAACTGTATAACTGATGGAGCATAATGTTTTGTAACTGAAAAAACATATAAAACGTAAAAAGACGCTTAATTTAGTTCTCACTGTTTAATTTTAGTATTAAGAATTTATGGGGGTCCTTGTCACAATAACGGCTCGAGGAGGGGTCCCCGAGAAAATATGTTGGGAATACCTGGGGTAGGGAAATGCTTTTGAGGCTCGCATTCTGGATAGACAAGGTATAAACATAAGATTTGCTGCATGAATCAAGAATTTTAATTGTTAAATACCCATATTAAGCAAATTTTATATATTTTGGAGAATGTTGGAAAATATTTCACAACTTACTACACTGCCTTCTTGAATATGAGTTATGGTTTCGCCAGTAGCTGGATTCACTGTTGGGAAGGATTTGCCAGAAATTGACTTCTGCCATTCATTGTTGATAAAGAGCTGAAAAACAAGAAAAAGAAAAAAAATTGCCCCCAACTTATTCAACAAGAAATCTATGAACAAAATATAATTCTTAAACTATATAATAATTCGAATTTATATGGCTATAAGAAAAAAATTGGGAGGTAAAAATCAAATGTTTATGACTGGTATAAGATTGCCTACAAGAAACAGTAAACCAGCTACAACTCCCAAAAACTAATGCCACACTAAAACTACACGAAAGGAACTGGTCTGTAAATCGCGAGCCATGGACAAGTGAGTTGGGACTAAACAACTTAACAGCAACATCTCTTTTGGCAGAAGGATTTTGCACCCATGACAGGTTTAACGTGCACCAGCCCCTTCCCCCAGTAGCATCGAATATTGGCCCAATATTGGTATGACGTTGGCCAATATTGGTTATCTTGGGCAAATATAGCAAGTTTTACAACATTCAGCCAATATTGGCCCAATATACGAAACCAATACTTCGAAAGTTAAAATTTGCCAAGATAGGGCCAATATTGGGGATATATTGGTTGGCATATACCTAGGGGGCGCTCACGTTTGTCATATTTTTCCTTGATGAGATTAAGAAGAAGAAGAACAGTCAAACGGCCCCTGCTCGGTGGCCGAGAGGTGTAAGCGACGAGCCTCACACCGAGAAGGTTCTTGGTTCTGTCCTTGTCCTAGCCATACTATAGACGTATTCGTGCTGGTAGAAAAATTCCTCTAATAAAATTCACCGGGGTGCCCGAGTACACTGCGATATACGTGCTCGTTAAATCTGTGGATGCGAATGTCCCGACGGCGTTAGCGTACGATGTCGCTCGAAGCATAGAATTCGAATTTGTAAAGTAGGAGGTTCCTTTTTAAAATTGACCCCTAACCCCCAGGGTCACACGCCAAAAGTAATGGGATACGTATTCGCCGATTTTTCCATCTACCCAACCGTTTTGAAAAAAGTCGTCGGATAATATTGGTCCTATAATGGCAGTCAATATTGGTTATATGTTGTTGGATAATATTGGTCCTATAATGGCAGCCAATAATGGCCAATATTGGCAAAATGTTTCCTCCCAATGCTTGGCCAATAAGGGTTAGCATATTGGCTCTACATTGTAACCAATATTGGGCCCATATTCGATGCTACTGGGGTCTACATGCAGTTGTGGCAGTTACCACACATGCAACTTCTATATATCATCTTCATGCTCTAGAGGTATCGGATTTATCTCTGCGTTCCTACCACTATTCTAAATAACAACAAATGTAGTTGTATATAAGACAAGGTAACTCATCTCCAGCTTGAGGATCCTTTTGGTAGACTGTGGGTTACCGAGGAAGCCACACAGTTAAAAATTAATTTGAATTGTTTTTTACAGGTGAAATCGTTATAAGCTTAATACGTTTATCGTTGTCTTACGTTTTATGCTAAGACCAGGGGCCAGGCTGGTTTAGGCGAGATTGAAAATTTAACGTTTGATTACTAAACTTATTGAATTATATTAAATATGAAGTGGCATGAAAAAGGTATTTTGCTTTTTTTTTTTTTGTTGCTTGGAAGCATCACGCAAATCTAAAAATCGAGACCGGCATTTATGCCATAGCTGTTTTAAACATGGAAGACGAACCCAGCTTACCTTCGTACATCGAATATCTGGATTATAAATAGGTGCTGGCGATGAGTACTGACAACTTAATACTCTTAAAGGAGAATACTTTACAGTATTTTTCAAGGCACAACGAAGCATTTTGTAAAAGTACTAGTTTAAGAACTAATTATTGTAGTAAGACAATTCCAAAGAGTTACAGAGGTATGGTAGACTGATAGCTAGTGACCTTGACAGTCAGTATAAGATAATTAAAACAATGCTCAAAGAAACAGGGCTTGATAAGAGATAATCTGGAACAAAAACTATAAAGTTTGTTTATTTAGTTGGTTGGTTGGTAGACATATATTTTCAGGCTTGTGTGCTTGGTCGCAAGGGCCCGCTTATAAACCATCGTCAAGTAGGACAACACAAGACACACAAACACATATGACAGATGTTGTCATCTGTTTCCACCTCCGCAATTTAGACATGTCCCTGAAGGGGAGGGAAATTTTCTCCAGGGACCTGTACCCATGGGAAACTGCGCAATGACCACCCACAGGACTTTGGGACCCAACAGATTTTACGAGCACGTACTCCGCATATACTCGACAAACACAAACATCTATGCCTGAACGGGATTTGAGCCCGCACCCAGCAGCTCCAGAGGCCAATGCCTTAACCACTATGCCGCCGGATTGGCTTTGTTTATTTATATTTGAAAAATCTGGCAACTGTCAAATAGGTATTGCCAGATTATGAAGTGTGTATTTTTGTGTGTTTAATTACTATACTATTAAATCTAGATAAAAACTAATTTTACTCATCATTATTATTAAAACAAAAAATACTTACTTTCATTAAAATTCACCAATTTAACTGAAGTTAACGTTTTCATGATATTGCTTTCGACCTGCCATACCACTCAACTCATCTTTACTATTTATTTGTTATTGTTGATGTGTGGATAAATAAAATTTCTTGGATGCGTATTTTATCATAAATACGAATGTATAATTCTTCTTTAGAAGTTAAAAAGAAGAAAAGAATTTAGTAAGTTAATAACATATAATGCTTCATATCCAAAACACGGATTCACAATAAACCAGGACATATTAACGAAACTCTGATCACTCCAAAAACAAATTTTGATTTGAATATTGAAATCTTTGAACTTGTATTTCATGATTTAATCATCACTAAATGCACAGATATCGTAAAATAATTGTTTTTTTAGTAGCAGTAATTTGACATAAAAACAAACGTAAATTTAGAAAAAAAAAACTTAGGTAGAAAATATGTGCATTCGGGGGAGGGAAACACTCATTGAGTTGCTCAATTAGGAAATCCCATGCTACGACAAGGGACCATAATACATTACATATTTTTAATATTAAATAAAACGCACTATTTTTAGTAGTGTTGGAGTTTAAAATATCATTGAATAAAAGTTCACAATATGACATTTTCCAACCTGTTTTTTGTTTGTTGTAATTATGCACAGCTGACGTAATGCATGAGAACCAATTTACTTAATAATTTTATTTAAAAAAAAAAGGGAATCGGTATGCTGCGACTCTTTTGGCAATTTGGCGACTATAAATAAGCATTAAATAATTCACTTGGGCATGGAATGAAGGATAAAAGTTTTCTAAGAAATTACAAGGGTAAGTTTTCTTAAATTTAGCCAAAGTTATCGAAAAAAATTGATTTGTTAATAAGTAAACAAATATAATAAAATATTTGTTTTATTGTTGGCGTTTTCAGACTACTCTTGAAGGTTAAAATATATAATTTAATATCCTTTTCCCCATGACATAGAGCGATTTTGTAGACAATACAAAAATTTTGTTGAACATTTCGTTTATTAAGACATAATTAAATGGTCAATTCAATTAATGCATATTTTTTTGATCCCAAAAAATATATTTTTATCTTTAATACTCATACATTATTGAAAAATACTGAAAAAAAATTAACTGCATTGGAATTTAAATTCAATTTTTTAAATTTTGGTTGTAAAGTGGGGGGCAAAAACCCACTGCAAAATTCTAAATTTGGTAGAATGACTAAAAAACTACTTAATATATTTTAAAATAACCCTCTTGAACTATGTTTATTTTTTCAAAACAATTTCTATGTTTTTAGTACTAATATTATATTATACTTTGAATACTGCCAAAGACGTAACTTCACAACAGTTAATAACTTCACTCTTTAATTTTGAATACACTTTTACTACTGTCATCTATGAGGGTTATTGGAACTAAAACTTCAAAATGGAATGTAAAAATGAAAAAAAAACAGATTTGTCAAGAGTTAGCTCTACTTTAATAGAATATGTTACTGGTTGCTATATGGTAACAGTATGCATTAGAGGGTTAACCAGGGTTCCCACGGGTCCTTGAAAGTCCTTAAGAAGTCCATAATTTCTATTTTCAATTTCAAGGATCCTTTTATACTCCTTGATTTTTAACAAAAATAGTTGAAAAGTCATTGATTTTGATTTTTTATAAAGAGTTCCCCTTACTATTCCTTGCTTTTGACAAACAATCATTGAAAAGTCTTTGATTTTCTTAGTTCGCGACCTTCAAATTTCGAGAAGTAATTTCTTAAAATATTGCTATGCTAAAGTCGGCTGTAAATGACACACGTAACATTTCAGCATTTGGTACAAAACGTTTCATATATAAACACTTATATTTTTGGGTTTTCTTCTGATATATGTCAACACCTGGTGGCGGCGGTATTTCGAATGCAATTTTATTTTAATGTTTGGTCAATTTGATATAGGTATAGTTATCAAACCATGATGACTATGGGTCCTTGACATTTTTTTTGGCGATCCTTGAAAAGTCCTTAAAAACTCCTTGATTTTTATTTTGAAATAAGAGTGGGAACCCTGGTTAACTATCGTTTTCATTGAGTGGGTCTTATTATGTACATCCCTTTATTTTGTTTTATATTTAAATGTGCAGATTGGAGATCATGGGAGACCACAAAAGAAAAAGATCTTTAGGTCCCCCTCCAAGGTGGCTGCATTGTCCCAGAAAAGGAACACTTATTGTTGGTAAGTATTTTAATCTGTATAATTAATATTTCGTCACACATGTGCTATCTCATTGTTGTGCAAGGATCGGATTTACTGTACAGTAACCCTTGGCCCAAGTTTTTCGGATTTTGCGATAAATAATTTTTTGTGGCAACTGTCTGACTTCGACTGATGATTCGAATTTTTTGACTTCGCAACGATAAAATTTTCCCACAAACCTATCTGACCGTTATTTGCTTATTTCGGTTGGGTTTTTGGACGACTTTTGGCGTGATTTTGGGAAGTTCGCAAAGGGTTACCGTTCAGTAAATTTCTACCATTGTGCAAAGTGAGATAGCACATGTGGGAACTTAAGTGACTATTTGTTTTAACACATAGTAATTCTCTCTGATATACTTCTCTGTAAGTAAAGTAAAGTTTTAAATATCTGTGTTTTATTATTACCCATTTTCAGCATGTCATTGAGTGTTAACGCTTATTAATACTCGTATATTTGTAATAAAAATTTAACAAAATGTCAGTTTAGTTCCCATGTGATAATTTCCACACTGTGCTAATTCATATTTAAACACTGTGCACTAACACAAAATGACTTAACATGAGAAATTCATCCATTGTCCTACTGTTTAAATTTTTAGTTCTTTAGGAAACTGTAGTGTGTTATACAGTGGTGGCCAAAAGTGTGGACACATTTTGAAATTTTCATATTTTTCAACTTTGTGTGATTACAGAATATATTAATTGTATATCCAATTAAACAATTGTATATCAAATTAAAAGCAATTTAATCTTTATGCGGACCACTGTGTGCAGATCGCTGAAGCCGTCTATGAGACCTTTGGTCCCATATAATCTATATCCATGGACACACCATCATCATCATCAAAGTAATTTCATGTAGAATTAAAAATAAATACAGTTTTACCATATATGTTTTATGAATAAGTTATGCAACTAATAGTATGATCTGTCTTAGTTTTGCAAGTCATTAAACCAACAACTTGTATTGTAATTTCAGCATAAGAAAATCCATTGATTGTGCTTGCTTGTTCAACTAAAATGAGCATAACTTTATTTGTAATAAAGATACTTCAATTCTGTTTTTATAGTGAAATTCTACATTAAATTACCTTCAATTCAATATTTAAATGTTTGTATTTAAGCGAAATTTAATAGATGCAAAAACACAATTAACATTTGAAACACATGAAACTTTCAAATTGTGTCCACACTTTTGGCCACCACTGTAACAGTGACTAACTATATTATATTTTTTCTAGATAAATTTATAGCATTCAAGACTCCTCTTGATGACAGTTACAATTCCGAAGTTCCTTTAGAGTGTAGTTTTAGTCCATCTATGATCATAGGATCACTGTCTAATCCAAAGGTGAGCTTTCTGTTATGTAACTTTTAAATTTTCTAGGTAATATTTGAAGCTTTTAATGTTGTTGAGATATAATTATAGAAGTAATAACACTCTTCTTTTTTCAGGCAAAATTAGGTCTGTGGATTGATTTAACAAACACCAATAGATTTTATAACAGAAATGAAGTCGAGGGGCGTAATATTAAATATGTTAAGCTCCAGTGCAGAGGGTAATATTTCTGTGTTATGTTATTGAGTTTTTATTATTGTGAAGATTGTATAAATTTATTTTAATATTATAATAAATAGGCTCCAGTTAATAAATTAATAATTGTGTATGCCAAATATTAAATATGTAAAGCTCCAGTGCAAAGGATAATATTTAAGCATTTGAGTTTTTATAGTAGAGGAAATGTATAAATTTATTTCTTTAAAGCAAATTGTAATTGTTGAGAGTTTTATTTTAATATACTTTTTCTAACCAAATGAATTTATTTTAGGCATGGAGAATGTCCTGATATTGATGCCACAAATACTTTTATTAGGATTTGCCAGCAATTTATTGCACAGAACCCTTTTGAAATAATTGGTTTGTAGTTTTTATTAATTGAGAAATGTGCTACTTATCATACACTTTTCATTTATTAAATTATTTTTTTGGTAAATTTACAATTAACTGTATTCCAAATCGCAAAAAAGGTATTTAAATTTTTTTTTCTCTTTTTTTGTTCATTCATAATTCATTGTTTTTTTCATCCCTTATTTTTTATAGTTACTTTCTTTTTAAAAAAAATAATCTTAAGTTTCAAATAAAAACGGAAAATTGGCCAATTTTGGTTTTTAAAATTTTCAATCAAATGTTGGGCTTGGCGATTTTTCTGAAGTGCATAAATATTGTGGATAATTCATTTTATGTGACATTTCTGTTACAAAAATCTGCTTGTTTTTTCCTTTTCGAATTTCAGTGAGTGGTAAAATAATAGTAAAAATGCTATTTTAGTTTTTTTTAGAACTTTTTGTTTCTATCTTTCTTAAAAAATTTATAAATTTTAAATTTAAAAACTAATTGTGATTAGCTAACAACCATGTATTTCTTTAGATGTTTAATTCTATACAATATTTTTTAAAAAAACCTTTTTTGACTGATTTTTGATGTTCCAACTATATGTTTACTTCCACAATAAAGGTAATTTCTTTTTTAGGTGTTCATTGTACACATGGCTTCAATCGTACCGGGTTCCTTATTATTTCTTACTTGATTGAAAGCTTATCTTGGGGGTAAAATAAGATTTTTCTCTTTAATCTATCCCAAAATTATTTAATAGCATTTATATTTAGTGTGACAAAGACAAACTATTTACCAAATAATTGTATTTTGTATAAAATTTGCAACTATAGGGTTTATAAGAGTATTGCTAAAAATGTGAGCTGTTTGCTTATTAGTGGTATCCTCAAATTTACTGCTCACATTTCTTCAAATCTAAATGAGTATGACTTTTAGTATTTTATAATTTCTTTATCTATGAGTAAAAAATAATGCAGAAGGAATGCACATTTTTAAAATCCAGTACTGAACATTTTATGCAGTTGGTATGAAAAGTGTTATTTTAAAAAATAATTATAAATATGTAAAACAGCACATTGTAATTGATTTTCTGCTTTTTACTTTATATCTATTTTGTTAATGATTGATAAACATTTTTTTTTGTCTTATAGTGTTGAAGCAGCTGTACATGTTTTCAGTCAGGTCAGTTCTTTCATCAACATTTATTAACTGATGTTTAATTGTAAGTTATTAATTGTTTGTAATAGATCCCTAATAATTTCAATTGTACATGCTTATTGTCCTTTTGATCACAACGCTAGCTTTAAAATCTTTTCTCCCCCTACCACCTTATGTGTTATTCTAGGAAACGTTCCTGAATTTGAGTTCTAAACCAACCTTTTTTAATGCTCTGCTGTGAGGTAATTGTAATTGCTTTCCCAACCCAAGTAGGGTATTGAAAAAACCAAAACATCTATACTCGCACCGTTTTCTCGAAAACCACATTAAAGGGTAGGGGACAAAAGTGATTTTGAATCTTGCATTGTAATCAGACGAACTATAATGTCATGCGCAAGACACAAGTTAATAAATTTCTTAATTGTTCAGGCCCGTCCACCCGGCATTTACAAGCAGGATTACCTCAAGGAGTTGTTCAAAAGATATGGGGACATCAACGATGCACCTCCTGCCCCACCCCTTCCAGAATGGTGCAATGGTATGGACAGTTCTCTAAATTTATTGGAATTATAGGAAAAATTGTTCTTTGGTTCTTTTTATGTCAAGAAGGAAACAATGAAGATTATTGGTGCTAATAGTTTATTTGTTGGTACAAGTTTTATCTATTTGGGCAAGCTTGGCTTTTTCAGAAAGATACACAACTTCCTGTTGTCAACTGTAAGTGTCGAAAATTACCGACCAACCTTGATTCGCAACCTCGTTATTACTATAAAAATAATTTGAAGAGTGCTCAAGCCACACATTGGACAGGAACTACTTCTCACTAAAGTCGAATCAGGTTTTAAATGTAGACAAGAACGTTCATATTTCTTTAGCCATCAACTCAAATAGGCCAAAAGAAGACACAACTTGTTTCACAAAGGCATTTTTATTAGCAACTAAAAACCTGTCAAAACACAAAACAGGTAAAACAAGAAAGTGTTGCCATTCGGCAGTTAACGAAATTAGCAAGATAAATTTATAGATATATGTGAGAAAAATAATCATCATCAACTCTCAACAGTTAGTTTGTATTGTGTGTCCTTCTTAAGAAGGCAAGTATTTTGAGACTCGCGAAGCATGTAAAATTTGTACCAACAAATAAATTATTTGCGCCATTAATCTACATTGTTAACTTCGTGGCTCCTCTCATGTTACATGTGCAAAGTTGAAGATATTTTTTGAATATGTCTTTTATTTAGTTTTTAAAATTTTTAAGAAAATATATTTAAATTTTCAATTTAATTAGCCCCATAGTATAAGGCATAGCAATCTTATTAAGTGAAACTGTAGCAATTAACTCATTTTCTCAACACAATTCTTACCTTTGTTAGTATAAAAAATCCACATTCAACCTTTTAATAATTGTCATTTGTCCTTTCCTTACCAATACTTATTAATTTACAAAGTAAATAAATGTTTGTTTGATTGAATTTAACTCTTCAATTTTTAGAGGAAGACGATGTTGAGGATGACGGAACACCTATTGGGGAAGACCCTGAAGATTCAAATCAAAGACCTACTTTAAAGAAACGAAAAGAATTTGTCAAAAAGGTGAATAACTTTATTGTAAGATCCTACCCATTCTGCAGAAATTGCCCAGATGCCCAACTCACGCCAGACCACCTGTTTGACTGTCAAGCAATTGCTGCCTCTCTTTTTAACCTTGGCGCACCACCACAGGATATTCTTTATAGTCTGCAGGCAAAAGACCTGGCAACTCTTATTATCAATACTTTAGGCCCTATATAGTTTCATCTGTCATGGACACGATGACAACAACAACTTTATTGTAATTTGATATAAAATATTAATTGAAGGGTTTAGGTGAAAAATTTACCTTTCCCAAATATGACTTAAGTAAAAGTTCTGCCTATTCATTTTCAATGTGAGTGTTGAGAATGGGCGCTTTGCAAAAACACTCCTAGAATATGACATTTTGAGTTTAAAATTCTAATATATTTAAAATTTGACAAATTTAGATTTGAATTTTCTATATTCTAATCTGTCAACTTACAATGCCCTCATCCCCTCCTTACAAATAAAAAAGTTCACAGTACATGAAGGGGTTTTCCCATAATACAGCAATTTTATGTAACGAACATAGAATTACTTTGCAATTAAAAAAAGTAGGGGTACAATAATCAAGAAGATAAAAAAAAGGGATTTTTTAAAGTTATTGCAACATTGAAAAAATTAAATATAAATAATTTTTTGGAGAGGGGGTAAAAAAATTACTAAATTATTAAATTATTAAAATTCCTTGGCTATGCTACTGTATTGAACAATAATTATACAAATATTTTAAGCTTGTAATTTCAATAAAAAAATTAATTGAGTTTATAATGTGTATTTTCAAATTTGCATTGAGTATTTCATTTGTGTTATTAACTACTTACAGTAACATTTTGTTAAATATCTAAAAACTCTTTAATTACAAGGACACTCCAGATTTTTACTTATAGTTCTTTCATTTTTTACAGCTTTTTAGTTATTTCTGTGCTAATTTTGTTCCTTTTTTACAGAACCCTATTTTCATGGAAGGGGTACCTGGTGCAGCTCCTGTTACTGATCAAAATTTAGTTACTTATTTACAAAATAAATGTCAAAATATGTGTGGATGGAATGGGTAAATATAATTTACCAAATTCTGAATCAAGAAATTATTTTTTGACACTCAAATATATACATAAAATCATTGTTTTTGTAAAAAAATATGTATATATATTCTACATTAAATGTGTAAATACTTAGCATTTCTTTTAAAAGTTTTATTTTTAGTTGTTTAGTTTTACTAAGTACAGCAATTTCATCCAAATGTGGAGAAAAAAAATTTGGTGTGAAACTACATTTAAATATTGTTGTCAAGAAAGTAACAAAATTAAAATTAAAAATTCTTCCAAATTTTCAATAATGCTTACTGTTTAAATGATTTCAGAATTCGTTTTGATATTTTGTTTCAGAATCTAACTTTGATATTGCTCTGAAAATTAAAATATATTTTTGTGATAAACTAATTCAGTTTTAAATATCATAAAATAATTTTCTGCTTCCAGGGCAGGCTTTCCAGGATCTCAACCTGTTTCAATGGATATCAACAATCTCAAATTCTTGCATTCTAAACCATACAAAGTCAGTTGGAAAGCAGATGGCACAAGGTTATTTGTAATAGTAATAATTATTATTTAACTTCTGTCAAAAGGGGTAACTTTAAGCCTGGAACCCAAGCATAGAATTCTTGTACTGACTTTTTTAAAAATATTTTTCTCTGATAGGATGAGCAGGGAAAAGTTATCTGTCATGTTTTAAAATTTCATTACAGATTTTTTTAAATGCTTTAAATGAGATTTCTCTTTTTTTTTAATCATCGTTAACTAGTATTACACTGCTACTAAGTGTGAAATAAAATTGTCAAATAAATATTAAAAAGTTTCCTTTGAGGTAATTTTCATCTCATAAATAAGTGGTAATCAATGTTTTTAAGAACTTCTTAAAATTGGGTAGACAGTTTTCATTAGTTAATTTGTTATTTGTCTTTTAGATACATGATGCTAATAGATGGTGCTGATAAAATTTATTTCATTGATCGTGATAATTCCATTTTCAAAGTAGAAGGCTTGACATTTCCTCGTAGAAAGGATCCTGACCAGCATATTAAGAACACACTGTTAGATGGGGTAATTTTGTGCTTGTGATTATTCTTTTGGTTAGAACTATTGAGCTAGAAGAGAAACTGGAGTGAAGTGTCAGCGATCCGAAAACCCACTCGCACCCTTTTGAGCGAACAGGGCAGGAAAGGACTATTTTTCTTACATGTGTATGCAATGCTTATGTGACCCCTCTTCAAATTGACGTATGCTTTTAAATGTATTTTAAAAGTTTTAGTTCGAAAGAAATTAACTTCCTTTAACTTTCAATTCCAACTTTTTTTCAAGAAATAACCATGTGGATCACTAACTAAGAACCAGGGAAGGCGAACTCAATAGTGAAATATACAAGTTTCTAGGTTTTCTGCCCTGTTCTTTTCTGCGGCAGTGCTGTGTATCCCTCCGCGTTTCGTTATTGAACCGGCTCGTTTGCTGCCCTGTTCAGTGAATCACCTCACTCCACTTTTCTTTTTTCTGAATGGTTAAAGTTGTTACATTTTCACTCCTATGGTTTTTGATGAATATCAAAAAGAAATAATTATTAAATAAAAATTTTATTAATACTTTAAAGTTAAATAATTTTTAATGTATTTTAATAAAGACTATATACTGTACTACACCATACTTGTTTTTTTGGTTGAATATAAGTTGTAAAAGGAAAAGCAATTATGTGAAAATTAAAAGAAAAAGTAAAACTAAAGTTTTTGTAAAATTGAAATGGAATGAAATGAAAAATAAATTTCACAATACAATACACTTTCATTTTTCAAATTCACTCATTTTTTTCTAAATCATTCATTTTTCAAATTCACTCATTTTTTTTAAATCATTCATTTTTCAAAAACCCTTTCCTTTTTTCAAAAAGTTACTGTTTTCATAAGGATATGTCTAAGTTTCAGTTTTGTTCAGCATAGAGTGATATTATGTTCATATTGAATTCTTGCCGTTTAGGAAATGATAATAGATAAGGTCGAAGGACATGATGTGCCAAGATATCTCGCCTATGACATAGTTAAATTTGAGGTAAGTTAATTCTATACTTTAAAAAAAAACGAGAGACTTTTATTTGTATCTTTCTATTTTAACATGTCATATATCAACAGTCTTTAGATCTTTAGAGAGAAAATTTAATTTTTTTAAAGTATTGAATTAGTATATTAGATTCTTTAAAATACTATTCTATTGTTTTATGATTTGTTAAAACTATTTTTATTAGTTTTATATGGTTTAAGTTGTAGTTTAGTTATCCTTGAAAGGAAATTTTATAAAATTCAATTTCATGTTTGGTGTAAAAATTTCTTTGTAACAATTTTCTCAAAAAGATTGTCATAGTTAATAGCTTTCCATACTAATACTTTACAATACTAATTTGTAATATTATTTGATTAGGATAGCAATTCGTAACAAGTATGCATAAAAATAAAAATGCATTTGAAGTAAGAAAGTAATGTTAACATCTCTAAAAAATATTATCTTCATAATGGTCTTCTTTTTTTTTTTAAATAAATAATCGTGGTTGCTTCATTTTGTCTGTTTCCATTTGTTTTTCAAATAATGCCAATACAAATTTAATTTCTGTTGATTTTCAACATTCCCTTGGAATTTGCATATGTTGTTACTAATGCCACTCAGCAACCGATCCCAGAGTAGAGAACTACCCGATTTAAAGGCGAAGTAGGGCGGCTTTTGTTTTTATTGAGCGCCACAAAGTAGGAAGTCCAACTTTTTGCTTGTCAGCATGACACATCCGTTTTACAGGAAGGTCCCTTTCACACATCTATTTTCCCTCGCATATCAGAATTTTGATCCAGATCAAAGGTTGATAACCTCCTGATCTGGTACCCCAAGAGGTATTAATGGAAATTTTCATATTGACATATGTGCACTCGTATTCAAAGAGTTTAGTGGGAAGAACATGCTAAATGGCAAAAAGGTGAAACCAAGAAAATTAACTTAAAAGTTTTTAGTTTGCACTCAACACTTATCACTCAAAGCACTTTTTCATCCGTTGAAGATGTTACTAGCAAACAACAAAAATTTGAAGTGAATAGTGACGTCAATTTTTTTTCAAATATGTCACTTAGCATGTTTTTACACAAAGCTCTTCATTTCTTAATATCCATTAGTATTTTGAGGGGCTGGGTAGCCCAGTCGGTTAGGCATTTGCTTAGCATGCGAAAGGTTCCAGGTTCGGGTATCGCCAAAATAACTGCTGACCCATAAACAGCCTGTGCAGCCATAATTGTCCGACAAATAATACCCTGTGTGGAGGGAGTGCACGTTAAATATCCTTCAAAGTCATAATACTGCATACGATGTCACCCTTAATGGTTGCGTTGAGTGTTTACTCAGGTGTCGGATCGTCACTTGACTGTGGTTCTGAATATGGCCTGTAGCCATTTGGCCTCAAGCCAATGGCCCTCATGTAGCTCTAGTGCGACGATAATTCAAAAACTAAAACTAAATACTGTATATACTCGAGTATAACCCGACTCCGTGTATAAGTCGACCCCCCATTTTTAAACCAAATATTCTTCCAAAATCGGTAACCCGTGTATTAGTCGAGGTAGGTAATAAGTTAGAGCCTTCTGAAGAAAATATTAGAAGAAACCGGTTCATAATTTATTTTTACTTGCAAGCAAAATTTTAACCCCAATAAAAGAAAAAACAGGTTTCCGCTTTGATGTCCTTGACATCGCTGACCCTGAATGGAGAAGCTAAGTTTAAACTATGTTCAGTGAAGCGTGAACACTACGCTGCCAAGGTCACGGATTGACAACATTTCTTTACACCTCTTGAAGACTGGTTGACAGAACTGCCCTGTGCCAGACCTACACGTGCAAATACGCATCACGCCAAGAACTAACAATTAAGCATTTTATGGTGGATATGGATATTGTGAATAGATACCAATCTTATTTCATCTTCAGAACTGCTTTTGTGTCTTTATTTTTAATAGTTAGTAGTTAAACCTTAAGTTTGATTGAAATTTAGTTTAAGGATTAGGGATTTTTTCCCACGGAAGTTTGATGACTCGTGTATAAGTCGACCCCGTTTTTTACAGCACTAAAGATGACCAAAATTTCTCGGGTTATACACGAGTATATACGGTAAGTATTTTGATGTCAATTATTTTTTATGAAGGGACAAGATGTTGGACAGACAGACTTTGAGCGCCGCCTCCTCTGCATTAACAAGGAGATCATTGGACCTCGGAGAGCAGCCATGGAAAGTGGCAAACTGGACCGAGCAAAAGAACCCTTTAGCGTAAGGGCAAAGGACTTTTGGGACATCCATTGTGTCAAGCAGGTAAGTGTCTAGAGGGTTGTTGGTTTTTAGTGGTTTGTTAGTGTTGATTTTAGGTCAAGATTTTGTGCATGGTTTTAGTTTCTGTAGTGAATATGACTCGTAGTTGTGTTTCACATGTGACTGTTTGATAAGGTTTGCCATGGTGAAAATTGTACCTTGCGGTTTTACTTGCTGTTATCTGCGTTCTGGAGAGGCCAGGCTGTAAAGGACTTGCCTTAAGGGGTAATGGGCGTGTAGTATAGCAGGTCTCCAAAGCAAAGTGCATCAGTGTTAATCAATGAAAAAAAACCAAATATTTTCTCTGCCACATTTCTCTGGCTGTATTGAAAATTTTTTGCAAGTGTATTTCATGGGACAAACATACTATAAACTTACACGTCCCGACAATCCCCTTTTTTGAAATTAGTTAAAAAAATTAAATTTTGAATAAATAATTTTACAAAAAGTATTTGAAGCAATTTTGAAAAATAAGATTATAGAGATCTGTTAGTTATCTACATTTATTATAAAAAAAAAGCAGCTTGCAAAAATATTCAATACAGTCATTACTTGATTGAAAACAGCTTTTAAACCTGTTAGTATTGTTTTCATTATGTCGTACATTACCATAACTGTTGTATGATAGACAGTTTTTTTGTATGTGCAAAATTTTAGTACTTTTAACATACAAAGAAAGACAAATTCATCAAAAATTTATATAAAATATATATTTAAATTAATTTAAATAATTTTTCTGTATCTATTTAAGTTATTTATAAAAAAATCAATTTTTTTTAGTGCTTTTGATTAACACTTAATGAAAAAACCTTGTTTCTTTTGTTTTGTTATTGCAACCTAACATATATGTTTTAATTATTGAAATCTCTTCAATTTAAATGTGTTGTCATTTTAGATTTTGGGCGAAAAGTTCAAAAAAGATATGTCCCATGAAGTAGATGGTCTTATATTTCAACCTGTTTCTGAGGTTGGTATTCTACAATCAGTGTTGGGCATTAATCAATTAATTTTTCAATTATCTTGTTAATTGACTAAAAAAGTAATTGCAATTAAACTAATCGTAATTGACTTTTCAATTGCACCTTGCAATTGAACTAATTTGATTAACGTGTGTCAATTGTAACTCGCAATTAAAATATTTGCAATTAACTTTTTACTTGTTTATGAAACAATTAAAACTAACAGTTAACTTAACGTATTAAAACAAAATGAGTAAAGAATTTGGAAAATTAAGCTGTAAGTCTTAGACTTAAGACAATAAAAAGATTGTTTTAAATTAAAATAAACAAAACAATTCAAAATTAAATAATTGTAATTTTCCACAATTACTATTGATAAATTGATAGTTGTTGTGGCTACATCTACCAATTGATTGTTAATCTTTTATTGTTCTTGTTATTAAAATTTGCTCAACATTGTCTACAATTTTTATATTATTTCATACAATTGCAATTTGTACAATTATTTGATTAACAGTAACCAATTACGTGAGTTGTAGTAACCAATCATTAACATTAACCAATTACGTTTTCCTTTAGCCATATGTTTGTGGTCGCTGTTTTAATGTCCTGAAATGGAAACCTGCAAATTTGAATTCCGTAGATTTTAAATTGGTGATACAGAAACGAACTGGACTTGGGTAAATAGTTTATTTCTATTCTTTTGATAATGTGCTATTATAGAAAAACCAAATTAATTAGGTTACTCAACACAGCAATATTTTTTGAAAGCAGAAACTGTTAAGACCATAATGTTTTAGATAATTTTTAACTAAAATTTTATGTGTGTGTAAAAATTAATAAGTATACTTTTAAAATAAAATACAGGGTTCGTACTCTTCCTGAAAATCCTGAAATACACCTGAGTTTTAACTATTTTGTCTAAGTGCTCGTATTACTCATGAAACTAATACTAGAAATCCTTATTTAAAATATAGTTTCCTGAAAAAATTATCTATTTATAATAGAAAAAATTGTTTTCAGTGGATTCGAAGGATCCAGTTTTTAAAAAACTTGAGATTTTGCATTAATTTTTGTTTAAAAATTGTCAGTTAATTTTTTTAAATTTTGCATGTCTTAAAGTTACACATTTTAAAGGGTTTGATATTATTGTTTTTTGATTTTCAAGGCATCGCAATTTGTTGATCTATTTTTTGTGTGTTTTACTATTAATTTCATGATACACATTGTCGTTATAATATAAGTACTTTTATGTTTATTATATCTTGAATTTATGGATTGTAATCCTAAAATAATTCCTTAAAACTCCCTATTTTCGCTATTAAGGGGAGCGGACACCCCCATTCCCTTTCCTACCTCGATCGGGCTGGCTAATGCTAAGTCTATGGGGAAAAAATGGTTTTTGTTCCAAAAAAAAGCAAAGAAATTATAGGAATATTTTGATGCGTTTTTTTTTAAATTCATAAAACTCCAAAAAAGGTGTTCTTTTAGATGTTATTTTTTTAAAAACGCTATTGACTTTTTTTTAATCTAAATTTTTTTCGATTAGAAAAAAGTAAATAACGTTTTTAAAAAAATAACTTCTAAAAGCACACCTTTGTTGGAGTTTTATGAATTTAAAAAAAACCGCATCAAAATATTCCTATAATTTCTTTGCTTTTTTTTGGAACAAAAACCATTTTTTCCCCATAGACTTAGCATTAGCCAGCCCGATCGAGGTAGGAAAGGGAATGGGGGTGTCCGCTCCCCTTAATTATAGAGTATGAGCCCTGAAAATACATATTAGAAAAGTGCAAAGTAAAGATGAACTACTTGGGTGCATTTCTGTTAATCAAAAATACTACTATAATAGTTCAAATTTATATTTGATGACCTTTTTAAAATTATGATTAGTGTAGTATGTTAATTGGTTTAAACACTTTAAATTTATATTGTTATAGGCTTCTTCCTACTAAAGTCGGCTTATTATATGTTGGTGGGATGAACGAACCATTTGCTGAAATAAAGGTATGTGTTATATCTTTTTTGATAAATAAATTAATGTGATTATAATTATAGTTCTGTCAAACAAGTTATTTAGTAGCATTAAACATAGCCTGTATTTTGAATAGCTCTAGTGTGGCGATAATTCAGAACCTAACATCTGTATTTTGCTTTAAAATAATACTCGAAACACATGCAAAATAAACAAAAAGTTGCTATCTGTGTAAGTTATTTGGCTTTCCTTACAAATTCTTCTTTAAAAAAAATTATTAAAAGCTAACTTAATGCCTAGTTGCATGCATAATAACTATAACAATCCGAGTGCGAAGAATTATTTTTGTTTTGAAAATTTTTTTAAAAAACAATGTCTAACCTCTTATTGTAAACAGTTGCTGACCTCTGAATCTGAATTTCAGATTACAAAAGTTTTAAAAGACATGGACAAAAAAATAATTGAGTGCAAATATGAAAACAACCAATGGGTTTTCATGAGAGAGAGAACAGACAAGTCTTTTCCAAATGCCTACAAGACTGCAATGGGTAAGTTTTTTTCATTATTATTGTCACTTTAAATGAGTCAACTCATTCTTAAACTATCTACATGGCTAGGTCAATTGCAATTAATAGTTGCTCATGTCAAATGGTTACTGAAACCAGTATGGGCACTGTAGGTCAACTGGGCCAGATTTCACATTTTAATCTTGTCTTTGTATAGAAATTCCAAAGTTCAAATTGGGTCCATACAGCGTCAGGTATCTTAAGGCTGTTGTCCTAATAAAATAAAGATCCATGAAGAGAAAATTACTGATTTTTTGAATTCTTACCAAGAGGGCCGGACAAGAGAGGACATGTTAGGGGCATCCTTGCTTACTAAACTATTTGTATTTATTTTTAGCCTACTTTTCTTTTTTTTTAATTCGAAGAATTAAAAAAAATAAAAAAGTAGGTATTGACATGCGGTCGATGTCCGTCCGTCTGTCTGTCCGTCCGTACCCCCCTTCCAAAATCGGTTCTATCCATCCGATCTTAAAAATTCTTTTTTTGTTAGAAAGCTATGACCTCAGAGACCCAACTTTCATACTTTTTGTCCGTCAGTCTGTACGATAGGACGGACATAAATCTACTATTTGTCGACAAATTTCCCATTGAATTAGCATTGAAATTCAATTTCGAGTCATTTAAATCTCTGAATTTAACTACAAATGCTACGGAGAAGTGATATATGTCAAAAAATTTAGCGTATCCAAATGAGAATACATTGAAAATTTCAGAAAAGAATTCGAATTCTAAGTACTTCAATTATTTAAAAAACTTCAAAATTTAATGCTCTTTAAAAAGCATAGGAAGCCATTTTAATTAGAATTATATCACCATTGCCATAGCAACAACTGCTAGAGAAACTTTAATTCTTTTAGACAATAAATAAAAATAAATTTATTTTAGAGACATCGATCAATTTGAAATGACGTCAAATATATTTCTCTAGATTCTTTTTATGTTGAAATAAAATGTTTTCATTCTATTTAAAAGCGTGGAATATTACTTATTTATTGTTTGAAATATAAATTTTTGCAAACGATTTAAGTATTAATTATTTAATTTTCGAAATAAAAGAAATGAAATTAGTTGAATTAAACGGGTAAATGTTTGAATTAATGCTGTGTTTGGCGCCTGTTTAACTGTTAAACACAACTGTGGTGTGGAAGCGGGTTAAGTGACAGATTCTGTTACAAACTAACTTGTTAATTTACATTTCCTATTTTAAGTGTATTTTGGAGTAGTTTTATGGTTTTTGTTCAACGAATAATTAAATATTTATTTATAACTGCAATTAAATCATGCTGACGATAAGTAAAGTTTATTTCATTTGCGATAGAAAATTAATGAAAATAATTGTCTTTAGAGAAATGAAATTATAGCTGGATGCTGTGTTTAGTGAAATTTATTCTAATGTATATAAATTTAATGTAGAAACGGTTGTTGATGTCACTTACTGTAACGACTGTACTAGTTTTTTCAAGATAAGAATTTTAGTAAGTATGTAAGTAACAGGAAAGTAGGCTATTTTAGTTCTTTTAGAACTTCTTGTTTAAAGTTTGGACATCGCAAGCCCTCTTATACTTTTTGTCTGTCCACTCTATAAGAATTTCTATGTGTATTAAAAGTAAAACTAAATTCCATTATTATAGTTTTTCAAAAACTTCTAGTTTCTGTTGCACCCAATTATAGTAAAGAAATGTTTTTAATCTAGGTGTCTGTGAAAGCATTCGAAATCCTGTAACTACAGAATTGTTATTTCACCACATTGATTGCTATGGATGGCGCCCTCCTAAGAAATGACTTTATCTCCATACACATTCAGATAGCTAGAACAGATATTTTTGAAATATTCATGTTAATTATTATAAAGTTATTAGCTCAATTAAGGATATAAATGTGGACATTTATTATGTTAAAAAATATTAACCTTAACATCAGTAATATCAATAAAAACATTTGATATTTTAATTTTAAAAATGGCTCTGTTTAGTTTTTATGTGCTATACATTTAGTCAAGTTATTCTGATTGGCTATTATTGCATTTGTGTAATCTTAAATGAAACTGTTGGGAATTCATCGTGAATCTATTGCAGTTACACAAATGAAAAAAAAAAATGTGTTTCAAGAGTTTAATTATTACCAGGATCATATTGGTTAAACGTTAATCTATATTTAAATTTTTAGGAATCAAAGCTACTTAAATATAAATTATCACTCAAATATATATGAACAAGTGCAGTTATGTTGCTATTTATGGATTATTTATATATGACTTTTTTTTAATTTACAGAAATCTATATTTTATTATGATTTGCCTATGTGTCCAAATAGCTTTGTTGAATAATTAACTTTAATCATTACATAAAACAAAGTCAATTATATTACTATGTTATTTTCACACTTGATTTTTTCCCTTTTTCTAGTTCTTCAAGTTAAATTATATTTTCTTTTAATTTAATTTTTATTATTTAATATTTAAGTTAGAACTCAGTTTGTATCTTGTGTGAAACAGTCTACCCTAAAAACTTTCTGAATGTTTTTGTTTTACATAAAGTGTATCATGAGATCATATTAAATATCCAAGTTAAACTGTTTTGTACATATTCAACTTTTCTTGGTATAGAAAGTTTGAGCTTTTATTTCCTTATGTATGAGTATTGTAAAGGAAGAATAATTCATCTCATTTTTTCATTATTCAAATATGTATTTTAAATAAATTTTACTGTGAGTAATTGTGTGCCTCTATTAACTATTTATTTGTTCAAATATTTATAATGCTGGACTTGTAAAAAAGGTAAATAAGAATTGACCCATGTCCCAACGTTTTTGCCCTTCCTTAACCTATCTTAAATTTGCACCCCACCAGACTTTGTACTAAATTTCGTATTTTCTAGATCTTCATACACATCAATGGGTCCTTAATAATCCATCAACTTGATAAAAGTTTAAAAAAAGAATTAAATTTGGATGCAAATTTTAAAAACATTTAAAAAATGCATGCTTGATATTTCTATAAGAAAAAGGAGGCCACATGTTTTGTACTTTTCTTATAACATTTATTTTAGTCCTTATTTATTCAAGTCTAAGCAGTCTTAAAATCAGAATCAAACTTCTTTTCTTCCATTCTTTTACTCAACAATTCCTTCATTTCATGTTCCATTTCTCTGGCCTCTTTGAGTACCAAAGCTTCCTCTTTCATCAAGCTTATTAGATGCACATATAATTGAGCCCTGCTGATTTTCTGTGTTTCATAAAAAGGAACAATTTGCCGACACAAGTAATCCTTAAACTTAAATTCTGTCGTTTCACACTCCGGTTTTGTGAAAACCACAGTTCTTGACTGGAACTTGTCCCCAGGTTGATAAAAATCCATTCTGTAAGTTTTACTTTCAAACAAAAACCAAACATTCTTGATGGAATTTTCTAAAACGCATGATGGGTCTTTGTTGTAACTGTTTTTTATTGACAAAATATGTTGTCCACTGTGCGTCTTTTCTCTTGTTAAGTTTTCCTTTAATCTTCGGTCTAGCAGTACCATGCTTTCTTTTTTTATGATTTCATAATTTGCGTCATCTACGTCTTTTTCATTTAGATCTTGCATTGTGTAAAACTCATCAACGTCCAATATATTTTCTATTGACACTTTTTCTTTTAGATTAAGCTTTGTTATGAATGCATTTGTATACTTACCCTTATCACGTTTTTGTTCTAATTTCTTGTTATAAACACGGACAGCAGGTTCCCCCATTTCTTCTCTTTGCAGGTGTCTAGTGTTCGACCTTCGTTTCACCATGACTTTCTTTTTGAAGCTGAGAATTTTCGGGTTTGTCATATCCTTGTTTTCTTCGAATGTCTTCTGCATGTAGAACAATTTAGAATCTGTTGAGTTGACGTATTCTTTCCACAGTGTAGACAAGTATATCTGGTAGTCTGTTTCGAGCTCTTCATCTGACAGTGCATCGAAATTAAGTTCATTGTAAATGTCTTGTTCTTCTTCGAATAGGCCTTCCACTTCTGTTCCATTGCCAAATTTACTGGAATTGTCTTGAGTTTCAGTATCACCATCTAAACTTGCCGCATTCAAAAGTAGTTCACAATCTTCAACTTCAGTTTCGTCTTCATTCTTTTCAATTTCGAGATTAGTTTTGTTCTCTCCTGACAATTTTTCTTTCACCTTGAGTTCGTCTATTTTATTCACTTCATGCGCCATTATATATGGGTTATTTTTCATAGTGGCATTCTTTTCGATTTTTCCTTCCTCAATTTTAAAATTTTCTTCTGCAGTGATTTCTTCTTCATTTTGTTCTATTTTTGTGTCGTCATTTGATACCTTTTCTTCCTTTATTCTAAGCTTATTTTCTTTAGGCTTATCTTCATTCGCAAAGCTTGTCCTATATTTAAAATTTTCATTCAAATCGTTTTTATCAATGTTTTGTGTATTTATTTCAATTTCTTCCTGGTGTTCATTTTTCATATCAAATTCCTCATTTAGTTTTTCTTCTGAGGTGCTTTCGGCATTTGTTATCCTGACTACATCTTCTGTCGAAATTGTCTTGTTTTTATAACTTTCTTTTCCTGATGCTAAAATATCTCCTGTGACTGTGTCTTTCTTAATCTGTTCTACATTCGATGTATTTCTCGAAGCTATCGTATGTTCTATGCTTTGTATATCGGTTGCATTATTTTCTAAATTAATTTCTTCCTTGATATTTTGATCGTTAGTTTGTATATCTTCAATTTCCTGATCATCAGTTTTGTTTGGCTCATCTTTTTGTTTTATTTCTGAAAATTTATCTTCAGAAATATTTCCATTTTTAATGTTCTGCCGATGGTTTTGGCGTTCATCGGTGTCCGCTTTACTGTTTGAATCGTCATCGGAACTTGATTCTGAAGTGGCATATCTTTCAGATGGAACAATACTTTCGAAGAAATCGTAAAAACTCCATTTTGAGAAATCAACGCTTTCCCATATGGGTTCACAATTATTGAAGCACGATGGGCTAATCGAACAATTGTTCGTTTTTACGGCAGACGATTCATTTACCTCGATATCACCGTTCTTATTTTGTTCTAGTTCTTGCTGTTTTGAATTCGATCGAGAATCGTGGTTTTGAAGATCAGTCATAGAACTTGTTTCGTATATAACTTCTCTTTTATTTAATAAATCGCTTCGTTCCTTGTACATATCCGTAAGTGTAGACTTATCCCAAGATCTTTTAGCTAGTCGGTCTTGTCGCAAATGTGAGTAAAATGCCATAACCTGAAGGTAGCTTGGGTCGTTTTTCAAATGGTATTGATGTTCCTTTAAAGCGTCTTTACGTCCTTTTGAAAAGTATTCCTCAATAATCATTTCCTTAAAATCTATCGAGCGGTATTCTACATTATCCTTTCTACCATTATATAAGGAATGGCTTTGAACTGGAATCTGTAACTCATCTGTTTCATAATATACGACTTTGTAAACCAGGCCGTCTTCAGTAGTATTTGGATTGTATTTGTGTACCTTTGCAGTTTTATAATGCAGAATTTTCCCACTTGGTGGGTATTTATTTACTATGTCTTTTTCCGATATACAAATTCCAGTTAACCAGGTTTCATGCATACGGCGTTGTAAGTTTCCCCTTTCTGATGATTTCAATGAGTTCTTTTCTTGTAAAAATGCCTGCCACTTATTGCAATCTTCACATTCAAAAGTTAGTCCTTCACATGATTTCCCGAATTTCTGGTTGTTGCACCAGAAATTTTTATCATTCCATACAAATTCTATACCCAAGTAGTCGGGATCATTCACCGAAACTTTTTCGCCAGTTGTTGGTTCGACGAAAAAGGATTCTGTTTTACCATTTTCTTCAAGATTTCGAAGTAGAACCCAGAAATGGACGCGTTTCCCAAACAGTTTATCCATGTTCACCACAACTTTACTTTTCTCATTTTTATTTGATTCTATTACAACTTCTTGTTGATCTTCACCATCCATCCAACTATGTTCCTCCTTAGAAAAAATTAAACGATACTTGTTTTTGGCACCATTCCGGATTTCATATTTCTTTTCCGATTGACGGAAACGTGAAAATTCAGGAGGCAATGGCGGGCTTGGCCTATTTCTTAGAATATTCTCAGTTACGTTCTTGGTCGCATATCCTTGCACAGCATAAGCATCGTAATCAGACGATAAAAGCAAAGTGGTGAGTATCATGCTCATGTCCAGGCTATTGCCATGTCGTCTTTTGAGCGTCGAATCTAAAGAATAAAGTTCTTTAGGACATTTCAACGGAATTTCCAAAATGTCGTATTCTATAAAATCAGCAACGAAACCAGCACTGTCTTGCCATTCTCTTAATTTTAATGGCTTGTTGGTTTTGAAGGGACAGAGAGTAGTGCAAATTATTTTCTGTACCTTGAATTCGTTTTCTAGGACCAATGGTGGTGTCGGCTTGTTCGGATAAATATCTTGGAATTGAAGTTGACATTTTTTTGCGAGCTGTAGTATATCTTCTTCTTCTGAAGAGTTTTTATAATAAGAACTTGGAAAATTTAAGTATTCGTTTTTGGTAATTTCCATGGTGTCAAGGAATTTCTTTTATTTTCAATTTTACCATTCCTGTGTCAGAAATATAAAGCAAAAATTGATATCGTTATTTCACTTCAGTTTTTAATTTACATTTTTATAAACATCTCAGTATTTTCAACTTTGTATCCTGAAAGAATATTAGATTTTCAGTTTCATTTTTCACATAATGGAATATATGAAATGAAAGTAAAGCCAACTCTCGTGTATTACTGCGCAATTACAATGGGTTAGGTTTGAATTATCGTCGCACTAGAGCTACACGAGGGCTATTGGCGACGCAATTACAATGGGAATATTTATTCTGAATGACTCCACGCTCAGCAAACTGCGATTTCATTGGGTTTTTTTTTTGTGGCAATGTGTTGAAACAAGCCATTGCTCCCATTGGCTTTTGTGACCAATAAAATTTCTCTTTTAAATTTGAATAGGTAATATGTTGAGTGAGAGTCAAAATAATCTATAGTTAAAATCGTAGTTTCCTTGCACAGAAGCCACGACCATGGGCGGAGCTATAAAACAATCAGATGAAGACAAAATAAAGCGACTGAAATTTTCTTTTCATCTGATTGTTCCGCGCGTTGTATAGCTCCGCCCATGGTCGTGGCTTCATGTGAGTTGCATGGTATTGATGCTGTTTAACGCATTTTTTTCGATAATAAACTCCAAATTTAGTCTCATAATTTTAAATCAGCGCCACCTGACCGTCGGTCGAAAAAGGTTACACGTTTTTTTTAATTACGAAAAAAATTAAAGTTTGTAAAGGAGGTCGCTTGTCTAATGTTTTCGATGTGTTTAAAAACATGCCAACAAATTTATATTTCTAAGTTTGAAAGCTTCAAGTTACTGAAATCACTCAATTATAAATTATCTATCCTATTGTGAAACGTCTTTGAAATGTCACTACTGATCTGTTCGCGATATTACAACTTTTAAAAATTCTATTTCCTCCAGAAACTTTATTCTATTGCCAGATGACAATCAACAACTATCACGCCCTTTTCCTGTTGAAGTAATTTTTCTATTCCTCTCTTTTATAAACTTTTCAAGAATAGTTAAGTTTCAGTTAGAGATAGCTTTAATATTTTATATTAATAATATAGTACTTGCTTTATTCGTCTGCAGAAAATGTGTTCTAGTTCTAAGGCTTTTTATTTTTTCGTTGGTAGAATTTTAGTATACAAAAGAGTTGGAAGAAGAGATATGGAATCTTGTTCAGAAAAGGGAGGGAACTGTCTGCCGAGAAGTGTTAGTGGCTTGTTTTTACTTAACTTTAAAAACATTTTTATTATAAGAAAAAGTTTTCATACAGTACCAATTTTTGTTACAATCTTCTAAAATTTATATACTTTGTACTGAGCTAAACAAGAATTATTAGTATTGCATTAAATTTTTTAGTAATAAATAGCAAAAATATAATGAAAATAAATACATTTACTATCAGTCTGTTTTAGTGTCGAAAGCTTGTTTTGGTTCATTTACATTTTCCTTCGTTTTCCGAAAACTTCTTCCCTACAAAAAAAAAACCTGTTTTAAAAAGAGCCTGTTAAAGAAGTGCTCTTATTTTTAAATAGCAGAAGCAGGGAAAACTGCTCCTTAAAAAGAGCATACATATTACCTATCGTTTTGTACTTTCCGGAATATTTATAAAACTCCCGATATTTGATAAAACCTTTCAAATTTTAATTGAATTATTTTAATATCGTTATCATTATATAATTTCTGTTTTTTTCTTAGATGAATGAAATTTGTGCGGAAGCCGTTCTAACATGGTTTTAACCCTCTGAGGGATAAATAAATAGGCCGAAGTATAAACTTGTTTTCACTGCATGTGATTTAAATTAAATTTGTAACTGAAAATTTAATTTCTTACATTTTTTACAATGATATTTGTGTAGTAGATGGTTATAAATGGCTCATTCACGATTTGAATTTTTAAATTAAATAAAATTATTAAATTTACAAATTTTTAAAAAATATGCGCATTGCTGGAAAACCTGACAGTGAGGTGACGGGTATATACATGTGTGTGTTGTATCTCTCAGGGGGAATAACAGTTTCTATTACAAATCTACTTACGTCCTTGCCATTCTGAAAGTTACATTTTGGGTTTAAGGCCCCCAAACCAAGAACCCCAAACCAGAGAAATGTACAGAGCGGAGGAAACTGGGTAAGCCACCCGTCTGGCGCCGCAATTTCGAGTACTCTGATTGGCAGCTCCTTTCGACCCTGATATTCGTGCGCCCTGTTACGTCAAAATCGAAGGAAAAAAATAACTAAAATAACACTCTAACTGAAGCTTAACTAATAAAAATAATAAATTTATGTCTTGAAATAACAAATCAATTTGTTTATTGAATGTGAAATACCTTTTTGTATTCGATTCTCGCACTCAAAAATGAGAACTATTTACCCTTTTTCTCTTAGAACATTTGTATATTGCAAATTTTAGGTTGGTTTTGGTATAGTGGTTATTAAATGCTGAGACTTTTCGACTATTTTGAAAAAATAAGTAGAATATTTTTTATTTAGTCCGTTTCAGGTAGGACGTAGAAAGAATTTTCAACACTTTGTTGATAAGATTCTTTTGAAAAAAAAATAATAATTTGAAATGTTCTCATAACATTCCCTTAAAATATATCTTAAATATAATACCACAAACCAAACGTATGTAACCAAACGAACATGTAACGTTCCAAATTTAAAGTTAAAATTCTTTTTAAACTCATCAGATTTTAAAACATGTAACCTAATACGTTTGAAAACTGTAATGGAAGTAAGAATCAGCCTTCGTGCACAGTACAAACAAGACAAAAATTCTGTATTTTGGTTTTAAAAAATATGCAGGATTTGAGTTTATCCGCGAGTCTGTTCCGTTAATAGAAAAAAGCTTAAACAATGTAATTCAAAATTCGCAATTTAACAAAGTGTTGGCAATTTATTTTCAGCCAAAATAATCCTACATTTGCACGGTTGCCATTTAAGCAAAACGAAAAGTTCCCTTTTTAATAGAAAAAGTTTAAAAAAAAACACAGAACGAAAGATCACACACGAAATAACAGAAAAGGAATTAAAAACATAGAAAAAAAGAAGAGAGATTGGGTGTGTAAAGGAACAAAATAATCATCCAAGCGAGATTGCGAATTCGAAACAAAAAAGGCGGGAAAACTCTTCCCCTGAGGCCAGAGAAGTTTTACAGAAACAATAGGAAGCAGAAAGTTTATAAATGGAATCTATTAACCGAAACTTCTAAAACCAAGAGAAACCGATAGATAAAATGGAAAAGGAAACGGGACTTTTGGTTGTATATTAATGACCAGGAACACGCTTGAACAAACTAGTTTTTATTCTTCTTCTATGCACTTAAAAAAGTAAAATAGAATGTTTTTAGTTAGTTCTAACTGATTATATATTTCCGAAATGGAATGTATTTGTACGATTAAATCTGACTTTTTGTAATGAACGACTCCACGAATGTTAAATAAATGTTTTCTTTATTATACGTGGGTTTTTTTAATCAAACTGGTCAGTATGAGTTTTATATAAAGAGACAGAGTGAGATTTGAAACTATAAATTAAAATGAAATGGAAACATTTAATTTTTAAAACTCTTACACTATCGATTGAAAAGAGTTATTTATTGCAAGGCAATATTTAGAATATTTAGACGCAAGCATTATTTAGAATAGACGCGTGTATGTTTGAATAACGATAAATTAATTTCATATGTCAAATTTTGGTGCAAAAATTTGTCTGTTAAATACCATGTCCCACCTTTTACAGTTATCTTGAAAAATAGTTTGCACTTTTTTTCTATGTTGTATGTGTAACGGAACTTTAAAGTACAAAAAAAGAGGAAAATTTACAAACATTAAAATTCTTAAAAAAACAAAAAAAACCTAAAAAATCATGTTTCTTCAAAATGTTTTTAGTTACAAATAACACTTTTATAGAACACTTTCTAAAAAAATAAAAATTCCAAATGCTATGAAATCCGAATTAAATCGTAATTTCTCCATTCGATTATAAAGAATATCGCAATGAATCGTTATCGCAATGAATCTATTACGCGCCAACACAATATTCTAAATTCTATAACCGGCGGTAAATCCCTAAACTTCTCCATGGGGTCCTATAAAAGAGAACGAACCCCTTTTCGGGAACATTTACTCTTTTCAAACTCCTTTTAAAATTGTTATTTTCCAGTGACCCCCTAGCAATAAATAATAATAAAAAAAGAATTTCGTATAGTCCTTTTACGTTATAGATATTTTTTGGTAGTGGATTTTATTCCGCCCATTTTTCTTGCGGATGAAAAGCTTTTAAAGGTTGGATTTCTGCCCTCAATATGAGAATCACTTTTACCCGATTTCGAAATAAAGTTAAAGGGACCGGGTTTAAAGGGTAACTTAAGCTTATTGAATGTCCTGGCAGGCTCTAGTCCAGACAACCTCTTATGCAATTTTTGTTCACTTAATCAAAGCAAAATGTGCTGGTTCAACTAAAAAAAGGGGGTAAATTGTAGTTAAAGTATTTTTTTACACTACTGTTTCGTATTTATTAAAACTAAGTGATGTCATTGACGTTTATAAGTGGCGTCATTGACAACAATTTTTAATAAAAACAGTTTTTAAAGTGTAAAAGCGGGTATAAACAAATGGCAGAATTTAAGAATGTAAACGATAGGTCTCTGATGATTATACCTTTTAAATCTTAATAATAAAAAAAAAGATGTTAGAACCTGACAGAACTAATTTTGGAATGGGGATACGGACGGGTATCTCTAGCATGTCAATACCTACTTTCCATTTTTAATTCCTTTTTGGGGCCCGGATGTCCGAGTGGTTAGCATCGCAGGCCAGCAGTCTGCGATGTAATGGGTGCGGGTTCGATTATTGCTTTGGCCGTGGGTGTACTTCCTTTCTCTGTGAACGAATAACTCTTTCTGTGTCTGTCTTACTTGACGAAGGCTTATCAGCGGGTCTCTGATCAAGCACACAAGCCAGAATATATATGTACTTTCCCTACCCTAAACTACAAGGTAGTCTGTTAGGTGATTTTTTTTCACAAGGTGTATATATTTTGTGTGGAAGTGGTTATGCCAGTTATGGTTACAAATGTACTCATTGTTTAAAAATAATTTAGGCCTGTTTTAAATTAAGTTCTATCCGTCCGAAAGAGAAAAAAATATATATATTCCGCTGAAAGATATGACGTCAGATACCCATATTTTATACAATGCTTTCGTATGCCTGTCTAACCATGCTATAAGAATTTTTAGAGTGAGAGCCCAGGGCCCCCAGACCTAAGTCATTTTGGCAAGGATGAAATGTACTTGATTAGGTTCGGTTTTCATTTACTTTCAGTGTGTGCATACCCGATAGAGTGGACCGACGGCCAATTTACAGGTATCGGGTGCTAAAAGTAGTTAAAATAAAAGTTAACATAAGTCATTTTGGAAAGGCTGATTTTTACATATGTTTAAGAAAATAATGTTAAAAGTGCATAATAATTTTCCCAGACACTTTCCGTGGGCCGATATTTCTCCCAGACGCTTTAAACGTCTTCATCAAGCTCAGACTTTGTCAATCACATCTAGCGGCGTGAGATGGCGCTACAACCGTTTTCGGACATCAAGGAAGGGAAGTTAAGCAAAAAAGAACTATGTGTCGATTGGAGATATGGTTGGTTGATTGACATATGTATTCCGGTTTGTGTGAGTGTGCTTGATTATTGGAGATGTGAAAATGTAGTAAGCTAGACAGCTATGACAACTTGTTTATTAATCCATTTTCGATTTAATTTTTTTTTCAATTAAATCGATACGATATTCTTTCACCGGAATATAAGTCAATCAACCAACCATATATCCAATCGACACATAGTTCTTTTTTGCTTAACTTCCATTCCTTGATGTCCGAGAACGGTTGTAGCGCCATCTCACGCCGCTAGATGTGATTGACAAAGTCTGAGCTTGATGAAGACGTTTAAAGCGTCTGGGAGAAATATCGGCCCACGGAGAGTGTCTGGGAAATTTATTATGCACTTTTAACATTATTTTCTAAAACATATGTAAAAATCAGCCTTTCCAAAATGACTTAGGTTAACTTATATTTTACCTACTTTTTGTACCCGATACCTCTAAATTGGCCGTCGGTCCACTCTAACGGGTATGCATACACTAAAAGTAAATGAAAAGCGAACCTAATCACGTACATTTCATCCTTGCCGAAATGACTTAGGTCTGGGGGCCCTGGGCTCTCGGTCTATTTAATGAGCAACAAAGTAAAGGGAAAGTTGCACTGTAAAAAAACTGTTTTTTAACAGTTAAAAACTGTCAACTTTGACGCCAGTTAATAATTATTTTTATTACAGTTTAAAACAGTATTTTTTACATAAAAACTATAATTTTTTTGAGAAACTTTTAATTTAGCTGGGAAAAACTGTTAATTTAAAAGTTTTTCCCTGCTAAAATAAAAAAACCAATACTAGCCCTCGGGACCGAGTAATTACTTTGTCGCAGACGGTTCAGTATTGGGCTCGTACGCAAGAGGCTCCTGGAAGAGGTAAGGACTGGGCCAGGTTTTCATTCAGGAACCTTTTTTGTGCAAGCCCAATACTATACCGTCTGCGACAAAGTAGTTACTCGGTCGCGAGGGCTAGTATTGGGTATTTATGCTTAACGATGATCTCATGATCTCAATCACATGACTCTTTGCATGTCTAATGTAACAGTTTCTCTCTGCTAAAACAACAGTTTCTCCCTGTTAAAATTACACTTTTCCTCCTGTAAAAAAATACAGTTTTGGTGGTAAGAAAAATTAGTTTTAAACTGTAAAAAAGACAGTTATTAACTGGCGTCAAAGTTGACAGTTTTTAACTGTAAAAACTACAGTTTTTTTTACAGTGTGGCTATTTAAGAATAAAATTTCTTAGAACTTCTTGTTAAACATCCAATTTATATACAATACAAACCATTCCTACCATTATTATTCTATGCATTATACTATACAAAAAATGCGTGTTTGACTTTTTCAATGGACGCGCTTTCGTGTCGATTTTGTGTGCGAGGCATGTCAAGATTCCTTCAACCGCCATTGGAAATCTTTCCAACATATAAAACGATACAGACATTTCTCGGAAAAAGATGCAAAGTAGAGGAGTTTGCCTGACGTGAAATCCCGAGTTTGATGGAAGATGTCAGTTTTTCCGTGGAATATACTTATCTTCTTTTAGAAGGATGAATGGAATTTTCACTGTAGCGATTTTTAGAAAGTTTTGTCAAATGGTCATATTAAAAAACAAAATATAACGCATATAGAACTGCTGTTGTCAAGCAGAGTGTGTGTGAATTGTCAATCGCTTAAAGATTTCATGCAACAGGATATTTAAGATTGATTTTTTTTGTTAATGAAAGTATTTACGTTTTTGTGTTTTGCTTTGCGAATTTATAGAGAAAAGAGTTTCTGTTATTTGCCCTTAATTAGCTAACTCATTAAAACAAAAATGTAATCTAAAACAATAACATTGATGTCTTACCTATAACATGAACTATGCACTTAGCGGTAGGCTGGGATAATTTGAAGCAATCGTAATTCCATAAAATATTTTTCTCTTGAGCAATTTAATCCTGACTCCATTTACTTGTTTTGTTAGTTCATTAAAAAATTTTTTTTTGCAAAATAGCCACACCAGATATCGCTTTTTTAAACCTAACGCGTTTGAGGTTCTGTTGTGAGGTTAACAATCCGAACAGTTCAAACCCAAGTGGGGTAGGGGAAAACACGCTCACCCGATTCGAAGAAAACCACAAGCGGGGATGGGGGAGGAGAATGCTTTCGAGGCTCCCATTCCAGATAGACAAGATATAGTGAGGAGTGAAGAGCTTAAGTAATTAAGTTTTGTTAAAAAAAACATACAAAATAATACTGAGACAATTTTTAATTATTTTTTGTAGATCGAAAGTTGAGTAACAAACTAAACTGTACAGCAAAATACAGTAGTCTGGCCATCCTGGTTCGATACAATTTTATAGCAATGAACTGGAACACGACATATTTAGCTTGCATAAGTCAAGGTGTTATTTTTTAGAATCATTTTTTCTAGCACGATCTGTTTATAATATGTATGAGACGTATACAGAAACTATAAATTTGTGGTATGCAGCTTATACCCACTGTGCCACTCGTGCTGACTATTTCGACTGTACAAGATTCTGTTAATTATTTAACCGATTTTCGGATCCTTATGCTTCTCCCTCACTAACGATAATTGACAAGAAAATTCCGCCAAAATGAGCTTTCAGATCAAGCTTACTTATGCTTCAATGAAGACTTTACTCCTGTATAATTTATGTCAGACATATTATGTTGCACGAAAAACGAAAGGAAAAAATAAAACGACAACTTAAAGTTGATGTTTTTATTTCGAAATGAAAGTGTTTATGGCATTCAGAAAGTCGTTGTAATTGGGTAAAGAAACCGTAAAAGAACTCGAAATGTAAAAAAAAAGCTTTTTCATTATAATAAAATATAACCGTATCCAAGCATGAGAAATAATACATTTTTAAACTTTTGGAAAACAATTAATACTGTAGCAAAACCTTGTACCATTAATGTAGTATGCAATGTTAAATATATTTTTTATTAATTTTTTTTCAAACCTCTGGCGTAAATTAAACTTTTTAAAACAAAGGGGTATTATTTGACTAGCTTTGTTTCTAGTAAGTCAAATAAATATTATTGCCTTGTTTTAAAAAGTTTTAAATCACATATTTCAGAGATATTTTGAACCTTGGCAGTAAGCGGGATATTGAATATCTAAAATAAAATCATCAGGCAATTTTTAATTCAAAATAATCGTTTTCTAAAAAGATCAAATGCCATCTATCTCCCCGTAGGCATTTAAACGCAGTTCTATGATCCGTTTTGTTTAAAACGCTTAGTTTTTAAATTAAGCTACTTGACTGATTTATCGAAGGTTGAGAAAGCCCTTAAGATGTATTTTCACTTTTATGTTATTCGAATGACATAAAAGTATTATTGAAAAGTATATTTTATTTATTGACGGAATTCGATTTTGTTACCTTCATTGAGGTTCAAATATGAAACCTTTTATTTTATATATAGCGTATTGTGTGGGTTTATTTTACGATGCATCATGCTTCCACTAACCTCTTGCGACCCGGAGTCTACATTTGGGGACATCTTTTAAGGGGTCATAGGAGTCTTAAAAATGTGCAAAGAAGGAACTACAAAGCATAGTTTGATCTTTCATATAATTTTTTAACTACTCAATATATAAGTATAATTGTTTTATAAGTAATTCTATAAGATTTATTTAATATAAAACAAATTTTTAAATTTATGAAACTTTAGCCAAAACTAAAATAAATGATATTAAACATAAAGCTATTTGAACACATTGGGATTAGTACAATATAAGGTCATTTTCTTTTTAATTTTTCAATTTTGACCTCACAATAAGCCTAATCCCAATGTGTTCAAATAGCTTTACGTTTAACATCTTTTATTTTAGTTTTGGCTAAAATTTCATAAATTTTAAAATTTGTTTTATAATAAATAAATCTTGTAGAATTACATTTAAGCACAGAAGAATTCAGAAGCACATTTTGAAGACTCCTATGGCCCCTTAAAAACGTTCCCACAAGCAATTAACCCGGACCCGGCAGCTCCAGAGGTCAATGCCTTAACCACTACGCCGCTGGATCGGCGATATTCTAAGTGTGGGTCTGACATTCGGAACGTACGCTACATTAGAATGTACGTTCCCGTGTTATAGCTTCCATGGAGCTGTAACACAGCCAGTAACGCTTTATAATTTAGGACCCTGAGGTACGCTATATTCAACCTTCTCGTTTATTTGAGGAATTACACTTACCTGTGGCATTTGCAATGGTCCTTCTTTTTTGACATTCAAAATTGCACCTCTTAAGCTCCATCAGGACATATAAAATGTATTCACAAACCATTCGGAATCTCCCAAACACAATCTCCAATAACGTTAAAGTTGGTTTCCCAATACATAATGTACGATTGTACTATACAAATTACCTAGTTCTTTTCCGATGATTTTTTTTTTCAGAAAACGAACAAAGCACTTTCCTTCAAGGAAATATAATAACGCATGTCAATTCGATCTGTAATATGGTGATGTTTAAGAATCATAACATGTGGTTCTTGTTAACGAGTTTCCAAAGGGACATGAACAGTTTGTTCTTGAATCTTAAGGTAAACTATAGCAGAAAAAATAAATTTGTTGTGTTAATATTTTCTTCACTGTAATATAATAACGCTAATTTTATTAAACAATCCTGTCTCATGTCATGTGCATTCTTGAACCAATTTGGTTACGTAAATACACATTGTTTGAAATCAAATGAACCATTAGCTTCAATCGTTCCGAGGAGTATAGACGCATAAATTTTTTAGCAAGTTTCCTGACAGCCGGAATGTAGTCATAATCCCAACAGGGACGAGAGGCTGGGGAGCCCAGTCGGTTAAGAACTCGTCTAGAATGCAAAAGGTCCCAGGTTCGGGCATCGCCGAAATAACTGCCGACCTATAAACTACCCGTGCAGCCAAAAATGTCCGACGAATAATACCCCGTGTAGGGGGAGCGCACGTAAATTTCCGTCAAAGTCGTAACGCTGTGCATGATGTCACCCTTAATGGTTGCGTTGGGTGCCAACTCAGGTGTCGGCTCGTCACTTGATTGTGGTTCTATAATATGACGCCCGTCACCAATACCCCTCGTTTAGCTCTAGTGCGACGATAATTCAATCCTAAGCCTAAACCTTAAATTTGTTGTGCGGTACACCGGTGGAAGCACTTGCTTCACTGGCAGTGAGTGGATGAATCCACTTCTCTGTTTAAGCGCTAATGGAGTAAGTTGTGATCATGTGACTCTGTACGTCGTCAAAACATCAATTAGTTGCAAAATAAATATTGCGACCGTTTAATGTACGAAATTACATCAAAATGTGCTGTATTGCAGAATATTTTTTGCAATGTAGAGCAATTCTGAAGCAGCACAATATCGGAACATAACTGTTATGCTAAATATTACAGCTAACTCATAAAAGAAGTTCCTTAAAAGGCTTATAACGTACCAACTGCAACTCTTTCCCCCCCAAATTGCCACTTATTTTTGCATTGTTATCGGTAGTTAGGGCCAAGAGCGACGGCCCATTCTGCTGCGACTCGCCTGGAGGCCTTTTTGCAGAAAGCTATAGAAATGTCTGATCTGCGGATCTGGCAACGTAGCATGGATGTCATTTGATTGGCGGAAGGACTTCCGTTCCAGCATCAAAGAACGCAGAACATAGAGTTAGGAAGAAGATGTAAATGCTGCCGGGCGAAAACCAATGCAAAACCAGTCGCCAAGTGAAGCCATCGATTGATTTGTAGTAGGCCCAAATAAACGCTATTGGCGACCTATTTGGCATTATTCTAAAGTGGAGTTTGTATAGGCTTATAACATGGACTTGGCGAATTTTAGCATATCTAATGATGCTTTAATTACAACGTATTTTCTTACCTGTGAAGGGAATTACTACACTCTTAAAACAAAAGAGTGAAATTCACTCCTGTAGGAGAAGTGCATTTTGGACCCAGGAAAGGAGTGAATATTAACTCCGACTGAGTTAAAATCACTCGTTTGGAGTGATCATGTCGGAGGTTTAACACACAAAGGATATATTCCTATAGGGGAAGTGCATTTTCGTCACTGGAGGAGTGAAAATTAACTCAGACTGAGTTAAAATCGCTCGTTTGTTTTAAGAGTGTACCACCTTGTTTTAATTCAGATCTTTTGTCCAGTTCATTTTGGCTATTAAAATTTAAATCATAACTGGATGCTGTGCTTAGCGAATTATTTTTAATACAACTACGTATACAAAAATTGTCGACCAACAACAGGCCACATGCCCAGCAAGGTTGGTCCAAAATATATCTAATAGCCCTCGTGTAGCTCTAGTGCGACGATAATTCAAACCTAACCTAACCAAAATATATCTAATTCCTTACCAGTTTTCAATAGCTATCGAGATCTTCTGAAAATCTTCCACTCTCTTCGAATACACCACTTATTCTGCTAAAGCATTCCACTCATTGGCGACTCTATTATAAAGATAGTGCTTTCTTACCTCCCTTCAATAGCCTGATTTATTCAATTTCTGAGCATATCCTCTGGTTAGGCTATTTAAGGTAAAATCTAAGCATTCCATGTCTCCCTGTTTTAAGAATTTGAATAACTGAATTACATCACCCCCTTGATTTCCTATTTTAAAGGAAATACATGTTGAACGACCATAATCTATTATCATAATCGATGCCCGATAAACCCTTTAGTAGTTTTAGTTAAAACCCTTAATGTGTATAAATCTGGTGTAGAAGCTGTTGTAGATAACATTTATAATTACAAATTTACTTGTTTTCCGATAAGAATTTCAGTTTGAACTTCTTGTTAATTAAGGCATTTTAAAGAATAAAAATGATGCTTTTTAGATTGAACTACACTCCTTGCCACCCTAAGTTGGATAAATAGAAATATGCTATGGAGAAGATCCTACCGCAGATGTAAAGAGTTCCATGAATTATTTGTGAATCCATCCAGAAAACATGTTTAAAACATTAATTTCGTTTAAGGTCTAACAGATTTGAATATTATTTGAGAAAATATGGCAATTTTATCAGAATGAAAAGTTTATTTTTGTTAAATTGTATTCAGATAATTTTGTATGTAAATATTACCGTACAAGAGTTTCCAACTCACGGACCAATCGCGCTTTTCCCTCTGCCTTTTCACTCTTTGTTTTTACCCAAGTTAGGTTGACAAGGAGTGTACCTTTGGGTGAGCGGTTTGTTTGGGCCTACCAGGGTTACATTTAGACTTTCTGCCGGTTTCACGTTTTTTCTCGCCAGGAGTCTGCCATCTTAATCTTAACTCTATGAAAAAGAATGGCGAATATTTCCATTGATGGCGGTTAAAATCTCCGGGAAAAAAATTCTGCGAAATTATACATAATGAGAAATCCATATCCATTATTGTGCGTGGAAAAGGATGCGTATTTTAAAGGTAAATGGGAATAAAGTCGGAAAACAGACTGCTGTTAGGAGTTGGTAAAGTCATTTCGCCATTTACGAGTAGGAAATAGTATTGGGAATGGCTATTACTGTATTGGAGAACATAATTCTGTTCTGACCATTGTTATCGTAAAATTTTGAAAAGAAATGTAGCGAAAACGTCATTGAATTAAAAAAAATCCATACATTCAACAAAAAATGATGCTAGTGTATATCTCTTTTTAAATGTACTTTATACACATACAAATGCATTGAATTTGGAAGCAAAATAATTGAAAAAAACAATGTATAAACGATTCTGAAATATTCAATAAGAGATTTTTGTTATTATCAAATTTGTAAGATTTTAATTTCTTTTCTTTGTTTAAAAAAATATAGGTTAAAATCAAGCTAAAAACAGAGCAGGGTTTCAGAACACTATAAAATTTAATGGGATTTCGGGGGTCTCCAGCATAGCATTATAGAGCCAAAAAAATGTTAGAGTCCTTAGGTCCGGTACTAACTTGCATTATGATAAGATCAGGTCCCTGGGGGTCGGCCACGTCACTTGACCACAGCCCGTCTCCAATAGCCTTCTTGCAGCTCAAATGCAAAGTAATTTCAATAAAACACAATAAATTTGGGATTTGATCGTAGCCCATTACACTAACAGTCCGGGAGCTGGTTCCATTCGCAGCCAAGGCCCTGGGTGTACTCGTGTACTTACACTCTTAAAACAAACGAGTGAATTCCACTCATATAAGATAAGTGTATTTTCGACACTGGAAAGAAGTGAAAATTAACTCAGACTGAGGTAAAATCACTCGTTTGGAGTGATCTTGTCGGAGTTTTAACGAAACAAAAGAATGAAATTCACTCCAATAGGATAAGTGCATTTTCGGCACTGAAAAGAGTGAAAAATAACTCAGACTGAGTTGAATTCACTCGTTTGTTTTAAGAGTGTACTTTCTCTGCGTCAGTAAAAATTCTGTCTGTGTCTGTCTTACTTACTACTACTACTACTACTACTACTACTACTACTACTACTACTACTACTACTACTACTACTACTACTACTACTACTACTACTACTACTACTACTACTACTACTACTACTACTACTACTACAGCAACAACAACTACTACTACATATATATCCGGCTTTTGAGCTTGATCAGAGACCAGCTTATTAAGCCTTCGTCAAGTAAGACAGACCCAAAATGAATATTTACAGTCACAAAGAAAGAAATAACACATAGACAAATAACGACATTTATTGACAAACACAAACAATCCATGCCTGACCGGGATTCGAGCCCGAACACAGCAGCTCCAAAGGCTAGCACACTAACCATTCAGTCTGTGTCTGTCTTACTTAACGAAGATTTATAAGCTGGTTTCTAATCAAGCACACCACAGAACGGAAAATATATATCAACCTTAAATTGGGATTTATCTGTTTACCAAGTGAAGAGTACGCGGGAAAAACCGATTGATTTTGCAGAGAAGTTTCCTTAGCAGTTTTGTGCTTGTGTAAGGATCTTAGCAAACTTGTGTAAGGAAACCAGTTCCTACCACAGATATCATAGTTAAAGTAATAGAGTGGCAGATCACGTGCCCTCCAATGCTAATGACAGAAGGGACGCGCAAGGAGGAGCCCCAATGAAGTCAGTGTTGTAGGTCACGTGATATATGCCACGCTAATACTTTAACTACTATCTCTGTGGTTCCTAGCTACCAAGATTCAGGCGATTGGCGATCCCAACGCTTGGACCAAGCGAAGAAGAAAGAGAGAAACCGGTTTTCTGCCGCCAAGCAGACAATTGCGGGCGTCCGCCTAATAAATCAATCGGTTTTTCCCGTGTACTCTTCAAGTGGGATTGGAGCATCAGCTCCGCCGCTTCACACCCCCCAGGACAAAAGATCCGCCATTGTTCAATCGTTTCAATTGCACATAATAAACGTGCGAAACAAGTCATTCCAGCAGACAAATGCGTTTCTACAAGCGACCTGCGGACCACCGAAGCAATTAATTGGACCCGATAAACGCAACAGATGTTGGTGACGCTCGTTTCCCGCGTTCTTAGAACAATGGCAGCCATCTTGAAATGTTTTAAATGACAGAGGGTGACGGTGTATTGGTTCACAACCCTTCTCAACTTCAATTGCAGGTTTTAATTTGCGTAATAATGTTCGTTTCTCTGAGTTCGAATTCGAATAGGGAGGAATGGTTTTGAACTGAAATTATGTTTTCGAAGTTTTGTTTTCGAACGTAAGAAATGAAATGGCATTAAATTGACAACTAGAAGTTTTAAAACTCGTCAAGTGATAAAATAGATTGTTTTCTCTCAGTTTTATGTGTGCATATTAGAATACAAATTATTCCTTGATTCATGTCCCATGAAATATTCGAGGATATATTTAACATTGCGAAACATTTTTTGTTATGGTATATATTAAAGTTTAATGATGATTGGATTGGCTACCAAACTTGTTTGTTACAGAAAATTCTATATATTTAAGACGTTTCTTCAACCTAATGAATAGCTCTAGTACTACAGTAATTAAACGAAATTATATTATTTCTATGAACATCCACAGTTTAATGAAAAGTTGGGTTTTAAAAAGAAATGATTATGTAACGATTATGTAAACGATAGACTTTTTAAGTACTAAAGGAAAATGCCATATTTTTTTCTAAACATTTTGATTTTGGTGGAAAATAGAGTTTGAATGTTTTTATCACTCGGAAGTATCGTTTATAAACCTGGAAATTATTATAAGTTACTAATTTTTTAATGCTAATTTGTGTTTTTAAATCCTGAATAGAATGTTTCCTCAAGGAAAATTCTTTTTATGTAAATCCGTTATTACTTATTACATTACAGATACACTGATTATAAAGCACCAAATTTTTGAAAACTTCGTTGGTATGTTTTTTTAAAAAATAAGTCTTTACATTTTTTTGTTAAAATAAAAGAAAACATTGTATAAAATAAAATGCCCGTAGGAGAAATCACAATTTTTCTCTATACTATCTCTATAAAAATCCCATTACATGGGAAAAGAAAACATCATGATCTCTATAACCAACAAAAAGACTAGACACTATTTGTCATGCTAAGCCTTCAGAAAATTCACCCACATTACATCCCCTATGAAAAGCTTCGCATTCATGGCATAACTCTATTTACTACTTCGCCGGGGTATGGAAGGCTTAACTCAGGGCAGATCCATCGATTGTAGCGTCCATATTATTATAAAAGATTGGAACTGGGTATGAAGCCGAGGCTTATCTCAATTTCCTCTGACAGAACAATCGATGGAGTATGCTGTTGTATAGCGAGACCAAAGGCAGTTTTCCTCTGGACAGGAGTTCATAGTAGTTAGGGTTTAGTAGTATGGGTTTCCTGGCGTTGGTTCTGTGGTGTAGGCTAAGTCAAGATTTGTTATTGCTATCTGAAGTTTAAATATAGCAGATATGTTGCTAGTGGCATTGTGGTTAGTTGCATAAGGGTTGAAATAGCTGTGTATGATGTCCATTGATGAAGTTTTGTGTTTTCTCATGAGTGAGTATAAAACCTGCGTTTGACCTGTTGTAATGACCATCGCTGAAAATTTATAAAGTCCCTCCGTCTAGCCTGACTAGATTTTTTTTCAGGGGTTAAGTTTGAACTGTGAAGCCATCGCTTAATTTACTAAATAATATTATATTTATTTTGTTTTTGTTTGCAAAAACAATTTATATCCAGATATTTATTTTAAGGATACTATTTGCAAAATTTCCGGGTATCAGCCGCGAGGCACATCTTAATTCCCTTTGAACGAACTATCGATGGAGTATGCTGTTGTACAGCAACACCAAAGACAGTTTTCCTCTGGACAAGGAGTTCATAATTCCTGGTTTAGTTGCATGGGTTTTCTATGGGGGGAATCTGGCGTTGGCTCCAGTGCTGCATTCGTAAAATTTGCACAGGGTATACTGTGTCTAAATAAAAAAAAATGAGAGGGTATACTCAATATGAGTTGGCACTTGGTAATAAAATTTACAAATATGCATAAACTGTAAATCAAGGTATAGAAAAAAACTGTTTAAGCTGCACATAAAATAAACTTATCTTTTAAATTCTGCTCTTAACTAAGTAGGAGGAAAATAAACAGGTAACTTACATAAAAATGTGGAAGATAAGCAAATTATTTACCTTTCTCTAAAAATATCCCCCCCCCCCCAAAAAAAAAGCAGGCCCAGAGCGAGATTTCTTTTCTTCTCACCCTCGTGCTGCTTTTAATTGGACATCAGTGAATGTCCGATGGTTTACCAACCATGATCTCACATATCTCTTAGGTGCAAACAGATAAACTGGTGGTCCGTTAGCATCAATAAACATTAAACTAAAAACATTAGAAATCAATAAAGATGCCCTCAAATCAGTTATTATGATGTTCATTCAACTAAAGCCCCGTTCACACTTTGCCGTTGAGCAGAGCAAAGTTGATTTTGCCATTAAGCAGAGGTTTTTTAGATCGTCTGGCACAGATTTTGGATTTTCAGAGTACAAGTAGTCAAAGCCTATGCTGACGAGCCCTGCTGCTGAATTATTTTTCCTAACTAAAATAAAGTGTAAAACTCATTAAAAAATTAAAGATATAGGCTGATTTGGAAAATAATCACAGGGTATACTCTATTTTTTCAAACAAACCACAGGGTATACTCCGTATACCGCCGTATACCCCCCAATACAGCCCTGGTTGGCTCTGTGGTGTAGGTTATGTCGAAATTTGTTATTGCTATCTGAACTTTGAATATTGCAGATATGTTTATTGCGGCCTTGTGGTTAGTTGAATCGAGGTAGAAATATATCGGTGTATTAGGTCCATTGATGAAGTTTTCTTACGAGTAAGTGCAATAACCAGAGATCAGTGTCCAAGCGTGACCTGTTGTAATGATCATCACTACAAACTTATAAAGTCCCTTCGTCTAGCCCGACTACATTTTTTTCAGGGGTACAGTTTGAACTCTGAAACTATCATTAAATTGTCATTTATAATATTTTATTCATTTTGTTTTTGTTTGCAAATAAAAAACTTAAATCCGGAAACTTATTACAAAGATACTATTTGCAAAATGCCTGGGTATCCAGCCGAGGCATATCTCTATTTCCTATGACCAAACAATCGATGGAGTATGCTGCTGTATAGCGAGAACAAAGGCAGTTTTCCTCTGGACAGGAATCCATAATCCCTGGTTTACCTAGGTTGTACAACAATTTTGGCCAATGTCGTATGAGTATCGGTCAAACTTGAAGAATCGATCATTTTCAATCGATTTTAACTAGATTTCCCCGTTCTTTGAGATTTCATATTGGGTAGACTGACCAGTGAGTGAACAGGCCCCAGTGAATGAACATTTGGTAAATATAATTAAAAAATAAGGATTGAAATCATTCCACTATATGGATTGGCAACACTGACTTCCTCCCATGTAGTAGGGAGCTATCTGACAATGGTTGGTTGTCCTGGTCAATATATCCTGGTGTTCATTCACTGGCGAACATGGCATCTTAAACGTTCATTCCCTGGTTACTCTACCCTACCTTACATTACGAAAGGCGCAATACTAAATTTTATTTTCTTAGTTGGTTTTTGTTCTTAAATTCTGAATAGAATGTTTGGCCAAGAAAAATTCGGTTTCATGTCCTCCATCATAACTTCTTCCGGGTTTTGCAAGTACAATTATTGATAAAAGAAAAACACTGAACAATAGACCAAAGGAATGACAATAGACCAAATTGCAGAGCTAAAAATATTTATAAATACATACTATTAGAATTAAGAGAGTTGGTCAGTCCCATAGGACAAATGCATTAGTTTTGAGCTAAAAAAAAGTTAATAAATAATAAAATCCAATTGGTAACAGTACAAGAACAGTACTTTTAACTATACTCAAAAACATGTTTACTCTTTTTTCATTTATTTCTTTGATTATCTCCCCACACATATGTACTTTGACATTTTAAATTTATTTTCGCTTAAAATCCTGTGCTTACAAATATTAATATTTTATATTCAGTGTCACAACCTCTCAATTTAGACATTTCCCTGAAGAGGAAGGAAATAGTCTCTAGAGACTTGTAAATGTGGGAAACTGCTCGAAGATCGCCCACAGGACTTTCGGACCAAACAGATTTAACGAGCACGTACTCCGCATATACTCTTTGGGTCTTCAGTGGTACCGAGACTCGATCTCGGGACTTTCCGAACCGGAGATCAAGATCCTAACAGCCCTAACTCTATGGGACTGTATATCTCTCCTAAAGAAAAACTGCTGGTGTTTTCAAAACTTTTCCTTTCTTCCTTGACTTTATCTTTTTTCCGAGTTAAAATTGACCGTTGTCAGTTTATCGAATTATTATATAAACTCATTGAAATTTTTATTATGATGTACAATTAATATGCAAAATCTTCGATAACAGTCACACATCAGACGGAACGGTCGTTCCGCCCGCCAATCTCAAAATGACGCCAAGGGCCAAACGGCAGTTATGTATATATACAGAAAACATTTCGCTATGTTAACAGCTAAATTGATTTTATTTTCTGCTAGGCAAACTAAACTTCGTAGAACAATAAAAAAAATACAGTAGAAGGATTTCGTGGATTACTTTAAATAAAAAAAATTTGGTTATTCTAGAGTCAAAAACAGCGGAGAAAAAAATTATTGAAATTTTCGAAAATGAAATCTTTCGAGCAGTTTTAGTCATATTTTGACCTAATTTTTGAAGTGACCTACAGCCATTACTAGACCATTAATCTGGAAGCGGTTTTTACTAAAAGATTCAGAATGCTCCAATTAAGCCCCTTTCATAGGTTTGAAGTTTCAAAAAGAACTCGTTCTATTTTTAATTAATTAAAATCTATATTACCTTTGGCGGTATGAATGTGCGATAAACAAGCCATCCTAGCGGCCAGGTACCTCCGAAAACGAGCCAAGGTTTACTGTATTTTCATCGAAGAGCCGCATAGCAGCGCTGTTAACTATTAAGTTATTATTACAGCTTCTAAAATATATGATTAATATAATATCTGAATAGTCAGATTGAAAAAAAAAATTCTAATTAATAAACGAAATGCTTCTTTTAAACTTTTTGGCGTTTTTATTTAGAAAACTTATGAATAACTCGATCGATTGATCGAGAATTGTAAACAATCATATTTGCCTAATTGGTTGCCATATTCAGTTACCAATACCATTAAAAAAATAGTCTGTTGGGTTTTTTTTTCATAAAAAGTAAGAAATATATATTTTTTCTAAAACTTACTGAGGAATATTTAATTATGTCAAAGTAATCTTTGCTTATTTTTTATGAAAAGAAATGATATTTTTTTTTCTAAAATTTATTGAGGAATATTTTATTATGCCAAAGTAATATTTTATAATTAAAGTTACATTTTTTAACATGAGCTGCTACTAAATGTTTGTATTATAACACATAACAGTAACCTAAGAAACGTATTTGGTTATTGTTTTTTCTTGAATTAGGCTGGATATTTTTTAGTTTTATGAAAGAATATTGAAAATAAATATGCCTACAAAAGTGAAAAAAAACTAGGCATAAGAGACGGTTGAGGTACACAAAAAATAAAAGCTGCGATGTAATCTCGAAATGTGTCGAAATCAATGTATCGGGAATAAAACGCGTCATCTGTACTTCATCACAGTTTAACTTTAAGTATGCAGTATACAAATGTTCTACGGGGAAAAGGATAAATGGTTCTAATTTCCGAGTGCGAGTTTTATAACGGTTATATAACTCTCTATAAACATTGAAATCACGTCGTCAATTTTGTAGTCATATTGTGTCTGTATCTTTTGTTATTTAAAAATAAACTACTGATATCCCCCAAAAAACTTCGTAAAAGTAAACAACCGCCAATCTAAAAAAAACAAACTATTTATTTTATTACAAAACAAGTCATTATGAAAGTTGTGGCTAAAAAAGCCGTGATATAAAATGAATGCCAATCTCTTGTGTAAAACTTCCTGGTCATAATAAATAGTATAATTTAAGTTTTCCTGCCATAAAAAAAATTGCACTGTTTGAGGTTGGTGCCCATCTTAATCCCCCTAATAAAATTAAATCAAGGCAAATGAACTTGAATTACTAAATCAGAATAATAAAGGATATACTTTAAAAAAAACTTTGACAAATGTATGATCTCAATACATTTATATAAAGGTATAGAGGGTAGTTAAGATGGGGGGGGCACCAACCTCAAACAGTGCAATTTTTTTTATGGCAGGACAACTTAAATTATACTATTTATTAAGACCAGGAAGTTTTACACAAGAGATTGGCATTCATTTTATATCACGGCTTTTTTAGCCACAACTTTCATAATGACTTGTTTTGTAATAAAATAAATAGTTTGTTTTTTTTAGATTGGCGGTTGTTTACTTTTACGAAGTTTTTTGGGGGATTTTAAGATTTTTAAAATCATTTCTGCATAGAAAAACTCTCTAACACTTTCCACGGTCCCAAATGCACTCACTCATCAAAGTCCAGGGGAAAATAGCAAGAGCAGAAAAAAACTGAAAATCAACTCAGTCAATATGTTTCTATAAAAAAGGGAAAAAAGCAACAATAACGATAGAGGGATGTTTTCAGAATCTAGGATGTTTTTTTGGCGAAAAAACTCTTCGCAAAAATTCCTTTTGTGTCGTTCCATGTCCTTTGAGCCCAGCACAAATAACCTTATAAAAGATCTCGGGTCAGCTCCTTCAAAAGGATTCCTTCTTCCCAGCGTTCTTTTTTTTCTATTAGAACATGGTGCGAAATGGAATATGTTCGGTGGAACGGCAAACAGTAAAGGGTGAAATATCTTCGATATTCTTCCTTTAGTACGGAAATAAGAAAATAATCTTCTGCGGAGGTGTGTTTCGCCGAACAAAGGCTGTTCGGGGACATTGGGAAGTGTTGAAATGGCAGAAGAAAATTGGAGAAAGTTAAGTGAGTTGTGATGATTTATTTTGAGGTAGTGTAAATAGTTGCAGTTTTTTAAGTTAAAAAAAGAGTGGAAACCTTACCAAAACAAAATAACTGTTTCAGAACGAAGCACTTTATTTTTAAGGCAAACAAGAAATACAATAATTGTTACTTCCTGCAATCTGGCATCTGCCGCATTTTAAGTAATATATTATAAAATTTTGGATGCAATTCGAACGTTGCCCATACTCTTTCTTGTTCAACAATATTTGGCAGAGCCTATGATATAATGGTCGGTTTGTTTAGTGGCGATTTTTAGCGAGCTTGAAAATTAAACATATTGTTTCTTTAGCTATCGAGTTATTATGTATTCTATCACTTACCACTTTCATGAGCCATGATTAAATAGCCCAACTCGTATCATGGGTCATGCTCCCCAAGCAACTTCTCCACTCCACCCAGGATCATTCGATCAAGCAGCCCAACCAGGTCGAGCAAATATCTCTCTTACCTATCGAGTTCTATGGAATATGAAGCGGGATGTTTACCATCTATAGAAATTTCCGTTGCTGGGCAACGTAAAGCAAATCACTAAACACAGACTGGTTATTATATCATAGGTGTTTCGATATTATTTTTATAGTTATACACATAGGATAGAAGCTTTTATCGATTAATTAAATCTCACAATGCCTGCCTATGAAAGCCGATAAAGCAGGATCAATAAATAAATTTGAATTACGAAGCCAAATTAGCATTTCTTAAACTATTAAAAAGAGCAGAAACAAGCAACAAGAATAGTTCACGAGAATTTATTGTTCGTCAAAAACTGTCCAAAACTATTTTTTAAAGCAATCAGGTTTTTAACAAACTAAAATGATTCCGAATCACGGACCCAGAGACGTAAATAAAGTTTATCTGGACCTAAACGAATTCTCGGTGTCAAAATTTATAAATTTCTTTTATGAATTCTACAGATTAAATGTTTTTGAAATAATAGTTATGGACTTCCTGGGCGACTGCAACTTTCGAATTTCAATCCTTAACAGATGGTTGATGGTTTCCCTGGATACCGAACATTCATCTATGTTGAATTTACTGCGAAAATATCCGTCATCTATGCGAAGTGAATTCGTCTATTGTTACTACAGGAGAGATCCACCATCTTTTAAAATAGAAGATTTCCAGATTATCAGGGACATTTGGAAGATGCATACAGACATCAGGAGAATTGAGATTACAACTCATAACGTCGTCTTCAGAAGATTTGCCCCAAAGAAACTTATGTCGCTGTGCTTACCATTCATTGATGATAGTGAATTCGATCGTTTACCAGCTCATGTTGTAGAGAGATTGAAATGTGTTGCTGAAGACTCAGATGACGATGTACCATCTGAAGAAGAATTGGGAAAGTGTTTCAAATTTACAAAAATGTAATTTACGTATTTTTAAAACTACAAGATTGAAATCAAATACTAGCTGTTGTTAGATTTTTTCCATTTCGCTTTTGTTCAAATTTAGTTAACGGATAATCTTGGCGAATTTTTGTGAACTATCATTTTTACAAACAAGAATATTCTAATCTACAAATGAAACAAACAAACTGCGGAAATTTTTTAGTTAATATTTTGGTTATAAAAACGCGTGCTTCATAAGCTGCTTTTATATAAAGAGGAAGATTTTGGTGATATTCCGTTGATTAATATTAGTAATACGTGAGTTAAACTTCTTTGGTGTCATTTGGCGACATTTAAATTAAGAAATCGTAATGTCATAAAAGACAACTTCTGTTTGTCTGTATAAGACACGAAATCTAAAGAACCACGCAATAGATTGTTACGAAATTTGGAAAAAAAATCATCTAATCAACAAGCATAAACTAATAATTTTTCGAATCAGACCATTCCTTCTATAGTTTCAGAACGTTTTTATGTGTCCCTTTATGGAAAAAATACACTACTTTCGTTCAAATACGATCATTTTTTTCCTTTTCGTGATGCCATTGGGCAGAAAAATTTAAATAAAACTTTTTAGAAAATAATTTAAATTGGAATTGTATTTCAATCTGTTGCCAAAAAATTCAGAAACTAAATTCATAATTTGAAAAATAATTGATACTTTTCAAGCGACGTAACCCAACCAGTCTCCATTCTACGATTTATTTGAAATGAATTATGGATATTTTAAGTGCATAGTAGCTAATACTGAACCATGTTGGCTTTTAAATGCCATTGCACTAGAGCTGCATATTATGTCTTCTTTTTTTGGCCGAATACTTTGCCAAACTCGCCAAATTATTACAAAAAACGCACCAAATGAGCATTTTTTTTAAAAATTAGGAGGTTGGTTGTGCGATGGTCATTGCGCCAGAGCTAAATGGGTGTATTGGTAGCTATATATTTTCCAAGTGAAATTACTATGACTTAATCTATGACTTATTACTATGAATTACTATGACCTTTTTTAAATTAAATGTTCTGCTATTTCTAAGGCTGTGTCTTGACGGCGACAATAAAAACTGACAGCAAATGCGCGCGCGCATGAAAATGCATATACAATTTGTACTGGCATGCGCGCACCTACCAAATTGTGTATGCATTTCCATGCGCGCGCATTTGTTGTCAGTTTTTATTGTCTTAGTCAGGGCATAGCATTAATTAATTTAAGGTTTCTGCATAAGTAATGCATTTCCTGTTCGGAATAAACGTTGTGTGGAAGCGTTTGAGCAACAGATTCTGTGACAAACCTACTTGTTTAAATTAATTGTCGTCAGTTCATTTAAAGATTACAAAAAAACTCATTGAGGATTTCTTGTTAATGATGCGCATTTCTTAAATATTAATAAGTAAAAGTATTCAATCACTGCTACACATTTTAAATTTTTTAAAAATCGTTTATGCACAGAAAAACTTTTAGAATACAACCCATTTTGACGTCCCAAACGTACTTTTCAAAGTCCTAAGCCGAAAAAAAAAATTAGATATCCGAAAATCGACGCAATCAATATGTTTCGATATAAAAAATGGAATTTTTTTTTAAAAGACATTTTTTTTTCAAGTGATCACAAACACGTCGGTTCGGCTGACGATGACGTCCCAATAAATATTTAAACAAACGGGAGTGATGTCTTGTGTTTTCTGATTAAACTTGATTTAATCTAATTTACTATAAAAATAATTAATATTGAGATAACGTAGGGCTGTTTTACAGAAGCGTATATATTTAGATTTTTTGCCTAAAATCGATTCCAATGTGGTGCTTTAAAATTTGTTTATAGTCACTAGTCACATCACAGATACCACGTGATAGCCAGAAAGCGTTTTCGGGAGTGAATTTTCGCCTTAATTTTGAAATTCACTTTTCTGCCATTTCATGGGGTACTTGAAAAAATAAAACAAATACAGGTCTAATATTTTTGGCATAAGAATATTTAAAGCCAACAATTTTTTTTTTGTCAAGTATGGGGTTGTTTCACGGAGAATGTGCCAACAGTTTCACGTTCTTGTTTTCCTAACTTAGAATTAACCATAACAAAACTCCCCTTCAGGGACATGTCTAAATTGTGGAAGAGACGCGTGATAGATGGCAGCATCTGTCACGTATGTGTGTGTCTGCGTGTGTGTTGTGTTTGTCTTAAACCTTGGTTTCCTCGGAGTCTGTCACCAGAAAAGTACGATCGCTATTAAACGTGGATGACATCATTCTCCAAACTGTAAACCGGCCACCGCTTCATCGGAACGTTACGTTAACACGAAACTGGAAACCTAGCGAACTCACTCAACTCAACTCTAATATTGTTTTGGTTTTCGCAGAGACATATAATAGAATGGACTGCGGATTCAGAGTAAAGCAGCTAAGGGATGGAAAACTGAAACCGGTTTTTGAAAAACCGGTGGTCCCAGTTTTGACTGGAAACCGTTTTTTTTATATGAGACCGGGCGTAACCGGAAACCGGTTATTTAGGAGAAAAACAGAAAACCGAGTTTTTTGCAAAATCTACCATCGCTTGCCGATTAGCATTATTTCCGAAACATCACAAATCGCCAAGAGGAAAAAAGTTGCTACATAGGGCAACTTATCTCACCGGTTCGTTACGAACTAGTATACCAAATTTCGCCAAACCTGAATATTATCTGTCAAACCGAAATGGTTATTAGCATCTATAGCCAAGTCACGTGGGTTTCCAGCAATCACCTGTAAGCCACTTTTTTTGCAGACGATTTCTTTGCGTAGAGTTCTTATTTTTCTCTTCTGGAATTATTCATAAATATTTAATTACATTATTTTACTCCATGAAAGTTAAAAATCGTCGATGTTATACTCTTCATTTAGTAATATCTTGTGCACGATGCTAAATTCTTGTCCAATTCGTATTTGTAAAGATAATTATAAAAAAGGAATTTTCACACTTCGCAGGTAAAAATTATTTAGTTCTGCTTACTTTTAGTAATTTATAAACTATACTTTTTATTTTCTTCTATTCTTTTACACTGAAGAATCATTTTCATGATTAAGTCAACGTTGTTAGAATTCTAAATATAATTAATCTTTTGGGCCAAGTCAATTAAGTTAATGGTCTGAACATTGACAACTTAGAAGCAGAATATTTTTGGTACATTTTGGTCAAAAAGAAACCTGTTTTTTTGTAATCGTATTTTTTAGTATTCTTTTAAATTAATTTTTAATAAAGAGTCTACGTAATTCAATTGTTCAAGTAATCTTAAATGGACGCACAAAAGCAAAGGAATAATCTGATATCTATTAAAAAGATCTTAAAAAACTAGTGATTCATACTTGTTCCTTTCCAAACTTCGTTATCATACTTTTGGATTGTCGGCCTCATGTGTTCAGGTTGTTGTGGAAAAAAATCGCCAAATGGTAAACTCGCCAATGGTCTTACACAGTCATGTGACTAAGTTAGATGATCAGGACACTTTAGGTTTGCCAAAGCGCAGTCCATTTTATTCTATGTCTCTGGGTTTTCGTCTTTGCATGTCAAAATTGGAAAATTTAGGTTCTTCGTGATTTCTCACAAAATCAATTAACATTTCTTCCTCGGCAAGCGTAAAACAACTCTCGCCTTCCGTCATTTTCTCAAATTTTTTATTTTTGGCGAGCACACCACACCACATACAACAGCAGAAATGTCATCAGGATTTCACCAACGCACTCAAAAGCAACTCAATCTGGCGGTCGTGTTGAGTTGTCCAGCAACGCTCCCGGGGAAACCACTCCTGCGTAAGCAACGTCAGTAGTTTGTATGACGTCACTCACCGCACTTGTCCGACCGCTTAAATCTGTAGTCGGACTCCGAGGCTTTACTTGACGAAGGTTTATAAGCGGGTCTCTGACCTAGCACACAAGCCTGAAAATATATGTGTATCGTATATCAACCAACCAAAACAAAAGTAGGGGAGCCTGTGTACGGTTGTGACAGGGTACGGTTGTGACAGTCGAGTCGCCATATTAGCGAAACCATAAGGAATACCGGGTAGGGTGTAAGGGATAAGGAGCAGCTTGCCTGCCTGAACATGTGCCACAGTATACCATCAGTCATCGCACGACATTAACCCTACCAGAGGTCTCTATATTACTTTTTGACTGTCAAAAGTAAGAATTTTTATTCCATTTCTTTTCAAAACTGTTTTTATGTGAGTACAGAAAGAGCAATGAATTTTTTCCTCGTTATAATTTATACTTTAATAATGAAATACCAGGGATCACTTTGAATGTATATTATTTTGTATTGTCTAATGCAGTTTCAACTAAATACTATTAGCAGAGGTAAACAGACAACAAGACAACATTCTTGATGCTAGCTCGAACGTTTTATTTACAAAAGCGAAAGAACTCTTATTTGGCAAGTAATAAGTAAACAAGTACTACGCCATCTAGCGGCGGAACAAAGAAACAAAAACAGTTAACACAACAGTTACGTTACAATTATTTCTTTAACACTTTCCCTTGTTAGCCTGGTTTTGTTTTCGAAAAGTCACACAGTCCCATAAGATCACAAAATGTCATTAGTCTTGACTTCATCAGAGGTTTGGTTAGAATGTCAGAAATCTGTCTTTCAGTTGATATATGCTCAACATTCAGCTTCCCTTCCAAAACCTTTTCACGAACAAAGAAATGTCTTATTTCAATATGCTTGGTCCTTCGATGGTATTCAGGATTGTGTGAGAGCTTAACAGCTGCTCTGTTATCCACTTGAAGTATAGGTACTTCCTTTAGGTTCACTATGCCTTGAAGCAGTCTATGTAGCCAAATTACTTCTTTGGCTGCTTCTGATGCTGCAATAACTTCAGCCTCGGTTGTTGAAGTAGCAACAATGGCTTGTCTTTGGCTGCGCCAAGATATTGCTCCACCAGCATATATCACAACAAACCCAGATGTTGATCGACCTGTTTCGGTACATCCACCAAAATCCGAATCACTATAACACTGAAGTGTTCCTCTTGTATCTGTTGCACGGTAAGTAATTCCGTATCCAACTGTACCGGCTATATAGCGAAAGACTCTTTTCACTCGCACTATATCCTCTGCAGATGGATTTTCGAGAGATCTTGAAAGAAATCCCACACTAAAAGCGATATCTGGTCTTGTTCCAACCATGAGGTACATAAGAGCACCAACGGCCTGTCTATATGGAAAGCTAGGACTTGTGGTGTCTTCAGACTTTTGATGTGTTCCGGAATCTTTTATCATTGGTGTTGCTACAGGCTTACATTCATCAAATCCGAATCGCTAGAGGATTTTCTTAGCATATCCCTTTTGACTAACTGATATGGAGTTGTCACTGCTTCGCTCAATTTCAAGACCCAGAAAACAGGATACTTCTCCAACAGAGATCTTGAACCTTGCCTGCAGCTCCTTGATGAACATCTCTGAGTCATGTTGGTCATTTGCAGCAATTAGTCCATCATCTACATAGAGTGCTATTAACAGCTTTTTACCGTTTCTCTTACGAATGTAGAGGCATGGATCAGCTTCACTTGCAACGAAACCTAGATCTTTCAGGAACTGTCCAAAACACTTATTCCAGCAGCGTGGTGATTGTTTCAGGCCATACAAACTACGCTTAAGTCTGCATACTCTTCCTGAATTATCCTGAAAACCCTCCGGCTGCTTCATGAATATAGCTTCGTCCAGACTTCCATAAAGAAATGCTGTTGACACGTCAAACTGTGTCAAATGCATTCTTTCTTCTGCTGCGATACTTAACACTGCACGTATAGTTCCCAATTTAGCAACAGGACTATATGTTTCACTGTAATCAATACCCTGACGTTGACTGAAACCCTTAACAACAAGTCTTGCCTTGTACTTGTCGATGGTCTTCCTTTATCCAGATTCTGTAACGCTCATCTCCATCGTATCCCACAAGGTAGCCCTTAATAGCCTTCCTATCCATCTTCCTCCTATTTTGAACCGGAATGTGAGCAAAACATGTAGACCCTATTACACGTAGGTGTTTCAATCTGGGTTTCTTGTTTAGCCAAAGCTCATATGGGCTTGCATCTTCTACTGATGACTTTCCTGTTCTGTTGAGAACGTATATGGCGGAACTTACTAATTCTGCCCAGATTCCTGCAGGGAAGTCTGCCTCAGGGTTTGAGTATTTAAAAGTTCTGGCCATTTCGACTATTGTACGAAATTCTCGTTCACTGCTACCATTCTGTTCTGGGGTATAAGGTGCTGTCAACCTTTGAGTGATTCCTTTAGAACGCAGAATTGTACGAACATTCTCGTTGTCAAACTCTCCCACGTTGTCACTGAGTAGTTCTTGAATTGTATGTCCTACAGTTTCGGAGTGTTGAATCATGTGTTGCAACATGTTCTTTCCCTCTGATTTCTCTTTTAACAGATAACCATAACGAAATTTTGTGAAACTATCCTTAAATACTAATAAATAACGTTTCTTTTGGAAAGATAAATCAAATGGTCCACAAATGTCAGCAGAAATGAGTTCACCTGGCCTAGAAGCCTTCTTTCTTGAACCAAACGGTAAACGGTGTGTCTTGTCGTAAATGCACGGCTCACAAATTTCTTTATCCATATTTACACAGATGCCTAGTTCTTTTTCTAGAACCCTTTTCACGTGACGCTTGTCTTGGTGACCCAATCTTTCGTGATACAGTTGTAACTGTGAACTGTCCACAATAGCAGTGTGCACTTCCTCACTTAAAACTGGCTCTAACTCTGCCTTAAATAATGTACCATTTACTTTTCGAAATCCTTTTAGCACTACTTGACCATTTACTTTTAATCTGCACTCTGCAGGAGTTGACTCGAATACACTATTTGGGTTTTTGTCCTGTGAAGCCAGGACAGAAAACAAATTTCTACTAATTTTGGGAGCGAACCATACGTCTTCCAAAAAGACTTCTTGGCATTTTCCATCAATATTAGTTCTTGCTATAATTTTTCCTTTCCCAAGTGCACTCAACGTTTCATTTCCTGCAGCTCTAATGCCACAAGGATCACTGAATTTGACAAATTCAACAAAATATGAACAATTATTTGTGACATGTCTTGTAGCGCCATTATCAATCCAAAAAGCTGAATCGGTTTCTGCTACGTAGGCTTCCTCGCAAACGGACATAAGTGCAATGTTTGCCGACACTGCATTTGCTTGTGTATAACTTAATTTTGTCTTTCCAGGTCTTCCGTCAGTAATCCACTGTCTACAGTCTTTAACCCAGTGGCCCTTACGTTTACAGTAATTACAGATATCTCCTTTCCTTGATCTAGATTTAAATCTTTCATCTTGTTTTGGTCTTTCTGGTTTTGCTACTACAAGTGCTTCCTGAACAACTTTGCTATTGTCTTCAGTCTTGGTAAAGTTTCTTTCAAACATAGTCAGCTGCACTGTTAATTCATCAAATGATTTCTTGTCATCACCGGACAACAGCATCCAACTTGATTTAAAGGTCTCAAAACTGTTTGGTAAAATATGTAAAACTTTGCATACGAGCATTAAATCTGGCAATTTTCTCTCGTTCATGGACTCAAGGCCATTATTCAACTCGTTCCATAAACTTCTAAGTTTTGCTATATGAGTCGAAACATCTTCTCCTTGCATCCAACTAAAAGCGAAAAATTCTGTACATATCTTAAACAATTGATCTTTTGAGCTTGCCTCAAACTGCTGCTTTAAGGCATCAAATGCCTGGTACGCTGTTTCTTGGTCCATAATTTTATGATAAACAGTGTCTGTGACAGTGCTTGTGATCATTGACTTGGCATAGCTGTTGGCTTTTCGGTAAAGATCGCTTTTTTCTTTATGTTGCTTTTTCTCAGCTTCTGTGGCTTCTGCAGCTAAAGGCTCTGGTTTCTGCAGTATTCCGTCGATAACATCGATAGCGCCCTCGTGATAATCCAGCATATCGCGAATTTTACGTTTCCATATTGGCCAATCTTTTTCGCCAGTCAAGGGCCTAATGTGCCGACTAAAATCCATTTTCAGCAGTAAATTCTTTCAATAAAACTTAGCCAACGTTGTCTGAAAAGCAGTTCACTTGCACTTCTTCCGCACCGAATATCGGCCTGCGACGCGACGACGTCCCTTCTGCTTCTCAACCGTGCGGCGGCCTCTACGCTTCCTCCCCGCTTACAACAACAAAGCAGTATGGCGAGCACCGGCCACGACGACAGCTGTTTCTGAGATAAACATCGGCCGAAACTTGAAAGAAGTCATTTCGTGTTTACAAGTGCGCTAGTTGAGCGGCAAACGCCCATAACCTAATGCAGTTTCAACTAAATACTATTAGCAGAGGTAAACAGACAACAAGACAACATTCTTGATGCTAGCTCGAACGTTTTATTTACAAAAGCGAAAGAACTCTTATTTGGCAAGTAAGAAGTAAACAAGTACTACGCCATCTAGCGGCGGAACAAAGAAACAAAAACAGTTAACACAATAGTTACGTTACAATTATTTCTTTAACATTGTCATGGCGACTGTTTTTTTTTTTTGCAAAAGAGTGAGCTGGGTACGGTTGTGACAACACAGTAAAATTTTTTCTTTTAGATGCCTATAAAACACCTGAGGAAGGCAGAAAGGGCACGGTGTGACCTACACTCTTTAAACGAACGAGCGATTTTAACTCAGTCTGGTTGATTTTCACTCCTCCAGTCTGGAAAATGCACTTCTCCTTTTGGAGTGGATTCTTTGTGTGTTAAACCTCCGACAGGATCACTCCAAACGAGTGATTTTAACTCAGTCTGAGATAATATTCACTCCTTTCCAGTGTCTAAAATGCACTTTTCCAACTGGAGTGGAATTTACTCTTTTGTTTTAAGAGTGTAAGGAAATATGAAGAAGTTTCTATAGAAGTGAAACGCAGGATTTCATTACGAAGAGCTGCGAAAAATCACCAAATTAATCGTATGTCTTTGTTACGATACATTTGTATCGACACAAGCCTCAAATGTGTAATATTTTTATGACAATATGCAAATTGTTATGTACACACACACCTATGAGCCCCAGGATATATACATTGTTGACGAAACAGATGTAACTCAAAAAGATGTATTTGTGTTATATAAGAACGTGTATATTTTTTACGTAGATGAGATATTTTGTGCATTTTTTTTAAAAAAAAAAAAAACATTTTTATTTATTTGTTTTGTATTTTGACATGGTGACAGCAATGATAATTAAAAAAATTTAGTTAACTTTTTTGATGATAGTGATAATATGAAGAGTTTATATTAATAATTATAAATTCATTTATAATTATTAAATAATTAACTGATGAATTAAATGTTCTTATTAGAAATATTGAATTAATTATAACTAAAGATGCTGCAAAAAGAGTGATTTTATACCATTTTGGTGCCTTTTTTGAACCTGTCACAACCGACCCCCAGGGAGGGGTCGGTTGGGACACTACTTCCTCTTTTTTTCTAATTTGCTCATTAAGTTAACTATTGTACTTAGAGACAAAATTTTTTATTTATACGTAGACCAATGTTGCACTTTACTATTAATGCAACTTTCATCCAGCTACCAGGCATACTAAAGAATTTATAAGCGATTGAATGAAAACTGTCACAACCGTACCCAGGCTCCCCTAAGAAAGCCGTAGTCGTGCTGTGACTAAGACATTGGCAACACCTGCTCGCTCATGCATATACAATTGTACAGGCATGCGCGAGCATAATGTCGTACGACTACGATAATTAGAATTACTTTTGTTTTGGTTAAGTTGGTTGGTTGGTAGACCTATGCAGGTGAGTGTGCTTGGTCAGCACACAAACCTGATTATCTCTACCAACCAACCAAAAAATTTAGTCAAAACAAAATAAATAGGGAAAGGGCATGTTTACAAACAAAGAGCGATCAGTTGACGATAGAAAGGCAAAAGAGCGGACGCCTTTCGTGTCTTTGACATGGCGTTTCGCGACCATTCTTAGGAAATTGTTAAATTATCATTATCCAATTACGCTTTTAAGGCGGTGAAAAGTGAATATTTTCAAAAGTTGAAGTGTGAGAAGGTATGATGATTTTTGTTTTTATTTGCCTTTTTTTTGTCATTTCTCGTTACCGTTTACAGTAGGGTTTGAAATTTGCCGACTTTCGGATAACCGGAGTTTCGCGACTTTAGAATCCCCGAAGTTTCGCGACTTTCGGATTGCCGTTGTTTCACGACTTTCGGATTGCCGTTGTTTCGCGACTTTCGGATCGTCAGAGTTTCGCGACTTTCGGGTCGCCGGACTTTCAGATCGCCGGAATTTCGCGACTTTCGGATCACCGGTGTTTCGCGACTTTCGGATTTCCGGAGTTTCGTGACTTTCGGATCGCCGCAGTTCCGCGATTTTTGGATTGCCGGAGTTCCGCGACTTTCGAATCGCCGGAGTTTCGCGACTTTCGGATCGCCGGAGTTCCACGACTTTCGTAGTTTTGCGACTTTCGGATCTCCGGAGTTTCACGACTGTCGGAGCTTCGGAGTTTCGCTACTTTCGGATCGCTGGATTTCCGCGACTTTCGGATCACCGGAGTTTCGCGACTTTCGGATCTTCGGAGTTTCGTGACTTTCGGATCTTCGGAGTTTCGTGACTTTCGGATCTTCAGAGTTTCGCGACTTTCGGATCACCTGAGTTTCGCGACTTTCGGATCTTCGGTGTCATGTCCATTAGCTGTATTAAGTGTTAGCATAGGGAAATTATATTATAGGTAGTTTAACAGGACATTATTTATTAAGTGATATTATTAATATTACAAGAGCACACATCTTCAATGCGCTTACTAGCAGCTATTTCCAAAACAGAACAAGAATGCCCGGTGCAGTTACAGTTAAACAGTTATCTTCTACAATGCTAGCAGTTACAGTTAGACTGGTTACAGTCTCAGACACCACATCTCCTCCCCCTCTACAAGTCCAAACGGTCAGGAGGTCTCCGAACTCGGGTGGATCTGCGAAGAGGCTCAGAAGGTGCTGGAACTCGGGAGCTGGGTGGTCCAGGAGGTCTGACTGGACTCGCTGATGGTGCTGGGTGGTCCACCTCAGAATTCCCCGACTGGTCGACGGCGTTGTCCGGCGGAGCAGCAGGCTCATCAGGTGTTGGTTGCTCCACAGTTGCCACAGAACCAACATTTGAGGCAACACTCTGTGTAGAGATCCGAGCATGCGGATCACGCTCCCACTCCTGGTTTGTCAGTTCTCCACAGTCTCTCAACTGGTCCACGTGACGACGCCACAGTTGATTACCTATAGCAACCGTGTAGTGAAGTTGGCCATCTTTACTCACGACGGTTCCAAACTTCCACTTCTTGTCACCATGACGGTAGTTGCGTGCAGCCACTTTATCTCCAGTGCTGAACCCACGGTCCGCGAACTCGAAGTTTTTCTTTCTAATCCGCTCCTGGACACGTGCTTGTAGATCGGGTCTGACTAGATCAATCCTGGTACGAATCTCTCGCTTCATCATCAGCATTGCCGGACTGTGAAGTGTTGTCATGTTTGGTGCTTTCCTATATTGAATCAGGAAAGTGCTGAGCTTTTGTTGTATAGTCCCGGAGTATTCCTTCATAGCTCTAAGAGCTTGCTTGAGAGTGAACACGTAACGCTCGGCCTGTCCATTACTTGATGGTTTGAATGGAGCAGTCGTCTTGTGCTTTATCCCGTTGCTATTCATGAAGGTCTTGAACTCGTGGGATGTGAATTGAGGTCCATTGTCACTTACCAACGTCACCGGCAAGCCGAATCTCGCAAAACAGTCCCTCAGGGATTCGATGGTCTTAAAGGTTGTTGTCGATTTCATTGGGTAAACCTCCAGCCACTTGGAGTGTGCATCAACGATGACCAGGAACATGTTAACGAACATCGGACCAGCAAAATCTATGTGAATTCTCTCCCATGGCTTGCTCGGATACTCCCAATAGTGAACTTTGACCTTCTGAGGATCTGTCTTGATTTCAGCACAGTGGATACAATTCTTGGCAGTGTCCTCGATGTCCCTGTCAATCGAGGTCCAGGCGACAAAAGATCTAGCAATCGCCTTCATCTTGACAACCCCCAGATGACCATGATGTAATTCATCAAGAACTCTTCTCTGGAACTGCTTTGGGACCATGACACGAGTTCCATACATTATGCAGCCATCTTGTAGACTGTACTCTGCTTCTCTTCCCTTCAACTCTCCTCCTCTCTGAAGTTTCAGGAATAGCGGTCCCAATTCTTCGTCCGCTTGAGTTCCTTTTGCCAACTCTTCAGCAGTAACTGGGAGATTCTCTATTTGCTGTAATTGGAAGAGGGTAACATCATCTTTAACCTCCAGGTCCTCTGACTGGCTCGGTAATCTTGACAGGAAATCTGCATTACCATGTTCTTTTGTGTTACGATAGATGATGTCGAACTGAAAAGACTGTAAAGTCAAAGCATAGTGCAAGAGTCTAGTTGCAGCTAGGACTGGTAGACCTTTTTTGCATCCAAAGATCGCGACAAGAGGCTTGTGATCGGTAATCAGAGTAAATCGCCGTCCTTTTAGGTACAGGTAGAACTTTTTGACTGCCCACACTATTGCTAGAGCTTCTTTATCAATTTGTGAGTACTTCTTTTCAGTATCTGTCATAGTTCTAGATGCGAACGCTATAGGTCTTTCTGTTCCATCGGAAATTTTGTGGGATAACACTGCGCCTAATCCAACAGGACTAGCGTCTGTTGCTAACGTTACTGGGAGTGCAGGGTCATAATGTACCAGAACTTGAGGAGAACATATTTCCTCTTTTATGTTCTGAAATGATTTTTGACAATCCTTCGACCAAATGAATCTAGTGTTCTTCTTTGTCAAGTTATTTAGCGGATTAGCAATTGTAGCCAAATTCGGACAAAATTTCCCATAAAATTGCACTAATCCCAAAAAACTTTGAACCTCCTGCACATTTTTTGGTTTAGGGGCACTAGCAATGGCAGAAATATTTTCATCAGTTTTATGCAAACCGTTAGCATCGATTTTATGACCCAAAAAGTTTATCTCTTTTTTGAAAAATTTACTTTTCTGCAAATTCAACTTTAACCCATGCTCTTTGCATTTCTTAAAAAATTTTCTAAGTGCCTCAAAATGCGCTAACTCGTTTGAACCTGTCACCCGAACGTCATCCATAAAAACCTTAATGCTTCCCATTCCGTGGAATAACCCATCAATATAGCGTTGCCAGATTGCTGGGGCTGCATTTAATCCATACATGAGTCTTTTACATTTATACAACCCTGTAGGGATCGCTACCCGCGAGCCCTCTGTGAAAGTGAAATGAACTGGAGTGAAGAGAGGAAAAGATCGAGAGAGAGACTCGACGAAGAAGCGTCGCGTCGTTCGTATGAGATGGTCGTACGAAGAATGGAGCCATTGAGCTCACTGTATATAAATGAATCTTTTTGTTGTTAATTAAAAACCATGTTTTAAACAGCTGCAAGTCCTTAATTGTGAAATAGTCATGCTACCAAACGAGGAGTCAGAAAGGCCAACGAATTAGGCCTTTTAGATTATGTGCCCGGCCACGCGAGCCATGCCAACCCCCCTATAACTGGTGGCAAGCGTCGTGATTGCGAACTCAATGCCGAGTGACTTGTATGCTGAGTGCCTTGACACTGATGTGGTACAGCCTTCGCTAGTGTACCAGTGAAATTGGTTCGGCTGGAACCTGCAACTTCGATCCCGAAGTGGGACGCCCGACACCTTTAGCTCCGAGAAGGGTGTGGCCAAGAGGTCCGATGGAGTGTTCTGCAGCTCCGAGGTGGTACTTTACTGCACCAGAGATGACCCATGGTACCGCAGTACCAGATAACTGTGCGACAGAAACGTGGTGCGTTCAAGAATCGACGCGAATGGCGTGTTTTAATCAGGTCAGTGGGTGCCAAGATTGTTTTATTTCAATTTAAAACTGGATCCACCAATTAGTTAACTATTTAACTGTATTTCTATTATGATATGTGTCGCATAGTGTTTTTGGATTATCAAGCATAAAGTAAATTTTTGTCAAAACAAAAGTAATATTTTCGTGTTATGCAAGTTAACACGTCTAGTGAATGGTTTTTGTTCTGGTTTCGAATAACCAGAATGTGTGTAAATAAATTGCTTTTTTGGCGTTATGCCAAAAGCGGTTAAATATTTAAGTGTAATTAGTCTTATTAGTTACAAGTCATATTTGTAAAGTTAAAAAAAAATAGTTATTGGTTGTACGATCGTACTAGTACCTGTATATTTAAAACAAAAAATAAGAAAAGTGTCTATAATTCTTTTATAGTTTAATTGTCAATAATTGGTTGAAATAATTATTGGTCTGAAAATGTTTGTGCTTAAAACATATATTATTGGTGCATTTTTTAAGTTGTGTAATATATTTGTATTTTATATACGAGTTTCTATATAAGCGTATGACAAATATATTGTTCTTATTTCATGAAAAATAAGGTAAATTTAATGGTTATTAAATTTAGGGATTCTGGAATTCTTCCAAGAAAATGCAAAGCAAAATGTCTTATCAGAACAAGTGTGTAATGCTATAGTAAAATAGTCCTATGTATTTTGCTTCTGGGAAAAATCGTTCGATTTATTGTGAAGTATCAGTATTGTAGATGTATTTTAAAATTCTCATGGTGTGCTAAAGAAATCGGTCGATTAATAGCAAAGTAGAATTTAAAATAGTTAGAAAAGTTGTATTGTTTCAATGAATATTTTCTTTTCTTTGGTTTATCTACAAGTACAAATAGGATATGATATTGGGGTTAATGAAATACAGCAGTAATAACTCAGTGTTTGATGTCATTTCGCATTTTGCTTCTGAAAAAAAAAAAGTTAAATAAAAGAAACCCCTTTTTTTTTGTTAACTGGTTTATGCTGACAGGTGGTTTTGAAAAAGGTAAAACTTTTGCCGGATTATAAAAGCAGTTATTTTTGTATCCTAGATACTTGATGATAATGTTTTCTTTTATCATGTTGCTTTTATAATGGATAACAGGTTATGAATAACTAAAGTTTTCATTGTTGTTCTTTTATGTCATGTTTTTTCTTGTTTGTTCTTTTTGCAAATGATATATTTTTCGAGTTCCTTTTAGTGGTTCAGGGTAAAAATGTGTTGTAGTCGAACTTAGAACTGATTTTTGATATTTTATTATTTTATGGCTTTGAAATTATTATCAATAATATTTTCTGAAGATAAATTTGGTTGTAAATTTATTGTTATACCTTTTACGTTAAGAGTTGTGGAAATTATAATTAGTGACAAACCTAATTATGCTAATTGTGAATGTCATGCCTAATTGATATTATTAATATTCTCAAGTAATATTTTTAATGAAACACTTGGTTAGGGTTTGGTAATCTTCGCAGTGAAGAACAGGTTGAATATTTTTTTCAAAAATTCATTTCTAACCAGTGTTGGCACTCATTGCTCATATTTTTTTGGTGTTAGGCAAAATTCGTAAAAATGGCTTTCATTGATAAATTTCCATATGAAGTTGTGCTCTACGTTGCAACCGAAATGTGTATCCATGTGACAACTCATGTAACGATTGGTGAACTGAAAGAAGCCATAATCAATAGTGAATATTACGAAGAAGAATTCGTGGAATCATTTTTAGAAACTACTAAGGAAGATATGGAAAAGGAGGCCGAGAAACTACGGTGTGAAAAGGAACGCAAGGAGTTGCTAATGCGAATGGAAAAAGAACACAAGGAGCGGCAAATGAAAGAAGTGCAAAAGAAGCACGAAGAAATCAGGTTATTTTACTTGGGTATTGAAAAATACGAAGAACTTTATGGTCCAGTTTCAAAGGACAGAAACCTACATCGGAGGTTGAGTGAACCTTCTAGCAACATTGAAGTTCACTTGGAGAAAATCAGAGATGTCGATGGGAGACGGTCAAGTAAGCCAAGGAATCAGATTCTCAAATGTTGGTCGTGCAACCAGAATACTCACATGAGACGAGATTGCCCAAACAAAATCAAGGCTAGCCACAACGTCAAGGAAAATTCCAGTGTCAAGGTAGAAGCCGGTAAAAATAGAGGGATCCCTCGGAAGTCTGGCAGTATGGCATTGGTGGACGGGTCGGCTTGCAAGGATGCAAGTATGAAGATAAACTTGGAAAGTTTGGGCGGAAATTCTGAGAATCTTGATGAGATGATGGCTGATGCTGAAGATATTCTTCCGGAGTGGCCCTTTGTGAACGGTGGAGACGATGGTACCCAACAAAGGTTGAAAGTCGTGCAACCGGTTCAAGATGAGGAGTCGACATCACCTGATGACGATACACCACCAAGGTTGATCGGGGATAATGTGTACGGCCCAGTACACTGTGAACAGCACCCTGCTGTTTGGCCACTTGATGAAAAAGTGGGAAAAGTTCAAGAAAAAGATAGTTTCTTGAATGGCGTGGACAACCTAGTCTACGATGAACAGCGCCATGCGGTTTGGCTTCTTGACGGAGGAGGAAGTAAAAATCGGGGGGAAGACGATTTCTTCAAAGATGTGGACACCACAGTCCATGGTGAACAGCGTCCTGCTGTTGATCTTCAGAAAGAAGAGGATAACTGCTTCAGAAAGGTGGAGGGCCTGATCCACCAGAAACAGCAACCTACCGTTTCATTTCTTGATGGAGGAAGAGCAAGTCTTCGAGAGGGGAATAGTTTCTTGGAAGTTGAACGCTCCAAGGAGGACACTCAAGTCCACGCTGAACAGCAACCTACTGTTGGTCTTCAGAAAGACAAGGATGTATGCTTCAAAGACAGGGACAGCATAATCCACATTGAACAGCTCACTGCTGTTAGTTCCCACTCGGAAGAGGAAGAAGGTTTCAAAGACATAAACATTATGATCTATAGTGAACAGAAACCTGCGGTTTGGCTTCTGGAAGAAGAGGCGAGACACTCTGAACAGTTGTACTCAAACATAGCTTATCCCAGTGTTTCGATTTCCAAAGAGAGTTTTTGGAAGGTTTTATTTGAGGATATTGTGACTGATATTTCCTCAAGGACTTTGAGTGAATCTGTTCTCACTGCGGGGATGACCAAGGGATCATTTGGCTTGAAAATATTAAATTGGCCAAAATGGATCAAAGTTGGTATAGGATAAATTTGTATGTGTATATTTCTGGATCTACTTGTTTCTAAATGTATCTTATTGCAATTGTATCTTTATGTAAATATTATCTAAGTATTATATATATTTTTAGTGGTGGATCCTATATTTTACATTTATCCTGGGTAACTTGGCATCAGCTCTCATCAAGTTATTTTTTTTTTTTTTTGAGGACTAATCTAATTTAGTTGGACTCAAGATATTTTTTAGTGTTTTAGATCTTAGGACACTGAACTGTTGTAAGAGAAAAAGGTCAGTCTTCCGCCTCGTCCATCTTCAGACTGATTTTTCTCTTAGGAGGGGCGTGTAGGGTTCGCTACTCGCGAGCCCTCGGAAAAAGACAGACTGAACTGTAGTGAAGAGAGGCGAAGATCGGGAGAGACTCGACGAAGAAGCGTCGCGTCGTTCGTGTGAGATGTTCGAACGAAGAATGGGGCCATTGAGCTCACTGTACATAAATGAATCTTTTTATTGTTAATTAAAAATGATGTTTTAAACAGCTGCAAGTCCTTAATTGTTAAATAGTCATGCTACCAAACGAGGAGTCAGAACAGGCCACGATTTAGGTCTTTTAGATCATGCCCGGCCACGCGACTATGCCATCATGCCAGCCCCTATAAACCCTTTTGTTGTATTTATTGTCAGAAGGTTTTGACTGTCTTCATGCACCTTTAATTGTAAATAAGCGTGCTTAAAATCTAATTTCGAAAATTCTTTTCCCCCACTAAGACATGAAAATATATCCTCTAATCTCGGTAAAGGATGCTGCTGCACCAAAATACTAGGATTAACGGTAATGGAATAGTCCGCACATAACCTGATCGAACCGTCTCCTTTTACCACTGGCACGACCGGGGTCGCCCACTCAGATGTTTCCACCCGCTCTATTATACCCTCTTTTTCCAATTGGTCGATTTCGAATTCAACTCGATCTTTTAGAGCAAAAGGTACCGGCCTTGCACGGCAAAACTTTGGTGTAACATCTGATTTTAACTCTAATTTAACTTCATAGTTATTTATTTCTCCTAGTTTATCGTCGAATAGTTCATGGTATTCCTCAAGGAGTTTGTTTAAATCAAATTCCAAACTGGTGCGTATCGTTTTGATAGCAGTCCAGTCCAAGTTTATTTCGTATAGCCATTCTCGGCCGAAAATTGTATCTAAGTTTGGCTTTACTATATAAAATTTTAATGTTTTCTTTTGATATTTATATTCGACGGCTACGTTTACAACGCCGAATGGTACACGTTTTTCTCCACTGTAGGTGTTGTTCATGTGGATCGTTTTAGTTTTAAAAGGTCCTCATTTTATTCAAGATTATTCACACAGAAGTCACACAGTCATTTTACACACAGTAGACCACACAGGATTTTACATATGCCATCTTTTATGGCGTCCGATCTCATTCCACACAGGAGAAGAAGTGATGTGTGCCTCCCCCTAGCGACGAACCTCATCACACACTTTGTGCGTGCGCCACATAGGCATAGAAAAATAGTTCGCTCGCCAAAAGCAACCACACACCCCTCCTGCGAGCAACAATTTTTTAAACATGAGAAACAATTAAAACAATTTTTCATACACACAATACATTACAACAATTATAACATTAATGGTTGGCAACAGCTTGCTCACCTGCCTCGGTCGTGTTTTTTGGTAGCTCCATGAGATTGAATATTTCTAAGTCCTATTTTTTTCTACTGCTTAAGTATTTGTTTATACTATATCTACTTATTATCTGAACTTACTTTTTACTATAATATATACATTCTACTATACTATGGCCACGCTGACACCCAATTCCGCCTCTCAAGAAACCTCCACCAACAAAGGCAAGCGTAAAACCTTTTCTCCGATATCTGCTATGGATGTTCAGGCAAAGTCTAAGTTCAAACCTGACACTGCCACTGAAGACCTAGCTAGTTTCCTCGCAGATGAAAACCCTGACCTTAAAAAAGGTATGAAGCTACTGATCAAACTCCAGCTCGAATCAAATAACACTGTAAATAGATTAATCGAAAGAATCGATCATTTAACCAGTTGGCTTGGCAATGTGGATGAGGCTATTGTTGACATTGAAGAAAGAATTACCGCAATCGAATCGAGGTTAAACAGTGATAAAGCTATATCTTTGCCTGCAGAACAAGATTACGCAACTACTCAGCGAAAATTGACCGAACTGGAAGACAGAAGTAGAAGGAACAATATAGTTATAACTGGTCTGAAAGAAGAAGGCTCGGAATCGTGGGAAGTGTCCGAAAAACAAGTCATCGATCTCTGTAAGTCAAAGCTGAACATCTCGGACATTTCTATTGAACGTGCTCACAGGTTAGGAAGGATGTCCGCTAACCGACCAAGACCCATTATCTGCAAACTTCTAAATTTCAAGGACAAAGAACGAATAAAAAGAAACGGATACATGCTGAAAGGTACTAACATATTTATAAATGATGACTTTTCTCAAAGAACAAACACTGCTAGATTCCACCTGCGGAAATTTTCAAAGGAAATGAAAGGAAAAGGCGCTGTGTCTACCAAGTTATCCTACGATAAACTTGTCATTGACGGTAAACAATATATGTACAACTTCGAAAGCTCAAGTGTCGTCGAGGTGCCTAGTGCTCCCTCTCCCTAACAAAAAATCTCCAACTATCGGTCGACCTTATGTACCTGTTTCCTCTGAAATAATTCACCTCAACGTTGCCGGTCTCCACAACAAAGGTATCTATCCATATTTCTGGTCAACCTTTAAAAATGCCGACCTACTCTCTTTAGTCGAAACTTGGCATACTTCAAATTTTAATTTAATTGGTCCTCTAACTCATTTCACTACTATACAAAGTTACGCGGTCAGAGACAGTGCACTGGGTCGACCAAGTGGAGGGATTATCTGTGCATATAATCCTGATCGAATTGTTAATGTTCAGATAATTGATAACTGTCGCTTTTGGATCGTATTTTCTGCAAATTACAATTGTCTTAAAAATGTGCTTTTTGCTTGTTGTTATTTCCCACCTGATTCAAAATATGATAAGGCTTTCAAAGACTTTTTTCAATTCATAAATTCTTTAAATTTCTGCAATATTGTAATTCTTGGGGATTTTAATGCACGCTTTTGTTCAAACAATCCTACGATTATTCTTAATTTTCAGGACCAATATCAAACTAATCACACCAGTCATCATAACTCAAAAGATAAAATTACAAATTCAAGAGGCAAACTGTTGCAAACATTTTGTGTTGAAAATGATTTTATTAAACTTAACGGTTCTTTGCCCGGTGACTTGGGAAGTAATTTCACTTACTTATCAGCTAACGGTGCTAGTACAGTTGATTACATAATCGTATCAAGTCCAATTTTTAATGAATATGTTTCAGACTTTCAAGGGTCCTTCCACAAATTGGTTCTGATCATCTGCCCATTTTAGCTACGTTTATATTTGAATCTTTTAATTCACAGCCTTTGTTTGCAACTGGTCTGGAGGTTGGTCTAAAAAAATCGTTTTGGAACCCAAATCAACATTTGAAATTCATCACTGATATAGATACTATTCTAAATAGTACCCAAGATATCAACGCAGATAAATAATAAAATTATTTACCGATGTTGCTGAGAATAATTGTATGATTAAACCGCCTTTTGTTAATGAACCTAAAAGCAGATTTACAGCTGTAAACGGCTGGTTTGATAAGGACTGTTTTTCTCTTAGACTAAAGCTTAAATCAATCTTAAAATGTGTGACCAAAAATTTTAATAACAATATCCAAAACTATAAAGAAACACTAAAAGAATATAAGCAGCTGTGTTATCATAAAAAGAAAAGCTACTATACATCCATCCAAAATCAGTTGGTCAACTGTAATGACTCTGCATCCTTCTGGAAAACTATAAACAAATTTAGAAAAAAACCAGTCATAACACCTAAAATATCTCCTCAGAATTGGTTTGATTACTACTCAGATATTTTTTCAAACAAACAAACCAGCGCAGTTGCAATAATTGACCAAGTTACCATTTACACTGTCCCAAATTCTGATCCGATTCTCGATACAGATATTACATGTGCCGAGCTAAAATCTGTATTAGATAATTTAAAAAACGAAAAATCACCCGGCGTGGATGGATTGAGACCAGAATTTTTTAAATACCTAAACTCTTCGTCAATTTCTATTATTACCAATGTTTTTAATAAGGTTTTTCACTCTGGTTCCTATCCAAATAGCTGGATCGAAATCCTAATCTGCCCAATTTTTAAAAAGGGTGAAATAACTAACCCTAGCAATTACAGACCAATTTCTTTAGTCCCAGTAATAGGTAAAATCTTCACATCGATCTTAAACAAAAGGCTACTAACATGGCTTGATCAGAAAAAGTTACTTTTCGAGGAACAAGCTGGTTTTAGGAAAGGTTATAGCTGCAATGATCAATCATTTATTTTAAACTCAATTATACAAGATAAATTACGGAAAAAACGTGGTAAGCTATATGTTGCTTTTATTGATCTAAAAGGCGCGTTTGACAGTGTCAATCATGATCTTTTATGGTTGGAATTACAAAAACTCTCAATCAGCTCAAAAGTTATCACAATTTTAAGGGATCTATACAATAAGGCTTCAGCAAGAGTTAGAGTAAAAGATGTCTGCACTGACTCATTCGAAGTCTCAATTGGTGTATTACAAGGTGAAATATTGAGTCCACTGTTATTTATCCTCTTTTTAAACAACCTAATAGTTCAGTTAAACGAATCATGTATCCCAGGCGTGTATATTGCACCTGATATCTATTTACATCTCCTTCTTTATGCTGATGATGCAGTTATTCTTGCAGATAGCCCAATAAATCTTCAACTAAAGCTTAACACATTAGAAAGATTCTGCAAAAAATTCTGTTTAGATGTTAATATCAATAAAACCAAAGTGGTTGTTTTCCGAAAGGGCGGTAAGTTATCTGCGAGTGGAAAGTTCTTTTACAATAAAAAAGAGTTAGAAATTGTCCCCAGCTATATTTATCTTGGCATACCGTTTTCTTCATCGGGTTGTTTTGCTATTGCTAAAGATCACTTTATCTGTAAAACCATCAGTGCAATTAATAATTCTTGGTCTGTCCTTGCCGGCGCAAGAATTAACTCGGTTAATTCTTGGTTTAAGTTATTTGACTCCTTAATATTGTCTGTTTTGACTTACGGTGCTCCAATATGGGCTGTTAATAATTACTGTGAATTAGAAAAATGTTTTTGTATCTTTGTTAAAAGATTGCTTACTGTTTCAAGGTATACCCCTGGATACATGTTGAGACTTGAATTGGGTCATTCAAGAATTTCTTTAGTTTTTATCCGTTTGATTTTAAAATATTGGATACATTTACTTAAGATGTCTGATGAAAGATTTGCTAAAGCTTGTTATTTAAGACTTTATAATTTGTCTCTTTATGATTCTTCTACTAGCAAATTTAACTGGGCTATCTCTGTTAGAAATATTTTACAAAGTGCTGGTTTTTATTTTGTTTGGATATCCCAAGATTACGAAGTAGCAGAACAATATTTACCATTAATTATCCAAACATACAATGATCAATACATTCAAAATGACCTTGCTTGTGTAGCTAATAGTAACAATCACTCTTTTTACAAATTCATCAAAAACTCACATTTAATTGAAGATTATCTAGCCTCAAATGTTGATATTTCTGTAAAACGAATTATAATGCAGTTGCGTTGCAATCAAACATACTTATACTTTAAAGGATCAATTTACAAAATATTTCCTGACACTATATGTAAAATATGTAATACATCCGAAAATGAAACCTGGGAACACATAATTTTAACTTGTCCTGTTTATGAATCCTTCAGAAGAAAATACTTTATTAATTCTAACAATCTTTCAGTATTTTTAAAATTTCATAACAAAAACTATTATAATATTTATAACTACTTAATATCAGTTTTAAAATTTAGACAATATATATTAAGTTTCGATGATACTGACAATTAGTTTACTTCCTTGTGTCTCTTTGTATGTATTAAAGTGTTTGTTTGTATTTCATTTGTTTGTTTTATATGTATCCTTGCAATAGATTTATGTTGATATTATGAAACATTTTATTGTAATAACCATTGCCAACCATTGTAAACGGGCTTAGGCCCATTGCAATAAATTTATTATCTATCTATCTATCTATCTATCTAATTATAACATTAATCTAGAAATTAATTAAACAAAATATTTAAACATTAATTTAAAATTACTAGTAAAATAATTACTGAACACAATCATTTAAATCAAAGAAATGTTGTTTAAAGAATACAACAATTTATCTTCATTTACTGCCTTTGTAAGAAAATCTGCTAGTAAAAAGTCAGTTTGTTGGTATTTCAGTTCAATAGTATTGTCCATCAACAAATCCTTCACAAAATGAAATCGCAAATTCATATGTCTAGACTTGTTAGAAGCTCTAGTACCTTTAAGATACTGTATAGCTGCTTGGCTGTCAGAAAGTAAAATTACTTTATCATTTATAAATTGTTTACATGTCATTTCAGTTAATAAATTTACAGTCCAAATAATATTCTTACACAGTTCTGAAATAGAAAACAGTTCAGCTTCACATGTAGATAGACTTACACTCTTTTGTTTTTGACATTTCCATGAAATCAATGAGTCACCTAATAAAATTACACTCCCACTGAATGACTTGGCATTTTCCGCATTTCCCCATGAAGCATCAGAAGTGCCAGTAATATAACCCATTTCATCGCTATAAAACAATTTTTTGTCTTTAGTCCCCTGCAAATATCTTAAAACCCTTTTTGCTAGATTCATATGTCGCTTTTCTGGTCGCTGATTGAATTGTGACAAATAGGTTGTTACAAATGATATGTCAGGACGTGTCCTGTTAGCTAAATACAAAAGTTCACCAATTAACTCTTGATAAACAGTTTGATCAATTAAATCATCACTAGGTGGAAAAATTTTATCTTCACCCCTTACAATGGGTGTTTTCACAGTTTTACAATTTTCCATATTATGCTTAATTAATAATGATTCAACATACTTAGATTGTGAAATACTTATACCATTTTCATGTTTTTCAATTTCAAGACCTAAAAACTTAGAGCTGTTATTTTCATGCAATTCAAATACACTTTTAAGCTTAGTTATAACACTTTCATACATTTTTTCACAAGTATAAAATATTCCTAAATCATCAACAAATGAACATAGCATTAAAATATCATCATTATCAGTCATTATAAATACACAATTATCAGAAGCTAATTGTTTTAATCCAATGCGCTGCAATTCACTCTTTAACTTTAAATACCAATTTTTACCACTTACAGATAAACCATATAAACTCTTTTTCAATAGACACACTTTATCTTTACCAAATATTTCATCACAGCCAGGTGGAATATTTACATAAACGGTTTCTTTTAAATCACTATAAAGATATGCTGTCTTAACATCATAAAATTTTACATTCATATTTAATTTAGCTGAAATTGCAAGCAATAATCTTAAACTTTGCATATTTACAACAGGTGAGTAAGATTCAGCATAATTTTTATTGTTAAAATCGGCTGCTACGAGCCGTGCCTTATAAATCAAAATACCATCACTATTTTCTTTTAAAGTAAAAACCCACTTAGTTTTTATTATTTTGTTGATTTGTGGAACATCTGTGATTTCGAATACATCGTGTTTTTTTAGAGATTCTAATTCATTCCTTATGGCAACTTGCCAATTGTTCCAATCTGCACTACTTTTCGCCTCCTCGATATTTTTTGGAATAAGCTCTGTTTGATTCACATATTTTATTGTTTTTTCTTTTAATCGTTCAGACCGGCGTGGTTTTGTTGTCTCGTCAAGGTTATTCGCCTTTGGTTCCTCGCTGTCGGGGAAATCGCTTGGACTCGCATTATTTTTATTTTCTATTACGCTATCGAAATCTTTTATTTCCCATAACCCTGTTTTATTTTTTGATAGTAATGTACTACCTTTTAGATTCTCGTTAAATTTAACTGATCTTTCTTCTATTATTGCGCCAGTAGAGATATCGTAAATTCTATAACCTATACGCTGCCTAGAATAACCAACAAAAATTCCAGTTTTTGCCGGAACATCAAACTTGTTGTTCCTTTTTATCTTATTTATATGATAATAGCAAACTGATCCGAATTTCTTTAAATAATTAATTTTTGGTTTTTTCCCAGTCCAAATTTCAAGTGGCAATTTTTCCTTACCATTTCTTGGTGTTAAATTAGTTACATGAGTACAGAAATTAATGCATTCCGCCCAAAACTGCATGCCTAATTGACTTTCATGTAATATAGTCTTAGCGCGTTCTAGTAATGTACGATTTGCCCGTTCGCTTTTATTACTTTCGGGATTGTAGGGTATGGTTTTTTCATGAATTATTCCCGATTTTGCAAATAAACTATCTAACCTATCATTAACAAATTCACCCCCATTATCACTTCTTACTCTTTTAATTCTTTTCCTAGTTTAATTTTCATATCTAGCTTTAAATTCGGTAAACACATCATACACTTCATCCTTATTTTTAATGAAATAAGTAAAGTACATTCCACTGTAATCATCCACAATTATGAGAAAATATCTACAGTGTTACCTCCTCTAACGGACACCTCTAAAAAGCGGACACCTCTAAATAACGGACATTTTCTCAAGTCCCAGTCCCTTAACATAGGTTACTTAATGTAATCCCCTCTAAATAACGGACCCTCTAAATAGCGGACGCATTTTTAATTTTTTTTTATTTAATTCGACTATCAATCCCAATAAAACTCATTTTTGCATCCAAATATTTTTGCACCCTCATTCTCTTACCGCTAAACTACGTATTGGCGACTGTTCTATGACCTTCTAGTAACCCTTAGAATGACCACCATAGCTTTACAATGGTTTCGACACGCCCCATGTCAATTTCCCCCATTATTCGCGAAATCTTCTTTTTCCGAGAATTGAGAGGGAGTGAATGCAATCGCCCCTTAGTCCACTGAACCTGTTAGACCGCTTTCCTGGAGTTGTTGTGTCCGATTTCTAATTGCTCATAATCCAAAAAAGTCGAATTGCTAACGATTAACGAGAGCTGATTTAGATTAAGTAAAATAATGTCTTTAAGGAGAAAAAGGTTAACGTTGATAGAAAAAATGGATATTTTGGATGTTGCCGAAAAAGAAAAGCTAAGTGTGAGATCTACTGCATAACGCTTTAGAGTTGGAAAAACGCAGATGGGCTGTGATATTTCTTTCCGGGTGTGTTTTAGGCATTTATAGGATGGTTTATTTTACCGCATTTCCGGACAAGACTTGGTGCTTCAAAAACGAAAAATGTGGTGGCGGCAAAATTTAAAAAGAATGTTTAATTAAAGCATGTTTATCTTGCTGAGTTGCATAGATTTTAAAATACAATCAAACATTAACTAATTGTATTGCAAATCAAAGTTATTAAATTTATTTTCTTAAGTTTACTTAGTAATTTTAACCTTTCGTTAAGTCATGTTTTTTTTTTCAAAATTAAAAATTTACCCCCCCCCCCCCCCCAATAACGGACACCTCCAAATAACGGACAAAAGGTCCAGCACCGCGAGTGTCCGGTATTCAGAGGTTTTACTGTACTTTTCCCTAATGATTCTGTTTGCATTGGACCACAAAGGTCAACATATAGTAACTCTAAAATATCTGAACTTTGTTCGTGATTAACAGTCGGATGACACTTTCTAGTAACTTTACTAATATCACATGCATCACAATTAAAGTTTTTTACATCATTTGTATTAACATCAATATCAATATAATCTTTCATTTTAAACATGTATTTATAATTCAAATGACATAATCTACTGTGCCACAATTTATAGTTGTTATATGTTTCATTAGACAAATAACATTCCAAATTATCCAATGGATTTAAATATACTTCTAGTCTATTTTCATTTAAATAAGCTTTAAACAGGAATTTATCATCTTTATCAAATACTAAAATACCATTCCTATTGGATTTAATTCTACAACCTTTTTTCAGAAGACAAGGTACCGATAATAAATTATTTCTTAAGTTTGGTACATAATTTACATCAGCTATGGTTAAATCAATAGGATATTTACTTACAGTTTTAGCTCGAACAGTACCTTTTCCTTCAGTACTTATTTGGGTATCCTTACCAGCCAGATTTAACCAGTGAATTTTTTAAGAATTTTTCACTGGGCGACATTACTTATAAAATGGGGGGGGGGGGGGAGAGAGAGAGAGAGAGAGTTGCGTTCTAAGAATAGGGTGATTTCCTATAGTGAAAATTTCGTTTTTCATAAATTGGGGAAAAAACATTATTAATTTAGTACTCAACTAAATTCAATGTGATTTCAGAGTGAAACGTTAGGTTTTCAAGGATTGGGGAAAAATCATTATTAATTAGTAATCAACTAAATTTCTGAAAATATAAAAAACGCAACAAATAGTTGAAACCTGCTTGAGATATGACATCCCAAAAGTGTTAATTTTTGGTTACATTGGTACTACACTAAAACCGACCTTAAGTTTGCAGCAGAGAAATGTACTGCGCGGAGGAAACTGGGTAAGCAACGCAGCTGGCGCCGAAATTTCGCCTACTCTGATTGGCTGCTCCTTTGACCCTGATATTCGTGCGCCCTGTTATGTCAAAATCGAAGGAAAAAATAATTAAAATAACACTCTAACTGAAGCTTAACTAATAAAAATAATAAATTTATGATAAATTTATTCGATTCTCGCACTCGAAAATGAGAAATATTTACCTTTTTTCTCGTAGAACATTTGTGTACTGCAAACTTTATGTCGGTTTTACTGTAGTCAAATCAACATACAAATAATATCAATTAAAACCATTTCACACTTACTTTATTTTAGATTTATTGACTAAAATTTTAAGAAAGTGACCAATTCTTGGTAAAACACAGCTGTACAACAGAAATTTAAAAACAAAAATGTAGGCGAAATTCGAGAATCTTGGTTCAAAGCCCATAAATTTAACCTCTGAGGATAAGCTCAAATTGGCTACAACTTGATTTTTTTTATTTAAAATTTCCCCCTTAAAAATACTGTTAATGGTTTAACGGATGGGATTTTTAGGAAATTACGGTATTTCACTGTAGCCCAGTGTTTTAATTTTTATATTACTAGGCGACATTTTCCTTTCACTGGGCGACATTAGTGTCGCCCAGTCACTATGTTAAAAAATTCACTGGATTTAACTCACTAGTATCCGGATGGATTTCTTTGAACCAAAATGTATCCTTTGCTAGATGATTTGTTGCACCACTGTCTAAAATCCAAATATTGTCATACACAGTTTCTTGTTTCGTAACTTGTAGTGCGGTCCCGTTAATGGCACTACCATCCTCGCCGGTAGTTTCCGTGCTGTAGATATGGTTTGGTTTTCTGGTTCTGGTTCCAGATCCGCCGCCACGTCCCCGGTTGTTGTTCCAGTTTTGATGCCTATTCTTGTAAAAACAATCTTTTGCTACATGGCCAATTTTTCTACAATTGTAGCATACTCGGTCGTCTTTTCCATTTTTGTTCTTCTTCTTGGAGTAGAACACCTCGGAACTGTTGGAATATGTAATAAACTCAAATGTTTATTTCCCTTTTGCTGTCATAGATGGCAGCACCAATCTAGTTGTAACTGTAAACATGTAATACTAATTGCCTAATGGCAACAGATCAAAATAAAGCTGCCGATGTGAGAAGTCGTGTGTCTTGGAGTGCTTATTTACATATAATGATTTGATTAGATTTATATTCCTGCAAATAGAATTGTTTATTCATTTTTAATTTTCCAACAAAAGATTATGAGACCGATCGAGTTCCCGCTACCTTGATATTGGACTTTTTTATTGACTTTTAAACTTCAGTACGAACACTAATCGAAACTTCCAAAAATGGCAACGAATGCATCTTTGACTGTTGTGAAGCTGAACAACGAAAACTACCAACTATGGAAGTTCAAGATGGAAATGCTGCTTGTAAAAGAAGATTTATGGACAGTCATAAACGATGACACTCCTACACCCTTGACCGACGCTTGGACGAAGAAAGACAATCAAGCCAGAGCGACGATGTGCCTGCTAATCGAAGACAACCAAATAGAAAATATTCGAGAACAGAAAACAGCGAAAGAAATCTGGAACAAGCTTAGAAGTATCCACGAACGAGACAATTTAACGAGTAAGCTCTATCTACTCAGAAAATTGTATAGCATAAAATATAAAGAAGGAACTTCGATGCAAGATCATATCACGAAAATCCTGGAAATAGTATCCAAGCTGCGAGCGGTTAAAGAAGAAATTAAAGACACACACATTGGCGCACTTCTACTATGCAGTTTACCAAATTCTTACGAAACCCTGATTACAGCTCTAGAAGCATTGCCGGAGAAAGAATTAAGCCTAGAACTGATCAAGAACAAGGTACTCGACGAAGCCAACAGACGTTCCGAACGCAACCAGAACAGTGACGCAGCCATCGCATTCAAGACAAGTAAATACAGAAATAAATACTGCACGTATTGCAAAAGAAACAACCACGAAACGTCTGAATGCAGATTGAAGAAAAGGAACGAATCGAATTTTGAACAGCCTCAACCGTCGAATTACCGAAATCAAAAGCCACCATTCCGAAAGAATTTTACCGCCAAAACAATTTTGAATTTGAAAACAGAAATGACGAAAAGCGAACGAATCACCGACGTCACTACAAGGAGGAGAGAGGAGAACCCAAACCTTCCCCCCCGGCATGATGACGTAACAGCAGCAAGAGAGAGGACTTGGCACTCCGCCAACAGCGCTCCGGAGAGAGATGACTCGCGCACGCGCGATGGGAAGCAAGAAGAGGAGGACGGATCAGTGATGGGAAAACCTGTTCCTTTGCAGGATCCGTTCCCAAGACCAGTGATCCGGAACATGGACACGGACGCAGTGATGGGAAAGCCCATTCCTTTGAATGATCCGTTCCAAGAAGACGCTGAAGCTGTTGTTGACAAACAAACCTCGCTAAAAGTAAACAAAGTCGGAAAATGTTCTTCAAATCTAGAATTCATAGTGGATTCTGGAGCTTCTTGTCATATTTCAAACAACATAGACTTTTTCAACGAAATCGCAGAAAATAATGATTCAATAACCACTGCATGTGGGAAGAAGATTTATGCGAAGGGAATAGGAAACGGTTACATCGACTGCCAATCAAAATCGGGTGCAACCAATCGTCTGGAAATTACTGACTGTTTATTTGTTCCTAGTATCGAATCCAATCTTCTATCAGTTCAGAAAATAATCAGCAAAGGATATGAAGTGAATTTTTCGGAAAATGACTGTAGAATCACTCAAGGCAAGAATATAGTCGCCATCGCTCAAAAAGATGAAGATGGACTTTATAGAATATATGATAAACGAGACCATGTTGCAAATCTGGCAACACAGTGCAGAAACAAGAACTGTACATCATTGTGGCACCAGAGACTTGGTCATCGAGACAATGCAGCAATAATCCAAATGCACAAACATGGACTTGTTCGAGGTCTCACGTTAGACGACTGTCAACATGAAGACTCATTCTGCGAGAGCTGCATTAAGGGCAAGATGTCTCAAACCAAATTCCCTAAGAAAGCATCGAATCAATCCAAACAAATCCTGGATTTGATTCATTCTGACATCTGTGGTCCTCTTGACACTACAACCCCATCTGGAAAGAGATACTTCATCACCTTCATTGATGACTATTCAAGATATTGCCACACCTATCTGCTGAACTCGAAAGATGAAGCTGCTGAAAAATTCATGGAATTCGTAGCAATGGTACAGAACAAATTCAACAAGAAACCGAAGATCCTGAGAACAGACAACGGTGGAGAATATATCTGTCACGAGCTGGAGAACTATCTGAAGAAGAATGGCATAGAACATCCTAGGAGGATGGAAAGAACAGGAGTAGTCACGCGGATTGAAACGTACGGGAACTGAGTGAAGCCAGAGGTGGAGGGGAACCGGGGGAAGGCTGTTATCAATATCTACCCCTAGTTAACATGGGGTTCTATGGGAGAATTTACGATTTTTCGTTTTAAATGAAAAAAATGTTATCACATAATGAAAAACGAATACACATATGTATATTTCTAATATGCTCAGTAGATACATATGTATTATTTAAAATACAATTACAAATAAACACCCAAAACTAGGCGATATTAATATTGGTTCCTCTGGAAATCTTAAAATTATTTAATTATAACTTGGATTTTTTTTAAAAAATCTTTTATTAAATCTTAAAAATCTGCTGTTCGTCATTAAAAATTATTATTTTTGATCGAACAGATTGTTTAACGAATATATAACAGAACTTTTATTTAAGTTGCATATGAAATGCGAAATAAAGTAATCTTATTATTATATTTTATTCGTATAACTTGCGTATATTCTTTTCATTAAACAATTTTAATTAATGATAACCAATAAATGCTTAAAACTGATTTGATTACTTTTTTGGTGTCTATTTGTTATTTTAAAAAAGCTAATACATTAAGTATTTTTTTTTACTAATTTGAAATAATTACTGCGATACTTATGCTACTAAATCAACTTGTAGCTATTTTTATGAATAAAAAAAAAAAAAATCAACTAATAATTTTTGTAATCAATAATACATTAAATGGAATTTTTACAATTAAAGTTGCTTAAATAGAGTTAATTAGCAGATTTTCATGTTATGTTTGTCACTATTTTTATGAATAAAATAGAAAATCCACTAATAAAGATTTCTTTCTTTTTTAAATAATATTCTATGATACAATGTTTACAATTGAAGTTATATTCAAAAAAATATTCATTCGATTTTAAATCTATACTGGATCTATAATAGTTTAAATTATTTACTTAATTCCAAGAGGGGATTCTTATTAGGGACTTTTACAATATAAAAAATTTAACGGAATGTATATAATTGAAGTACTCAAAATCGATTCAATGAATAGATTTTACATGTATACACTAATTAACAGGAACATAAATAAATTATTGTTGTTTTGTATATACCTTATATTTTTATTAGCTATGTTACAAGTATTAGTGGTTTGGTAGCATAAGTATCACAGTAATTAATTGTAAATTGGTAAAAAAAAATACTTAGTATATTAACTTCATTAAAACTCACACGTATACATCAAAAATAGTAATCACATCAGTTTTAAGCATTTACTGGCTATCATTAATTAAAATTGTTTAATAAAAAGAATATACGCAAGTAATACGAATAAAATATAATAATAAGATTACTTTATTTCGCATTTCATATGCAACTTAAATAAAAGTTCTAATATATATTCGTTAAAAAAATCTCTTTTATCAAAAATATTAAACATTTAATGATGAACAGTAGATTTTTAAAATTTAATAAAAGATTTTTTTTAAAAAATCAAGTTATAACAAAATAATTTTAAGATTTTCAGAAGAACCAATATTAATATCGCCTAGTTTTGGGTGTTTATTTGTTATTGTATTTTAAATAATACATGTATATCTACTGAGCTTATTAGAAATATACATATATGTATTCGTTTTCCATAATGTGATCAAATTTTTTTCATTTAAAATGAAAAATCGTAAATTCTCCCATAGAACACACCATGTAAAAGTGGGGTAGATAAAGGTCCCTTTCTCCCAAGAGGGAGGGGAAAGCTTTTTCGCTTCACGCCGAAGGCCACATGACTACTCCTGTTCTTTCCATCCTCCTAGAGAACATCAAACCACTGTCAGGTATACACCAAATCAGAACGGTACTGCGGAAAGAAAGAACAGATACCTGGTGGAGATGACGAAGACAATGCTGAAAGATGCCCAACTCGACAACAAATACTGGGGAGAAACCATCTTGACGGCAACATACCTCCAAAACAGACTGCCAACCAGATCAACACAGAAAACTCCTTTCGAAAGATGGCATGGATTTTTGCCCTACATTGGTCATCTGAAAGTCTTTGGAGCGAAAGCATTCTCCTACATACCAAAACAACTCAGACGAAAGCTTGATGACAACGCAGAAGAAGGTGTGCTGGTGGGATACAGTACAACTACAAAAGGCTATCGAATTTTGAACCCAGCGACAGAGAGGATAACCATCAGCAGATCCGTAAAGTTCAACGAAAGAAGTAAACGTCATATAGAACCACTGATGGATGCTTCAGATGAAGAAGTCTACATACCTCTCAACTCGCAAACAAGAGACACTGAACCAGAGCCCATCCTGAGGAGATCCCAAAGAATCAGTCGACCACCAAACAGACTCGCGTATGCTGCTAGAGTAGAAATTTCACAAGCCCCAAACTCCTGGGAAGAAGTCCAGAAACTTGAAGACTCAACCAAGTCAAAATGGATTGCAGCAGCAGACGATGAATTCAAGTCACTCATGGAGAATGAGACATGGACCCTTGTCGACCTACCAAAAGGAAAGAAAGCCATTGGTTCCAAATGGATCTTCAAAGAAAAGCCTCTCCCAGATGGCACTGTTACCGAAAAAGCTCGACTGTGTGCCCTAGGATACTCTCAAAGACCTGGAGTCGATTTCGATGAGACTTTTAGTCCAGTCACCAAACACAGCACCATAAGAGCCGCCTTAAAGATTGCCGCTACACAAAAGATGTATGTTAGGCAACTCGACATCAAAACAGCCTTCTTGTATGGTAAACTTGAAGAAGAAATTTACATGAAGCAACCTGAAGGATATGAAGAGCCAGGGCAAGAAGATAAAGTTTGTTTACTCCAAAGATCAATTTATGGATTGAAGCAGAGCTCAAGAGTCTGGAACAAGACTGTTGTGAAAACCTTCACCGACTTGGGTTTCAAGCAAGGAGATGGAGATTCTTGTTGTTTTTCAAGGAAGGAAGATGACTGTCTGACCATCATACTTCTCTACGTAGATGATGTTTTGCTGCTAAGCAACTCAGAAGATAAAATAGAAGAGGTGAAAGCAAGACTACAGAGCCTGTATACAACTAAAGATCTTGGAAATCCAACTCACTACGTGGGACTCCAAATTGAAAGAACAGAAGATGGTAGTTTCTACGTACACCAAACTTCAAAGATCCAACAACTGATCCAGCAACACTGTGAATATGATCAACGTAAAGAAACCTATACACCGATGTCAACAGAGTTCCAGAAACAAGTGACCTCCGACAGTGAGATGCTAACACCGGAGAAGAAAACCAAATTTCGCGAAGTGATTGGTGCACTATTATATATCGCAAATTGTACGAGACCAGATATCAGTGAAAGTGTTGGTGTGTTATCACGATGTGTGGAAAACCCTACAAAGTATCATTGGGATAGTGTTTTGAGAGTCATTCTGTATTTGCGTACAACGATTGAGTTAAAGTTGTTTATAAATGCCAATAGTAGTTCAAGTAGTGTTGAGGCATTTTGTGACGCGGATTTTGCGGGTGATTTTATCGACCGGAAAAGTACCAGTGGATTTATCATTTACTTTGGCGACACCCCTATTATGTGGCAAAGTAAAAAGCAGACCTGTACTGCTCTATCTTCCACTGAAAGTGAATTTGTGTCCTTAGCTAATGTTTCGAAGGAAATTCTATGGCTAATTAAATTATTTAATGATTTACAATTTAAAAATATAACTCCTGTAACAGTTTTTGAAGATAACTTACCCTGTATAAACATGTTAACAAATGAACGTTTAAACTCTAAACTTAAACATGTTGATGTAAAGTATAACTTTGTGAAAGAGATGATTAATGATAATATAATTAATGTCCAATATTGTCCAACTAACCTTAATATTGCTGATATGTTTACTAAACCTCTGCCCAAAATCCCCTTTGTTAATTTAAGATCTAAAATGATGAAATAATATTATTTAACTATTTTTTTTTGTTGTGCTTATGAATATATAACCATTTGAATTTATTAAGGGCAAGTGTTGGAATATATAATAAACTCAAATGTTTATTTCCCTTTTGCTGTCATAGATGGCAGCACCAATCTAGTTGTAACTGTAAACATGTAATACTAATTGCCTAATGGCAACAGATCAAAATAAAGCTGCCGATGTGAGAAGTCGTGTGTCTTGGAGTGCTTATTTACATATAATGATTTGATTAGATTTATATTCCTGCAAATAGAATTGTTTATTCATTTTTAATTTTCCAACAGGAACTGCCTCCCTCGGAATGACGATTTCGGGAACTCGTCAGCTCCTCCTCACGTAGTATTTCCAGCACCTCATCCATAGACTTGTCCCGCTGAGTTTTCAAGATGTCTCGGACTCTTGCAAATCGGCCACGCAGTCCCCGGACAGTGTGGTAGACAAGCTCACGTTCGGAAACCTCCAGGCCCAGTGCTCGACATTTCGTCGCTAGTCCTCGTGCTCTGGCAATGTAGTCGTTTGCACTTTCATTTTGAAGAATTTCTAAGTTTTTTAACTCGTTCGCAACGTCGATTTTTCGATCTTCTTGCTGACCCGTGAAATTCGATTTTATTTTGTCACACAATGTCTTTGCATTGTTTTCTGTTGCGTATTGGAGGGCTTGCTGATCGGACAATGATAATTTAATGCAGGCAACAGCATCAATGTTTTTTTGATCCCAATTGCTGGATTCATCACTTTTCAAATCGTTGGGTTTTTCTTCTAAAATAACTCTGTCTAGTCTTTTCAGTGTCAGTGCTGCTTGTATTTTCAACGACCATATAAAATAGTTCTTACCGTCCAATTCAGGAACATTTAATTTCTCCATTTTTCTTGTATCATACAGAGTAAAGTCGTCAGGATCACATCACACAGACATCACGAAAATAGTTTGCGTTTCAAAATCAGTTCACGTACATTGAACCACGTGCTAAATAACTTTCGGTTTGTCCGTAAAACGCTAACTAGTAACTAGTTGAAATAATCCACGCTCTCTGCTAACATTTGTTGTTCATGTGGATCGTTTTAGTTTTAAAAGGTCCTCATTTTATTCAAGATTATTCACACAGAAGTCACACAGTCATTTTACACACAGTAGACCACACAGGATTTTACATATGCCATCTTTTATGGCGTCCGATCTCATTCCACACAGGAGAAGAAGTGATGTGTGCCTCCCCCTAGCGACGAACCTCATCACACACTTTGTGCGTGCGCCACATAGGCATAGAAAAATAGTTCGCTCGCCAAAAGCAACCACAGTAGGTAGTAAAAACGATATCTGTGGGCTGTAACACACGTTTAGAAATTTTTCGAAAATTATTAAGGCTCATCACGGATACTGCCCCTCCCGTATCTAATTCCATCGATACTGGTTTATCTTCAATTTTAATTGTTATCATTATTGGTGGTCTTTTAGCTTCTTCTGACCCCATAACATGTAACGGGACTAAGTTTTGGTTTTCATTTTCATAACTCAAATCAACCCGTTTTTGTTTAACATGTTTTTGCTTTTGTTTTGCGAAACAAGCTTTTTCAATATGCCCAATTTTCTTACAAAAATGGCATTCACTAGTTTTGAATTTACAGTTTTGAGAATCATGATCCGTTCCATTGCAACGCGAACACGATTTATTTTTAGCCCTACTACTGTATTTCCCTTTTTTCCCTCGTTAGTTTTGTTTTTAACCATGCCGACATTGTGTATTGTCATTGGTTTTTCCAATAACTGTGATGTACTTTTTTACTGCCTTTTCCATGGCCAAAGCTATTTTTAATGTAGCGTCTAACTCGATATTGTCCTCCTCAAAAATTCTATTAAGGATAGATTTATCTCTTAGACCGCTCACAAATGCATCCCGTAACATGATATTTAACATGGCTTCACCATAAGCACACGGAACGGATAGTGATCTCAACACTGCCATATACTCATTAATGGTCTCACCCTCCCGTTGCTTCCGATTCAAAAATACATGCCTACTGGGAATTATCAATGGCTTAGGATTTAGGTGCTTCTCTAAAGTACTTTTCAAAAAATCATAATCTTTTTCTGAAGGATTCACTGGAGCGAGCAGGTTTTTTAATAGATTAAACATTTTAGGACTTAAATTTGATATCAATGTTAACCCACGTTTGTCGTCAGGAACATTTTGGACCGTTAGATAAGCTTCAAAGGGTTCTAAAAACGAATCAAAATTTTCTTGGTGCTCATCAAATTTTTCTAAATGAACAGAAACTTTAGGTGTGGAAACCGTTGTTGGCTCAGCTATCGTTGTTAACCGCTGCATCAGCAATTGGTTCTGTTCTATCAAACCTTTTACGAGCTCCTCCATTTCAAAATGAATCCTCTAGTCGGAATGGAAAAACAAAATTTTTACCTTGACAGCCTTTGGGTTCTTCAAAAAATTTACCGTAATCCAAGGAACACACTTATATCCAGCACATGGTTGACTTGTTTTAGTTTTGTTTTACAATAGAACCAAAACTTTCGGATTCTTAATCCCATCTTCGTCGCCAAGTGTCATGTCCATTTGCTGTATTAAGTGTTAGCATAGGGAAATTATATTATAGGTAGTTTAACAGGACATTATTTATTAAGTGATATTATTAATATTACAAGAGCACACATCTTCAGTGCGCTTACTAGCAGCTATTTCCAAAACAGAACAAGAATGCCCGGTGCAGTTACAGTTAAACAGTTATCTTCTACAATGCTAGCAGTTACAGTTAGACTGGTTACAGTCTCAGACACCACATTCGGAGTTTCGCGACTTTCGGATCTTCGGAGTTTAACGACTTTCGGATCCCCGGAGTTCCGTAACTTTCAGATCTATTTCGAAATTTTGTATTTTGGTTTTTCCATCGGCCAGGCTGATATTCGCCATCGGTCGATCCCAAATACATTTTAAAACACTTAAAACAAAATAAACATGCAATACCTCAAAATAAAGGATAAAAAAAAACAAAGAACATATATATTCATTTAATTTTACGGTATTATTTTCACGGGTTAAGTTCTTTTATTTAAAATAATCCCAAATAAATGTTTGTTTAAATTTTTTTATTCCTTTCGCGAACACATCTAATGGTGATAGTGTAATGTAATCGTTTCCGGCTGCCTATTTCTAGCCTCCGTCAGGAGCTTTAACGCAGCCAATAACGTCTCGTAATTTAGAACCCTGGTCAAATGACGAGATCGACACCTGAGCGGGCACCCAACGGAAACTTCGAGCGACATCGTACGCTGACGCCGTCGGGACTTTGGACGCCACAGATTTAACGAGCACGTCTGTCCCAGTGTACTCGGGTCTAAAGGTGATGGTTGATGCACATATATTATCAGGCTCGTTTCAAATCAAAATTATGCTGCCATATCTTAAAAATAATTTTCTATTATTTCTTAAGAATCTCAACTTCATAAAAAAAGAATACAAAACATAATGAAGCACAAAACATAAGCTTTTTTAAAACAAAACAAACCTAGTTCATAGTCAAATGCAGTGAAAATCTGTGCAATGTTTTGATTCTGTCTGCCTTTCCAGAATGCACTTGCACGTACTACTAGCGTGACTTAGCACTGCGCTTCCCCTATTCTAAAGTCAGGAAAACAAGAACGCGAAGTTGTTGACAGATTCTCCGGTAAACAACCCCATTGGGTTCCCGCTCAGGTGTCGACATCGTCATTTGATTGAAGTTCTAAATTACAAAGGGTATTTGGCTGTGTTTAAGCCTGTAAAAAGGCTAGAAATAAGCAGTCACAAACGATTGCCTAATCAACAAGCATAGCCACGTGACGTAAAATTGTATTATTTTTAAAACTGTTCAAAATTATTTATTACATCACTGTTTGCAATCAATTAAAATGAATCCAGATTCTGAACCCAGAGATGTAAGTAAAGTTTACCTGGACCTAAACGAATTCTCAGTGTCTAAATTTATAGATTTCTTTTATGAGTTCTACAGATCAGGTGTTCGGAAAGAAGTTGTTTTGAATTTCTTCGGCGACTGTGACTTTCGAATTTTATTATATAATAATTGGGTAATGGTGTTTCTTTGTACCAAACACTCGGCCATGTTGAATTTACTGCGAAAATACCCATCTAGTATGAGAAGTGGTGAATTCACATACTGTTACTACAAGAGTCCATATTTTGATCAAAGCCTTTATCTTGAAATCGAAGACCTCCAGATTATCAGGGACATTTGGAGGCTGCATGCAGGCTTCAGAAGAATTGAAATCGCGACACATAATGTTACCTTCATAAGATATACCCCAATGAAACTTATGTCGCTGTGCTTACGATTCATTGATGATAGTGAATTCGATCGTTTACCAGCTAATGTTGTAAAGAGATTGAAGTGTGTTGTTGAAGACTCAGATGAAGATGTACCATCAGAAGAAGAAGAAGTGGGGAAATGTTTTAAATTTATAAAAAAATAATTTACTTACTTTTGTAAGTGCAATATTTTAATAAAATGGCAGTAGTTCCTATATCTTTTGATTTCTGTTTACTTGAAATTTAGTTAATAAATCATCTAGACATTTCGCAAAGTAACATACAAATAAGAACATTCTAATTTAGATACTACATGGGAAACCAACAAAATTTTGAAATTTTTCTGTTCATATTTAAGTTATCAAAATATGTGCTTAGTAAGCTGCTTTTAAATAAAGGTAAGATTTTAGTGATATACATTTAATTATTATTATTAGTGTTCTAGTTAAGCTTCTTTGGTGACATTAAAGTGAGTAATTGTAATGTCAACCATTAACTATATTTCTTAGCAAAAAAAATCTGAAGTACTTTTCTATTTCCTGCAAGCAAATCTCTCTAAACAGGATGCTTGGCATTTAGGGCGACAGGTACTCGTTGTACACAGTTAAATAACCACAGTATATGCAGTCTAATGTTACCATTAAGAATATTCAATTTCGCTGGCGACTTTTTGGATTGCATCAATGAAATGGAAGAGTATCAAGTAACACTAAAGTAGTTCGATACATGTTTCAAAAGAAAATTGTCGCTCGATTACGATATGTCTAGTTTAAGTGTCATTTTGGAACTTTTAACTGTGTACAATGTGATTTGTCACTAAAAATTTCATTTTTCAAGACAAGCGTTCTCAACATGGAAAATCCTAAAATAGAATCTCTAATGTTATTATGGGGCTGGGGAGCCCAGTCGGTTAAGCACTCACTTAGCATGCGGAAGGTCCCAGGTTCAGGCCCGGGCATGGCCAAAATATCTGCCAGTCTATAAACAGCCCGTGCAGCCAAAAATGTCCGACAAATAATACCCCGGGTAGGGGAGTGCACACTAAATATCTTTCGAAGTCCTAACGCTGTGTACGATGTCGCCCTTAACGGTTGCGTTGGGTGCCTATTCAGGTGTTGGCTCGTCACCTGACTGTGGTTCTAAAATACAATGCCCGTCGCCAATAGCCCTCGTGTAGCTCTAGTGCGACAATAATTAAAAACTTAACCTAAACTAATATTGTTTGTTTGTAATTAGGTATGTACGGACACAACTCAAAACTGTTGGGGGAGATGGGGTACAATGGACCACCCCCTATACCAAAACTGACCTTAAGTTTGCAGTATACAAATGTTCTACGAGAAAAAGGGTAAATAGTTCTCATTTTTGAGTGCGAGAATCGAATACAAAAAGGTATTTCACATTCAATAAACAAATTGATTTGTTATTTCAAGACATAAATTTATTATTTTTATTAGTTAAGCTTCAGTTAGAGTGTTATTTTAATTATTTTTTTCCTTCGATTTTGACGTAACAGGGCGCATGAATATCAGGGTCGAAAGGAGCAGCCAATCAGAGTTCGTGAAATTGCGGCGCCAGCCGGGTTGTTTACCCAATTTCCTCCGCTCAGTACATTTCTCTGCTGCAAACTTAAGCTCGGTTTTGGTATAATATTTATTATATTTATTTTTTCTAATGTTTGATATCGAGGTACATCGGTGGTAGCGAAGCATTGATTAATACAAGCTTACAACTGTGTGTTTAGCTGACAATCTAAGTTATTTTGTTCTAGAAAGTTCATTTGTGACAGGCAGAAGTAAATACACTGCTCAAAACAATTAGGGGAGCAATTTGCATACTTTTGTTAACCCTTTCAGTTTCAGCGTTTTGTTTTTCACTATAAAAATCTAAAATTTGTGAAATAGGTTCATTATGCATCCAGAATGAAAAGGTAAAAAACAGGCGGAAAAATATTATTTTATTTGAACTTTAAGGGGGGGGGGGAAAGGGTTTTGGAATCAAAAATGTAGTATAAATTATAACAAAATTTTTATTTGCAAAAAAGAGTTAAAATCAGTTTTTAAACGTCTGAGAATGCAAGCATGAAGAATTTAGTGTCAATTTATTTCATTAATTTTTTTTGGGAGTGATTTTTATTTTACCATATTTTCATATTTTCATTTGATTAAAACAAACATTATTTGCATCCTCAAAAGACATTATTCTTCCATCTATCGATAAATTAGTGCAAGCTCAGCTTAGTGAGAAAAAAATCGCAAGCTCATGATTCCAAATGGAAACATTGGGGTTGAAAGAGTTTAAACCATGCCCTTCCCTAATTGTTGTGATCAGCGTATTTACACCAAAGTATTTCTTTTTTTTTTTAAATTCAAGAATTGTGATTTGGAAGATTTTACTTGGCACATCTAAGTAAAACCATTTCATTTAGCGTTAGTGTTTTAGACCATTTTTTTTTTGTCTGACTTCCACATGGGGTAAAATGATCCAAAAAGACCTGGGGTACAATGGTCCATGAAGCTAAAATCAAGGAAAAGAAAAAATTGAAGGTGAAAATTGCTGCTTTAGTTAGAGCTAAAAAGAAATTGGAATTTTTTTTAGTTTCTAGTACAAAGAAAAAATATGAAAATGAGGGTAACAGAAGTGTTTCAAAGGGAAAAAAATATGTATTAGGAAGTTCAAGTGATTCAAAAAATATTTCTGTTTGTAGTAATATAGAATACAGTGATGAGGAAATTATTTCACCACAAGATGCAAATTTTGATACCAATATAAAAGTTGGCAAGTATGTTTTGGTCAAATTTTTGACAAAAAAAGACAATGGTTCATTTATTTATTTATTTCACAACACACAACAGATTAAAAATTCAATAACAGGTGTTGGAAGAAAATCAAGGAAAAAAAAAACTAACAATGTAAAAGCACTGAACATTTGGTTTTAAAACATTTAAAAGACATGTTAAAAACATCTAAATCTTCACAAATACTGTTAAGAATTCTGTAAAACTTATAAAGACAAAAGTTATTGGTGTAATTATATTTTACAAAAACATTTCTAAAAAAGTTATGCCTTCTGAAAATCCGACTAGGTACAGATATTTGTATAGAGCTCAGTATTTCATTACAGTCAATTAAATTATTACACACTTTAAAGAAAAATAAAACACATGACAATTCTCTTCTAGATTTTAAAAGTGGGATACAAAAAATATTGCGCAGATGAGTTGAGGATACATATTGAGCACAAATAACAGAAACAGTTATTTGTTCATTTCATTGAACAAATAACAGAAATAGATGATAGTGATTGCATTCTTGTGAGATTCATGCGGCAAAAATCTAATTAAAATGTGCTCATTTTCCCTGACATTTTTGATGAATCCCTTGTAAGCTTGTAGGATGTTGTAATGACTCTCCCAAGCAATACAGAGTCACAGAGAAACAGCAGATGTTTAGTAGCACAAAAATCTTTTGGTATATCATTTTCCAACTTCAATATCCGTTAATGTAATGTTTTATATGTCTGAGTAATAAACAAGTGTAATACATTTTATGCTTTGCATTGATAAAGTGTTTAATTCATTAATTTTTTAAAAACTTCACTGTGGTTCATTGGACCCCATGCCATGGACCATTTTTTCCCGACCTCGGTATAAAGTGACTTGATGTTAAAAAAATTTATACATTAAGAAAGTAAATGTAACATAAAGCTTAATGTTTAGGTAATACGCATGCAAAATTTCAAATAAAAAACTATTAGTTGGAGAGTTAGCACTGAAAATTCATCATTGTACCCCACACTTCCCTAGCCTCTACTCCAAACTTATGACGTATATATTAGTGCCGAGTGGTCTAAGAATTAATTTTTAAATTTATGCATATCTTTCCCGATTATATACAAGAAATTTACTAGTATAAGGAAATAAAAAGCAAGACATTTTGTTGGAAGTTTCTCTATACAGAATGTCTTACAAAAAAAAAAAAAATCTTGTCATAAGAGCATTTTTCTTTAAGATTAAAAGTCTTGTAAGAATGCCCTTAACGATGGAATTGTGTAGGAACAATGAAGTTGCTGATAAAAGAAACTCATTTAAAGGCGGAAATTATAGAAGTCTGAGATGTGGTTGAGAATCTAGTTTACAAAGAGCTTTAGTATTTATAAAGCACTTTAAATGGGGGATTATAAAATTATTACTTTCATTAATCTTCATATTTGTATAATATTTTTAGAGAACTGTATATACAATGGTAAAATTTATAGAATTGTGGAAAGTAATTTTCAATATAAATTATGTTAGTATAAATTGTTAGATATTTCAAGAACCGTTATTAGGTCTAAGTGAATAACTCTTGAGCTTTCAATCAGCAGTTATACTAAACCATTTCTGGCCAGAATGTAAGCTTCGAAAAGACTCTCTTTCACCATCCCTTCACTGGGTTTTCTACGAAAGGAGGGGAACATCGCTTATCTAATCCCAGCGCGCTTGAGGTTTACAATCAAAACAGTTAGTATTTCCCCATGTAGGGTGGGAAAAAAACGAAACAGCTATAAATCACCCTGTTCCAAGAAAACCGCACTCGTGGGTGGGGGAGAAAATGCTTTCCGAGCTTACATTCTAAATAGAAATGGTATGACGGTAGGCAACGCATAAGTGAACAAATAAGGGGAAATGTCAAGTGAGTCAAAGCTTAAGCCTACGACTGTTTAGAAACTTGATCGGTGTTAATTCATATTAAAACGGAGCCTGAAATAGGGACATCGAAACTGAAGACACACAATAATTTAACTCCTGGAATCTGATATCTTTTGCATTCGTAAACATTATATTATTAAATTTTGGATATAAACCTAACGTATGTAAAAAGCCTACTTGTTCTTGTATACATATATTTTTTGCAATTATATACACGTAGTATTTGAGCCCTAATCTACCATTAACAACTCACAATACCTATGAAAGCCAACAAAACAGGACCAATAAAAAAATCAAATTACGAAGCCAAATAAATTTTTCTAAAACTAATTAGAAATAAGAAATCAGCAACAAGTGGTAATTCACGAGAATTCATTTTATTTATCTGCAAAAATCTTCGTAAGTTCAAAATTATTTTTCAAAGTAGGCGGTGTTTTTTTATAAATTAAAATGAATCCAAATTCTGGACCCATAGACACAAATAAAGTTTATCTGGACCTAAACGAATTCTCGATGTCTAAATTTATAGATTTCTTTTATGAATTCTACAGATCAGGTGTATCTGAAAGAAGAGTTGTTCTGGATTTCTTCGGTGACTGTGACTTTCGAATTTCGGTCATTAACCGATGGTTAATGGTGTTCCTGGATACCACAGATTCGGCCATGATGAATTTACTACGAAAATACCCGTCATGTATGAGAAGTGAACTCGCATATTGTTACTACAAGAGTGATCCACCTACATTTTTTAAAGTGGAAGATTTCCAGATTATCAAGGACATATGGAAGATGCATACAGACTTCAGAAGAATTGAGATCGCGACGCATAATGTCGTCTTCATAAGATTTGCCCCGAAGAAACTTATGTCGCTGTGCTTACCATTCATTGATAATGGTGAATTCGATCGTTTACCAGCTCATGTTGTAAAGATACTAAAAAGTGCTGTTGAAGACTCAGATGACGATGTGCCATGTGAAGAAGAACCGGGGAAGTGTTTCAAATTTACAAAAATATAATTTACGTATGTTTGTAAGCGCAAGATTTTAATGAAATAGTAGGCTTTTTTACAGACATTCCTGAAATTGTCAATCATCGTGTTATTTTGTAGTGCTTTTCTTCTAAAAAAACCCCATTCAATGTTTTTCTGCCGTATTGAACTATCTTTTGCGCATAATATGTATTGTTATTTTTATTTTTCTCAAGCCATTCCTGAAAGATCACGTTTTGTTGTTTTCATTCGGCCATTTTAAAATTAGGTAGTATTTTTGGTCTTTCCGAGTAGGCAACCATAACCATTAGTAGTTGTTCTTAGATTCTTTAATCTAAGTTATGTCTAAATTTAGTTAATGAATCATCTTGGCGACTTTTTGGGAACTGCCATTTAGCAAAGTGGCATAAAAATGAGACATTTAAATTAAAATACAATGAATCAAACCGAATTTAGAGAAAGTAAAATATAGTTTTCATAATTTTGTCAATTGGTGATTATTATTTCAATGTCCTATATTGTTGTGGTAACCATTAGGGTACACTCTAAAAAAAATCTGTAAGGTTACTAAGAATTCTCTAGGAAACTCAGCTTCCATAAGTTTTTTTAGTAATGTTACATAAGAAATATGTGTATATATTACTAATTAAAGCCTAGTATCCAATACAACCATTTAAATTGCAAGCATACTATAAAAACTTCAGTAAACGTTACAAGATATATTCTAGTAATCAATACATCCACTTATGTAGTATCTTTACTAGGAAAACCTTAGTAACTAGCAGTTTCAAAAATGTTAATCAAGAGGGCGCCACTAATTTCTGTTATTCAGGTATTATTTCGACTTTTCTGGAGCAGGTCGGAGGACAGATCTCGCAACCTCAAGATCCGCTCGGTCGTCTTGCAACGAGAAGTAGCACGCTTGTCCACGCGGTCATCGGGACATGTAGATTATTTGCTTGTAAATAATGAGGTTAAAATCTTGATCGATATAAAGCTTTCTTATATGAAGTTTTAGAAATAATTTAACGCAATTTGTATGTATGTGCTAAAATAAAAAAAAACCCACGTTTTTCGGTTTCTCATCGTTGTGATATCGATTAGTCATAATTTTTCGATGAAACGTACATTGATTGAATTTTCACCTTTGACCGATATCGAATCAGACTTTTATCTCTTAGTCTCGTACATTTTCAATTTACGGATGCGATCACCGGTTAGTTTTTGCTAAATCCGATGGCCGATCGAACAAATTTCGAGAAACAAAACAATGCAACAAGGGAAACTACGCATATCTCAAAAAGATAGCCAGGTGGCGCTGTAAGCGTTACATCAATTTACTTAGTATTTCTTAGTATTGCTACAGTAGTTTCTTTAGGTTACAGATGATTTTCTAGTAAATGGTGTTTTCCTGTAAAGTTACTAAGTAATCGTTAGTAAATTCAAGCCAAATTTTTTACAGTGTACGGGCTGTTTTTCATGTTTTCTTCTTTTTGATTGTATATATTTTACTTTCATTTATTTTGAAGTAAACAAGATGTCGTTGTCTTTCTCACATGCTTATAGACAAATTAGCATTACCACTTTTCTAAAAAGTAAATATACTTTTAAGCAGCAAGAGGTATGGTATATTAGGTACATATATATTCCAGCTTGTGTGCTTGTTCAGAGAACCGCTTATAAGCTTTCGTCAAGTGGGACTGACACAGAAAGAGTTTTTACAGGCACAAGGCACACAAAGAAAGGACAACACAAACACATAGACAAATAACAACAGTTATTGACGGTCACAAACATCCATTCCTGACCGTGATTCGAACCCGACTTCAGCAGCTCCATAGGCTAGCATCCTAACGATTGCGCCACCGGGGCATCAGCAGCAAGTGGCTAAATGCAAGCATGTTGAGCTGGAACTTGTGCCCCGTGTGCGGGGTAAATTTTCCCAGACTGCGAAAAAGTGATGGGGCAAACTTTCATCTACTTTTTAAAAAGATTTAACACATTTAAAAAAAAATTCATGCAGATTTATTGTGAACAAAAATGGCTTTTAAGATTATTCCCAGATTATCGTTTTTTTAAGGCCGGTTTATTACACCTAACTATTTTAACCAATTTCTTAAAAGGTCATTATCATCTGGATCCCTTTAAACTTACAAAAACTTTACTTTTTGTGTAACTGTACTTAGGTGCTCTTTTCTAGAGGTTGTCTAGGTATTGTTAAAGATGACAAAAAAATGGATTGACTAAAGTTTGGTGTAATTGCTCCCCCTCCCCCCCCTTTTTTTGGAACAAGCCAAATTGACTCAAAACTTTAAGTGCAAAATGAAAATGACACATTACTACTTTAATGTGTCATTTTTCCCGATCTATAGGGATGGTTTGTGGACGCTTTTCGGCTACTGCATCCATTCCTGATAGTTTTTAGAGTGACATATGAAGAGTACACGGGAAGAACCGATTGACTTATTAGGCGGACGCCCGCAATTGTGTGCTTGGCGGACATTTGGCGGCAGAAAACCGATTTCTCTCTTTCTCCTTCTTTTGGTCCAAGCGTCGGGTTCGTCAATCCCCTGAATCTTGGTAGTTAGGAACCATAGAGATCATAGTTAAAGTATTAGAGTGGCAGATCACGTGACCTACAACACTGGCTTCATTGGGGCTCTTCTGGGAGCTCCTTGCGCGTTCCGTCGTGAGCATTAGAGGTCACGTGATCTGCCACTCAATTACTTAGACTATGATATCTATGGTAGGACCTGGTTTCCTTACACAAGTTTAGGCGATCACTCGCCATCATCGCCAAAGTGGCCTGCTGAGGAAACTTCTCTACAAAATCAATCGGTTTTTCCCGTGTACTCTTCATATATTGTTTCAGAATAGCACGAGCTCATTCAGCTTCCTTTTTCAATACTATTGCAGACAATTTTGAAACTAGAGCAAAATTTTTGGGCGTTAATACTATAAAAATTAATTGTCTTGGGGAATATTATGCTTAATTTACCAAGGTTGGGGCACTCTTTTCTAATAGGCATTGTTGGAAATCTTGCCAAAGATTGACGAAGATTGCCCAAAGATTGACGTATAAAAGCCCGACGCAGCCAAGTGGCCCAAGTGTAAATTTTTAAATTTACACATATCTTTTCCTAATAAATACAAGAAATTGACTAGTACAAGAAATTAACAAAAAATAATTCATATTTTGTAAGCAGTTTCTATTTATAAAATGTCCTACAAAAAAAAAAAAAATCTTTCGCAATATGAGCAAAGTTCTCTGCCGTTAAAAGTCTTGTAAGAATGTTCTCAACGATGGAATTGTGTAGAAACAATGAAGTTGCTGATGAAGGAAACTCATTCAAAGGCGGAAATTATAGAAGTCTGAGAAGTAGTTGAGAATCAGGTTCATAAAGAACTTTAATATTTATAAACACTTTCAATGGTGGATTATAAAATTATTACTTTCATTAATGTTCATAGTGGAATGATAGTTTTCTAGAATTGTATCTGCCCCCTCGGTTAAAGTTATCGAATTTTGGAAAGTAATTTTCAATACAAATTATGTTAGTATAAATTGCTAACATTTTTTTGTTAGGTCTGAGCAAATAACTCTTAAGTTATTAATCAGTAGTTATTCCAAGGTTTGGCAGTGCTAAAGTGACAAAATATAGGACGAAATATTGACAGAGTTAACTTACACAGTCTACACACTTATGCTTAATGAGTAATAATATCTAAATGGGCTTATTTCAGATGACGTAAATCTATCTGATTTCATTCCTGCCATTCTTTCTATCGGTGTTATCGGATTGGTTGTACGCTTTCAAGTAACATTAATTCATCAATCAAGGCCCTAGAATTTTTTCATTATTACTTCCATAATTTCTGTTGCCGCTCAAAACCTCAGACATGTCCATTAGATATTGGTGTAGATCAGGAGTTCCCAACAAAATTTTCTCGAGGACTCCTCGTCGAGCCGTTATTGTGACAAGGACCCCCATTAATTTCTAATACTAAGATTAAAAGGTGAGAGCCAAATTAAGAGTCTTTATATTTTAAACGTTTTTTACAGTTATAACAGAGAACTCCATCAGCATACAGTTTAGTTCTTAATGAGATGAGTTAAATATGTCCTTTGAGCCCATTATTTCTGAAATATTACGTTCCAAACTTGAAACTTTCACTCTGAAATCTAACCGCATGTCAATTCCTATATTTATTTTTCATGAGACACACGGAAGAAAATGTGCTTGCTCACGCCAATATGTGGTTGAAAATGGAAGGATCTTTTTCATTGCCTTATTTTATTGCTTTATCTGCAAGTTTCTTGTAGTCCTTGTGTGCCCAGAAGTCTAATTTTAGCACCTATGAAAATGTGTTTCACCGTACCACAGGCGGACAGTTCCACAAGTTGATCTAACTCTTCTTCAGTGAGGCCTTTGATTTTGTATATTTCTTCAAAGCTGATGATATTTTAAATCCACCTATCGTCAGGATCAGAGAAAATACAAAAGTGGTGGCTTATAGGCTGCGTAGATGCTCGGCTACATTGATCTTGATCTAGTCCGGCAAACACTCATCTGATGACTCTAAGAATTGTTTTAAAGTAGAAAAGTTTTATTGACTTGTTTTCTGTCCTTGACTCCCAGATATGACACTTTTTGACCTTAGCACTAATTTTATCCTCAACTTTGAACAAGTCGAATTTTTTTCTTTGTAAACTCAAGTTTAACACATTCGCTGCCACTAAATCATCGATAGAGTCTTCATCGATATAAGCTGATGAAGTAGAAAAACATCCTGATTTTTTAAACCTGTTCGTTACAATGGAAATAAACTAACTGTTCATTTTTGAACAAGTACAAATCTTAGTTCGAGATCGTAAAATAGCAAGGTTAGATTGAATTAACGTCATTAACTAAAGCTGCACGATAGCTACTTAGTCGTAAAAATACAAGGAAATGTGTTCCTGGCCTTTTCCAACCGGATAACTCATCATCTGTCACTAATAATTATATTGAAAGCCAATTACCAGATTTGCTTCAGTGATTAACTTTTCGATTAAGAAATAATCATTAAATTTTCCTAATTCTTATTTTTGGGTAGTTTTTGTTTGAAAAAAAAATAAAACAGACTATTTGCAATTTTTTTATAGCTAGATTGTAGAATAACTAACTGAATCATTTTACGAAATGCGGTATGTCATGTGCCTGGTCTCCCTACACTTGAGACGAAGGATTTAATTTCCTCGTAATTTTAAATAGAATGCCCTCTTTCAAATCACCAAGGATTATTCCAAACACAGAAGGATCGGTTGCAAAACTTACAAACGAACTTGAACTCATAAGAACGGTTGGCGAAATGGTACTATGAATTTCCTCAGAATTGGATGTTATCGGTGAATCGGAACCACGCGACTCCTTAAGGAGTCAATGGCATCCAACGTGTTAACACATTCAAGTGTTCAAATACATCAGCTAAGTATACGAACTGAGCAAAGCCATAAGCCAATAGAAATTAGTGGGAAAACCCGCTTTCTTTGTGTCAAAAAGGAAGAGACGAACCTCGTCTCGAATTTCAGAAAATCTTGACAAGATCCTACCTCGAGAAAGCCATCTTACTTCCGTATGAATAAGTTGTAACTTTTGAATTAACTACGACAATTTTTTCAAAATTTTTATTGTAAAAAAAGTGTAAAATCAGATTTTAGACTTCTAAGAATGCAAGCGTGAAGAATTTAGGGTCAATTTATTTCATAAAAGTTTTTGGGAGTGAATTTTATTTTATCATGTTTTTCATATTTTCATTCAATTAAAACAAACATTATTTAACTCTTCAAAAGACACGATTCTTCCATCTAACGTTAAATAATTACGAGTTCAACTTAGTGAAAAAAAAATCGGAAGCTGATGATACCAAATGGAATCATTGGTGGCGAAATGGTTTAAACCATGCATTCCCTTAATTGTTCTGAGCAGTGTAGTTGATCTGCGTACTATATTTAATACATTTTTTATACTTATAGCTCTAATTTTATCTGCTAATTTTATACTAATTCTCGCGGACCCTTCTCGCATAGCTCACGGAACCCTGGGGGTCCGCGGACCACCTGTTGGGAACCACTGGTGTAGATAATTAAGTTAGACAGTAGACACAATCAATGATTGGATTCGAATTCGGGAAAATACTTCGCTTAATATAAACTTTAGTATGTTGTTTAACTTTATTACATAACAATTGACAATGAATTGAATCCTGAACCCTGTTGGTAGACATATGTATTCAGGTTTGTGTGCTTGGTCAGAGACCCGCTTATAAACCTTCGTCAAGTTAGACAGACACAACACACACCATGGATCCATCTAATTTTTAGAGACAGATGCCAATTAGAGGATCCCCAGAATTATTGACTTGTCACCCCCAGGGGTATTGATTTGGTACGGGAGCTTTGTGATTACGACGGATTTAACGTACACCAGTCACCATTAGCGTACACGGGGTCTTCGGAAGGCAGCGGGGCACGAACTCACAAAATTAGGGATGTCAGTCCAAGACATTACCGACCAGGCTATCCCGGCCCCGAATCCTGAACCCCTTGAATTGCTCGGCCAAATTTAACCTTCTTCGACAGAGTCTCAACCCGGTTTCGAAGGTTGGTTGCATCTTATTAATTGAATGTTAATGTAAAAATTAGCCAAGTCAAAACGCAATGGCTCAATAAAAAGTATCCTATTCAACGTCCTTTTTTAATACTTCTATTTCTCACCCATAACTAAAAAAAAAAAGGAAAATAAATGAAAATTTGAAAGTTGAAATCCGTTTTTCTAAAGAAAAGAAAAACGGCTGAGGATTATAGACTCTCAATTCAAAGTCATTTTCTTCTACATAGGAGCTAGATTCGGCTTTTATCATCCATTTTGGCTAATTTTGGATCCTCTTTGGCTGTATAAAAATTGAAATCACATGCAAAAAAGGTTTTGGCTTGTGATTTGTTTAATTTTGAACAACCCTTAGATTGTCAATTTTGGTTCAATATTGAATATTTTTTAGCATTTCATTTGATTTTTGCTCTTGAATGTGTGATTTCTGCATTTTTTAATAAAAAATTCACCGATATGAAGAGTAAATTGGAAGAACCGCTTGATTTGTTAGGAGTCTTCCCGTAATTATGTCTGCTTGGCGGACATTGGCGACAGAAAACCGGTTTCTCTCTTTCTTCTTCGCTTGGTCCTAGCATCGGAATCATGCATCGCATGAATCTCGGTAGGTAGAAACTGGTTTCCTTATATAAGTTTAGTAGGCCAGGCAACGAAGGCTGAAAAAAGGGTCTAGAGGGAAAGTTTTGGAACACAATTTTTGACTTCATAACTTTGTTTAGACTAGTTAGGAGGTAAACATATCAAAAGTCCCCGCCTCTAGCCCCTGTGCTAAAGGGGGGAGGGGGGGGGGGGTTGAATGTCCCATTTTTCGGTTTTTTGCTTATATCTCGAAAACTATGCGTTCTAGCGATATAATTGTAATACACAAAATTAAAGCTGATTAAATTTGCTACAAGCTGCACACCTCAAGTGTTTTAATATCTTGTATAGTTTTCGAGATATCCGCTCTTGAAAGTCAGTAATTTTGGAGAAAACACTTCCCCCCTCACATTTTCCCTCTTTTTTGACCGGATAACTCTTCAATAATGCACCGAAACACTAAATGTTGGCCCTAGAGTGGTAGAGAATTTAATTCTTTTCAATAATACATCATATTTTACTATTTTATCTATTTTCCTTCAAATTTTAAAGCAGTTTCAGTGTTGAGTGAAAAGGGGACTGTGAGTCCCATAGAGCTAATGCATTAGTTTTGAAATCGCAACGTTTGCAAAAGAATTGCTTTGCCATGTTATCCCATTTTCACAAGGTATTAGAATCATCATAACATCAATTTAACATAAATTGAAAAGAAAATAACATCCGGTTATTTAATTATTAATTAATGAAGTTTTAATATAGTGGCGCCATCTGCTGTATATTTTTGGCATTTAAAATTTCAAAAATGTATAATTAAATAACTAGATAACATTTTCGTTTCAAATTTGTTTCATTTCGATGTTATGTTGATTCCCGTACCTGGGCAAAAAGGGCTAACATGGCAAAGCAATACATCTGTGGAAGTTGTTATTCCAAAACTAATGCATTAGCTCTATGGGACTGACAAGCCCTCTTATGTACACTTATTCAAAACTGAACGTCTAAATAACACTGGTACTCATTTTGTAGGCACGTTGTTGCTTTAATATTTTATCTATTTAATTTCATTCGTTGAACCCCAGTGGGAAAACGGTCAGATGCTCCACCTGTTCTTCATCTTCGGAGTCAACTTGAGGTACCCCATTGACGCAGTCCCAATGGTAAGTTTGGTATGCTCTGGGACTTAGACTTGCTATTTTTGCTGCTGCACTTGAGCTGGCACAGTCTTTCATGCATCGGCAGAACATTATTTTCAGAATATCGTCAGGTGTTGCTGCTAACTCACTGTGCACTGGGACCAGCAGAAGCGCCATCGACCCAAGAAACGGGTTGATATCCATTTCACCGAAGACACCGAGATAAACCTCAAACAAGAGGATTTTCTGTTGAACAATTTAAATAAAAATAGGCTCATCAACATGGTTAGCTTGAGGACATTGGATTTAAGACCCTTCGGGCAGAATGTGATGTGGACGTTCTGATTGTGGATATGGCTGTGATAATGGCGAAAACAACACAGATACTCATTTCGTTGGCACAGTGTAATACATTAATATTTTGTGTCAACCTCATAGTCCTCTTGATGGCTACAGCTCATGAGCATAAGGACATTATTTTCATAAAGCCTTGAAGTGGTAAGACAAAGGAATGTTTCATTCTCGTCCAAAGAGCTTCAGCAACTGGGTTTAAGACGTGCTATTTTTGCAAACACATTAACTGGATGCGACACAACATCTTTAGGTCCAGAAAGCAGCAGTGTCTTTTCATACCCTTCCTTAACCACCTATCAGGATACAAAAGGCAGGCAAAACCTGCATCTTGAGGTGGTATTTGGCTCCAACGAAAGAGGCCTTCCTCAATACTTCATGTATAATAATAATTCACTCTTGAAATCAGTGGCCACCATCAAGCCTGATATATCTTGTCTTCTTCCCACCGAGGGAGCAGTAAAACGGTATTCCCTCCAAATATTACACCAAGATGAGCTGTGGCTGGGAAATGACCTCCCTATCCTCAGGTGTATGAGTGGAAGATTGAGAATAACTGCCTGGGCCCAGTGCACAGCGAGTTGGGAGCAGCACCTGACGATATTTGGAAATTATTTTTTGCAGATGCATGAAAGTCTGTGCCAGCTCAAAGTGTAGCTGCAAAAAATCAAGTCTCAAATGTTCCTCAGCATGCCAAAATTGCCATGGGACTAGCCTCAATAGGGTCTCTCAAGTTGACTCCAGAGATGAAGAAGAACAGGAGAAGCATCTGACCGTTTTCCCACTGGGGTTCGACGAATAGAATGAAATAGATAAAATATTAAAGTAGCAACGTGCTTACAAAATGAGTATATGTGTTATTTAGACGTTCAGTGTAGAATAAGTGTACATAAAAGGGCTTGTCAGTCGCATAAAGCTAATGCATTAGTTTTGGAATAACAACTTTCTCAGATGTATTGCTTTGCCATGTTAGCCCTTTTTGCCCAGGTACGGGAATCAACATAACATCGAAATGAAACAAATTTGAAACGAAAATGTTATCTAGTTATTTAATTATATATTTTTGAAAATTTAAAACGACAAAAATATACAGCAGATGGCGCCACCATTTTAAAACTTTATTAATTAATAATTAAATAACCGGATGTTATTTTCTTTTCAATTTTAAATTTAATTTATGATGATTCTAATACTAAATTTGAAGGAAAATAGATAAAATAGTAAAATATGATATATTATTGAAAAGAATTAAATTCTCTACCACTCTAGGGCCAACATTTAGTGTTTCGGTGCATTATTAAAGAGTTATCCGGTCAAAAAAGAGGGAAAATGTGGGGGGGGGGAAGTGTTTTCCCCAAAATTACTGACTTTCAAGAGCGGATATCTCGAAAACTATACAAGATATTAAAACACTTGAGGGTTGCAGCTTGTAGCAAATTTGATCAGCTTTCATTTTGTGTATTATAATTATATCGGTAGAACGCATAGTTTTCGAGATATAAGCAAAAAACCGAAAAATGGGACATTCAACCCCCCCTCCCCCCTTTAGCACAGGGGCTAGGGGCGGGGACTTTTGATATGTTTACCTCCTTACTAGTCTAAACAAAGTTATAAAGACAAAAATTGTGTCCCAAAACTTTCCCTCTAGAACTCTTCGTTGCCTGGACTATAGGTGATTACTCGCTATCATCGCCAAAGTGGCCTGCTGAGGAAAGTTCGCTAAGAAATCAAGCGGTTTTCCCCCTGTACTCTTCTATATGGTTAATTATATGACATAATTGGCGTACCGGAAGTTCTGCAAAACCGGAAGAGTCATAACAAAAGTTACTAAACTACTCAATTGAACTTTTTATAAAATATCTTTTGGCAACCCTGTTTTTTTCCCCATTCTTTACAAAGGGACTTTTCAAGGCTTCTCTATCTTTTTTGGACCCTGTCTTACTTCTAAAGAAATATTTTTTTTTCTAGACGGGAAGGGATAATGTGAAAATTTGTGCGTGTTCCAATTTTAAAGCCATTGCTATTATTTGAAGTAGTATATAAATCCCTTCGTGTGCTTTTTGTGCATTCGCTGAAGTCGAAATTTTAAAATTGAAAACTTAGTCGCTTGAAATTATGTTAGTATGTGTGTTGATACCGCTGGTGCCATGAAAAAAAGGGATAATATGAATATACCTATTATTTTCTCTGGATTTTAACATTCACAATAATAATTTACATTCCTATAATCGAAAACAGACTCAATTATTTTAATAAATTACTATTATCATAATTATTATTGTTTCCAAACATTTCACAATATTTTAAATAAAAATTTAGTTACATTTTCCCAATGTAAATTTTCAAAGAATATCTTTGTATATAATTTGACACAAAATTAAAACTATACTTTGTAATCATGCATATTTTCTTTCAAGTTTTCAATATAGTAATTTTTAAGCAAAATGTTACAATATTTTCATTCAACTTAACATTTCGTAAAAGTAATCTGTTTACCTTATAATGCAATAAACATAATATGGCTATAATTAATCATAATCAAACAACAATCACAATTAAAGATTTCGGTGCAATATTGAAATTCCAATTTTAACTTATCAAAATTATACGTGTTTAATTTAATAATAAATTTATCTTACAATTATATAAAATATAATTTATTAGTGTGCGTAGCATAAGTCATAAAGTTAATTAATTATAATTGCCTTTATTAAATACTCAGGCCCATTTTAATAAAGTAAATTCTTCATTAAATCAACGTAGCGAGTTTTGGATATAAATGTTATAGTTGATAATTCATAATTAATCAATTTGTATTCGATCATTTAAGGAATTCCTTAAATGAACTTCAATTTTCAATATTAATTGATTGAAAAATTTCGAAAAGAAACAGTAAGAACCATATTGTAAGGAATGTATCATATAAAAAAGTCTGCAGCTTGTTTTGATTTTTTTAAAGGGATACGGTTCCCAAAACATTATTTCTAGAAATAGTAACATTAACTTGTAAATTATAGTGGTTTTATATAATTTTCACTCTAAATAAGCATTTTCCAGCAATAGAAACAAATATTTATAAGTAGATTTTAATTTATTTAACAAGTCAAAATTTTATACTTTTTAAAACGCTACTCCTTTTTTAATTTTAAGAATAACTCCACCAAATTTTTATAGTTTGATTTTAATACTATTTGTTCAAGAACTGAGCATGGATTTCAAAATGCGAACTACAGTTAAAAAGTAATACGCATAAAGTAATACGGCATTACGCATTTATACTGAAATTCTTAAAACATCACAACAAATTACAAAATATTGAACTTAACATTAAAAAAAACTATACATAGTAAACCTTATTCCACGCACAATTTTGTGCACCATATATATAAGAACACAGGTTAAAATTTTAAAAATTCTAACTTAATTAGCAAAAAAGCCGTAGGGATTTATTAAACACAAGAATTGAAAAATGCGAAACAGAGAAAAAAGGTTGAAAGCAGATGAAATACGCATTTAAACTTAGACGAATGACTCCAGAAATTATTTAATAACTTTTTTTTCTACCGAAGATACCATTATGAAACTTTCAGTAAATGTTCAGTAAGAAATTGTGAATAATAAGTAAAAACTAAAAAATCGATATTTTGTCCAATTTTAGGGTACCGTATCCCTTTAAGGATAAACTCTAGTACAAAATTTAAGTGTCAAAACTTTTTAAAAGAGCATTTTAAAAAGTTCGAGTAATTCTCTTGAAATATTAAGAATTGTCAATGAGTTTTGTTTATAGTTAAAAATATTTTTTTAACAAAGTAAAATGATCATTTGGCCTATCTTAACAAAAAAAAAATAATAAAAGTGTTTTTTTTTAGAATATGTGCTACTTCTATTATATATCCTTATAAAAATCCTTAATATCCTTAAAAAACACTTCAAGTATATATGTTACTGCATAATTTAAGGGGAGCTAATTTTTTTGAGCAAAAATAATAAACAGTCTTGTAATTTGTTTCTTAGAACAAAATAGAAATATTTTTGAAATGCAAGGAATATATCCGTCTGGTTAACTAGGTTAATGAGAAACATTAAATTATAGAAAAATATAGTACAAAGAATTGCAGTGAATCAAGAGTAATGAGTTCGTACTATATCATAACCTTAATATTATCTTCTAAAAATGTAACGAATGAAGAGGATTTAAGTTTAAACTTTTCCTTCTGTTAGACGATATAATAGCATCAAATTATAACAGTTTTAAGTTTCCAAAGCAGCAATAAATTAAAAAAAAAAATTCTCATGACATTTTAAATTACTATATACACTAGTCATGTACTTATAAAACAAAGGTGGACAGATTTTTGCAAACTTTTTTGGACAGCTTTAATAAAGTTGCAAGCAGCAACAATGTTTCAAAAAATATTAAAACCACGCGCATTTCATATAGGTATACCGTTGAGATTTTAGTAGACACAATATTATAACTAGTTGTTTTCTTTTCCTGTTTGTTTTAACGATGTTTTTTAATTGGTATTTCGAGAAGAATATTTTGCATTTGTTGGCTTTATAGGTTTAGGAAAAAATATTTTGCATTTGTAGGCTTTATAGGTTTAGGAAAAAATATTTTGTATTTTTGTATATTTCATGTTTTACAAAATATCAACTTAATACTCTTTTTCAACATAATTTTTTTACACGTGAGACAGTTTTACAGGTAAGACAGTTTTACAGGATATACAGTTTTGTAGGTGATGCAGTTTTACAGGTCATAATCTTCTTTTACAGGTCAGACTCATTTTTCCCATGTCTATCGCAATATTACAGAACTTTGTCCTGTCTTTGGGTGGTCAATATTTGAATAGTATTTTTTTTATGCATAAACTACACTGCTCAAAACAATTAGGGGAGCACATGGCTTAGTTTAAACCCTTTAACTCCGAATGATTCCATTGCAAATAATCAGCTTGCGATTTTTTTTTCTGACTAAGTTTAATTCGCCATTATATGTATCTAGAGATGGTAGAATCATATCTTTGAAAAATTTAATAATTTTTGTTTTATTATTAAATGAAAATATGAAAAATATGACAAAATAAAATTCACGCTAAAACAGTTTTAGAAAAATAAATTGACCCTAAACTTTTCATGCTTGCATTTTTTAGATGTTTAAAAATATATTTCAATTTTTTTTAACAAATAAAGTTTTGAAAAACAATTTGTTAGAATTTATTAAAAAAAAGTTATGATTCCTATTTTTTCCTTAAATTTTATTTTAAAAAGATTAAGTTTTTTCTCCTGTTTTTTACTATTTCATTCCGGATACATAATGAACCTATTTCCCCAATTTTAGATTTTTACAACGAAATTTAAAAAGTTGGGAGTGAAGTAAAAGTTGGAAGTAAAACGTGCTCCCCTAATTGTTTTGAGCAGTCTATTACTTTTATAGCCACTTTTAATACAAACTAATTTTTTAAACATATTTCTTACAGTATTTAAATATACACAATAGACATTATATTCACAACTATATAGTATTGGTATGAAACCAAAAATTTTAAATCTCTTCTATGTTAATATTCAAATCTTTTGAGGATTTCAATTACTGTTTTAGATAAATCTTCGGCAATCAATCTCATTGAAGAGTCCATTCCAATATTCTTTGCGGCACATTTTTTATTAAGTTAACCCTCTAACGAATACTGTTGCCATATGGCAACACGTTACATAATCTACTTTATTCTATTAAAGTAGAGCTCCCTCTCGACAAATCTGTTTTTTTTTTCATCTATTACATTCCATTTTGAAGTTTTGATTACTAATAATCCTCATAGATGACAGTAGTAAAAGTGTATTAAAAATTAAAGAGTGAAGTTTTTAACTGTTGTGAAATTACGTCTTTTGGCAGTATTCAAAGTATAATAATACATATACTATAAATACAAATAATTTTTTTAAAAAGATAATTATAGTTCAAGAGGGTTATTTTAAAATATAATTTGTAGTTTTCTAATCCTTCTTATTAAAATTGTAATTTTGTAGTTGGTTTTTGCCATATGACAAAAATTCAAAAAAATTGAAATGATTTAAATTTCAAAGAATTTTTTTCAGTATATTTCCCATAATGTATGAGTATTCAAGATACAAATATATTTTTTCGGGATGAAAAAAAATTCATGCAGTACAGGGTTAACGGGTTACCAGCAAGATAGGACCATACAGTTAGTAATTGGTATAAAAATAAACATTTTGAAACACACGAAATTTAAACAAACGATAACGAACATTCGGTTGTTTTCTTTAACATCCGATTTTACCAGTTACTTGCTATACGCTATCATTCACCAGCTCACAATTTCATAAAGTAGCGATCGAAACACGGTATCAAAAGTTAATATGTACCGGGTAATATCGAAGTTCGACACGCGTTATTGGGATCCATTGTTTGTATTATTAGAAGTTTGGAATAAACTCTGGATTTCACTATTGATTCAGGGGGCAGTGGACATTTGAACAATTTTGAAGTTTGGTTCTTTTTTTTTTATTCTTTTAATTTAAAATCAAATCGAAATTGTTTGAAGGAATAGAAAAGTCTTGGTATTAGTGATGATTTACGTTTCGTCTTGTTTTGCATTTATGTTACTTTTCTAATTTTTAACCAGGTGTTAACAGATTTATGCAGATGTGACACGTAAGTAAGTTGAATGAAGAATGTACTAATACTGAATTTATATTTATTGATACTGAATTTAAAGTTATTTTTAAAAACATTTTTGATAGATATTTCGATGTTTTTTGTTTGTTTAGGAAATGCGATAATTTCCAAACTGTACTTCTTCTATCATATTTATTCCAACAAAATCCAAAATTAGAATATAACCTAGTTAGTCTAACCTAACGCAAGTTAGATATTAACATTAAGAAACTAAACTTATATGCATTAAAAACTTAACGATATAGTGTAATTGTGATTCTCTTTGTGATTCTATGCATGTTCAAAATTATTATTATTTTTAAAATTTAAGTATTTAATTTATACGTTTTTTAACGAAAAAGAATGCAACAGAAAAAGAGTTTTCACGTTAATGAAGAAAATTCTTTTTATTAAAATGAAGAATGAATTTAAAATTTTCATTTTTTGAAAATTATCATTTATTGATGGTTATAGATTTTAGCTTAGAGGGGTTCAAACTGGGAGATAAAGTATGCCAAGCTGCGAACAAAAACTATTCTTTATTTTTCCATTTCGTTAGAAATACTATTAGACGTTGCTCTGTACGTACTGGTATATATAATTCAATGTTGAGTGACTTTTAACTAAAACAACCAAAAAGTTTATTTAATGAAAACTTTGAGAATACTTTATAAAGAAAAAAATTACTTTAATACTTTCAATTTATATCCCTTAATCCTTCCTTTTTATTAAAGTTTTCAGAAACACCTGGCCCTCTTTTGAGCCTCTGACCTAAGAAATGTGTAAGAGAAGAGTTAAAGAAAAAAATAGACATCATTTTAATACTTAATGCACCCGTTGATGGATCTTGGCGGAAACTTGGGAAGTATTTGGTGAGAAGCCAAAGTCTTTGGATTGGCCCCAGGAGGGACATAAACGCCAGGAATTACACTTTGTGGGATACTTTAAGTATAAAATTGATTTAAACAGAGTTGTCTTCGTCATATTTGCAACGTGCCTGGATCACTGCCTCATCTACCATAAGGCTCAAGGGCCAACATTTTTAGAGACTCCTAAATTTTTAGCTTTTATTGTGTTCAATGCTGTAGACGCCTGAAATTGTAGTGATTTTTAAAATTTTCTGCGATTTCATTTTGTTTCTTAGCTTGACTTTAACTCGGACATTGATCTGTAACATGAAAAGTTTTATTGATGTTATAAAGATATCAATAAAATGGTAGCAAAAAATACGATACATCAGCCAACTAAAACCATCAGTAGTGGCCATCATATACACCACTATTTTCGTAAAGTTGCACACAAATTTGTTGGGCCTATAGTATAGCCTATAGCCGACTTAACTTGTAGTGCCAGAGAAGTTCTCCGTGACTTCACGCATTCCATCAGTTGGAGTGTCAGTTTTCCGAAGGGGAGGAACGAAACCTGTTAGCGAACGGCCAACCATACTTTTCATTTTCTAAATAAGTTTTATTCTTCATTCGGTTTAGTTTCCATTTATTAACGAAAATAATTGGAGCGTTCTTTAAGATATTGTTTTTGTTTTATTATTCCATCCGTTGTTCAGATATTAAATTTTTAACCCCATTAGTCCAAATGACAATTTGGTATCACCATTTTAGATTTTTTGATCGTCTACAGCTATTTATGATATCAAAAAGCCCATCATTCGATTCTTCAAACTTTTTCGTTTTGGAAATATTTTTTATTTATCCCAATAGATGTCAGCCCTATTACTTTTTTAAAATTATGATCGAAAACATGATGATGCCAAATGGCATCACTGGGACTGAAAGGTTAAGTGGGGTCTTATTTTCTTTTAGCATACCTTGCATAAGCGTAACAATAGTAAACTTTCAGAAAAGTAAATTCTATTCCACTTCGTTTACCCCATCCGCCTTTAAATCATATATTTAAAGCTTTAAAAACAAGGTTTTGTTTAGTTACGTCAAAAACTTAAATTTTTCCTCCAACTCAGAACATATTTATTTAATTTCCACAGAAATTGTTGAATGTACATTTAACTTAACATATTATTTTTCGATTTCAAATCACAAATAAAAATTGGGTTTCCTTCTTTAATATACTTGCAGACTTTTGAATTTTATTCCAGGTTGTAATGTTACCACTTTTTGTGTTACATGATTTGCAAAATATAGTACTAGAGGTTTTCTTTTCTAAATGTAATAATTATTTTGTTATTTTATCCGTGCATAGTTGAGGAATAGCTTGTATGATATCCAAGAAGAATTACATGCGTTGTCGATAAATTATTAAGTTGGTTTTTGTTGAAATATCATATTCTAGTTAATTAGATGCAATATCTTATTTCACATTGCATCATCTTTATAATGTAATCACACTCAATATTGCATAAGAAATTCCATGTTTAATCTCATCGGTTGTTTAGTTTAATGATGCAACCAAGTTTATTAATAGATGCGTGTTGTGTTTCTTTTGTTCTTATAATAAATATCTTCTTAGCTAACAGACGGCCGCTATTTTATTTAATACTAGCAGTATGGTCCCGCCTTACTGGGAACCCGTTAACTTTGCATTGCTTCCTTTTAGAGGCATACTTACCCTTGTGAAAATACACTCAAAATTAAAACAAAATTAAATTCGTGTTGGCGCATGCGTACTTAAAAGAGCAAACACTAATAGAGGATGAAGCAGCCCTAGGGCGAGCGCATATCTCAATCATACTAATAGAGGATAAAGCAGCCCTAAGGCGAGCGCATATCTCAATCAAACTAATAGAGGATGGCGTCAAGCCCCCGTTTCGGCCCGGACCATGTATTTTCAAGCCCTGTTATGGTTCCGCAATCCCACGTGGATGACGTTTTTTTGAAACTAATTATATTACTTAAAAATTTCAATCAAATATGAAAAATCTAAGCCTCAGGTGCACACGTAGGTATTAAAAGGAATCTATATTAAAAATTTCGAATTTTTTAGAGCAGTCTTAGTAGGTCTTTTGCGATCCACAGACATACACACAGACAGACTCTTTCTTTTATTATTATAGATATCTTCTTAACTAACAGACGGCCGCTATTTTATTTAATAGGTTTCAGAGTACGTTATTAATATAAATATTAGTAGTTAGTTTCATTGCGTTTCAATATTTTATCCAAGTAAACAATAACAAAAGTAATTAGTTATAAGATGTTTATCACAGGGCAGACTATGCCGTACTGCGCAACTGACATTCAGATCCTATGCCACCTACATAAACTTCATTAAAAAATAAGCGTAATTGAAAGGAGTACAATCGCTAATAGCCAGACACGTCCCTACACTCTTAAAACAAACACTCCTAATTTAACTCAGTCTGAGTGGATTTCACTCCTCCAGACTGGAAAATGCACTTCTCCTTTTGGAGTGGATCTTTTGTGTGTTAAACCTCCGACAGGATCACTCCAAACGAGTGATTTTAACTCAGTCTGAGAAAATATGCATGCCTTTACGGTGTCGAAAATGCACTTCTCCAACTGGAGTGGATTTCACTCTTTTGTTTTAAGAGTGTAATCTCATAACTGGACATTTTTTTCCAGACAACCTGCAGACATTGTACTGCGCTACGCCCATCTTTCGTATAAACAGATTTAAGGGGTCACAGGAGTCTTAAAAATGTGCAAAGAAGATACTACATAGCATAGTTTGATCTCTCTTGTAATTTTTTAACTACCCAATACATGAGTATATTTTTTTTATATGTAATTCTACAAGATTTATTTATTATAAAAAAAGTTTTAAAATTTATGAAACTTTAGCCAAAACTAAAATAAATGATATTAAACATGAAGGTACTTGAACACACTGTGATTAGGCTTGCGCGGCAAATTGTGAGGTTTTTTTTTTTTTTTAATATGGCTTTATTGGAAAAAAAAAATGTTAATCCATAGTAAATGGCAAATACATGCAGAAAGGAGTCTGGGTTAACACAACACAAAAAGGGAATACAAGAGAAAATATTAACAAAGTCTCAAGCAGGAGCATTATGCTGGAGCTCAGAGAGGTGAGTCCTGGCTTCCCAGTATAGGTGGCACACATCGCCCCTCATTTGGGCATCTTTGTTCAGTCCTTTACATGAAATAAGGTGGGCAGCATTCAAGGTGCCTTCTCCGCAGATGTGACAGTCTTTAGAGTTGAGGAAACCCAGTCTTTGTAGTTGCTCTGCAAGCCAGTCGTGGCCTGTTTTGATTCTAAGGGCAGCCACCGCTTCCTTTCTTGGTTTTTGGCAGAATTTAGGCCAATCATTTTGGATGCCTTCCCATGTTTTTCCTCCAGAGCGAGCAACGTGAATGTCATTTTGAAGTTCCTGCACTTTTCTCTGGGCAACTTTCTTTAGGGTCTCAGTGGGAATCGGTAAGTTTTCCTGTGGGAGTTGAGTGCCAATTTTGGCAAGGGCATCTGCATTCTCATTGCCCTCTATTCCCACGTGTGAGGGAACCCACTGAAACACTATGACTTTCTTCCAGCTGAAGAGGGTTCGGATATAGCTTCTTATCCTCGATATGGTTGGAGTCTCTTTACTCTGATTTCCGATAACGCCCTGGATGGCGGAGCTTGAGTCCACTAAAATCACAGCCTTCGAGAAAGAATCCTTATGATCTAAAAGTGCGGTCAGGGCCAAGTCAATTGCCGCAATCTCGGCATCATAATTAGACATGTAACTTCCCACTGGAGCTGATCTGGAGAAGAGGTCACAGTAAACTCCGGCGCCTGATGTACTTCCTATTTGTGAACCATCAGTGTAGACCTTAGTCCACTGAGAAGTAGGGAAATTTTCATTTATAGTACAAAGAGACATGGCTTTTAGGAAAGCGCATGGAGTTCCCTTCTTTCCATAATTTTCGTCTGGTAGATGGTGTTCTATCTCCGTGAAGTCTAACGGGTTGGTAAGACCGTCGAAGAGGGTGTTGCTGACTGAGACGTCTAGTTCCTCGAGTATACGGTCACAAGTTTCTATTGGTGAGATCTGTGTCTTCATTGTGCTCTTTTGATAAGTATGCATCCATTTGGCGCGGTTCGAGCATTTCATTTTGACATGGATTCCCACAGAATGTTTCATGATTTCATAAAAGATGGAATTATTATTCGTATATAGCTGTAATGCTTCTATTGGAGTTGTTTTCACTGCCCCAGTTATTATTCTAAGGACCTTGTTTTGGGCTCTCTCAAGAACGTTCATATTTTCTTGGGAAGTGTGGATTAACATCTCACTTCCATACTTGATAACAGGTTTAATATAAGTATTGTATGTCTTGTTTAGAGTGTCTTGAGTACAACCCCATTTTGCTCCTGCTAGTCTTTTAAGGATCTTTGATCTTTCTTCTACCTTGTCTTTAATAAAGTTAACATGATTTTTAAAGCCAAGTTTGTTGTCCAACATTACTCCTAGATATTTAGTTGTGGTACTCTTATTGAGCAAGGTACCACCAACCTCTATTCTGAAGGCTGGATTAATATGTTTCATAGAGAAAAACTGGTATACAGTTTTAGATTTGTTAATGATCATGTTGTTCTCTTCACACCAAGTCGAAAGGTACTTAAGGACGTTGTTCATGGTAGTTTCTAAACTTTCCTGCTGTTTTTTAAAGTTTTTAACGTTTTCCTTCTGTATCCATATGACCATATCATCGGCAAACATGCACACGTTTACACCTTCAATCTTTTTAAGTCTCTCTATCAAGTCATTTGTGTACAAGTTGAAAAGTACGCAGCTACTCACAGCCCCTTGTGGCAATCCTATTCTACTTTGGCGATAACTAGAATCTACATTTTTCCAGCTAGTCCTGCACCACCTTTGGGTCAAGAATCTTCTGAACCAGCTTAGCATGTTGCCTCTAATTCCACTCTGAAGGAGCTTGACCAAAAGTTTGCTTCTCCAAACAGTATCGTAGGCCCCCTGGAAATCCACAAATACTGCCAAGGAGCTCTTCTTTGAATTAAAACCTGTTTTAATTCCACGGACTAGCTTAAGTATAGCGTTTGCTGTGGACATATTTTTCCTAAAACCAGCTTGTTCTTCGTTAATGATCTCGTTTGACTCTAAAAAGAAGCTTAGTCTACAAGAAATCATTCTTTCCATGGTCTTAGCCAGGACAGAGGTTAAAGATATGGGTCTATAGGAATTAATGTCTTCACTCGGTTTATTTGGTTTTTGAATCGGTATAATCTTGGCTTTTACCCAGTCTGCTGGGAGGCTATAACTTGAAGTCCAGAATTTGTTGTAAGCTGATAATAGAAAAAGCCTAGCCTTTGTGCCCATATGGATCAAGAATTCCGGGAAGATTTTATCAGGGCCTGGTTGTTTTTTGTTTTGGAGGTCATTTATGGCTTTGTTTAGCTCTTCAGTAGTGAATTCTAAGTTGAAAAGCCCAAGTTCATCGGGGTACTCTGGTGCCCTTGACAGAAGTCTTTTAAACTTACCCTCCATTTTCTTCTTCTTTTTATCCAGTTTGAACTTTCCAAGGAAATGTTCATTAAACTTCTTGGCTATTTCCTTTTCGTCACTAATTTCAGTGTTGTCTATAGTGATTGTGTGGGTGGTCGTTGATTTCCTTCTGTTATTAAGGGAGTCTATTAGTCGGTGTGCCTTTGAGCTATCCTTGCGGTAATCCAAATTCTCTAAGAAATCATTCCAAGATTTACGTTTTGCCTTAATGATTTCTCGCTTCATAACAGCACAATCTCTCCTCCACTGTATTACGTCTCTTCTTTTGTCTTTCTCTGTTTTCCCTTGTAATTTTTCTGCCTTCTCTCGTGCTCTATCTCTAATTCTCCTTATAGTTTCTAAATCTTCATTCCAGAATGGTTTGTACCTGGGTACTTTACCGCGAGGAATACTCAGTTTTGCGCTCTGGAGGATTGCTTTTGCGAAGGTCCTAGTCTCCTCTTGGGGGGATAGTTCATTGGGAAAGTTCGTTATACTTTCTTCCAAGGAGGAGTTGAAGGTTTTCCAATTTGCCTTTTTGAAGTTCCATGATGTTTTAGTGGCTTCATACTTCTTACTTTGGGAGCTTTCATAGGTGGTTTTGATGATTCGATGCCCACTTCCTGGATCTCCAATGACCTTCTTCTTACAGTTATCTTGAATGTTAGCTGCAACTATAGTTAGGTCTGGATTGGTTGAACTACCCGAGTAGTGTATAAATGATTTCGGGTCGTCTTTATTGTATAAAACAGTTAAGGCATTACTATCTGAAAAGTCTTCCACTAACTTCCCGACCTGGTTATACGTCTTATATCCCCAGGAATGGGAAGCAGCATTGAAATCTCCAACTAATATAGTATTTTTAGGCACAGGTAGTTTGTCTAGATTAAGATTTTTATTGTTGGGAGGGCTGTATATTCCGTAGATTAGGAATTTTTTCTTGTTGATCAGGATGTCGACTTTTATGATTTCGGCCTTATCGACGGTGTTCATTTCTTTTACAATTGTGAATTTGGCCATCAAGGAGTCCTTGATTCCGACTAGTATTCCACTAGCCACTTGCCTCTGTTTGAAAAGGCCATGGAATGTATAGCCCTTGAGCTGGAAATATTTCATTTTTTCTTCAGTGATGTTAGCTTCCAGGATCACCAGGACGTCAGCTCTCTCTTCCTCCGCTATCTTTCCCAATTCTGAAAACTTGGACCACGAAAGTCCCCCTGCATTCCAATGGAGTATAGTGAAACCACATCTCACCGCCTTATAACAAGCACTTCCGCTTTGATTTGCCATCGCCTAAGCCGTTACTCTTTTAGCACTACCCAGGGAGCACGTATGACTTAAAGAATGTCATGGACGCGAGTAACATAGCCCCCCGCAAATTGTGAGGTCAAAATTGAAAAAATGACCAAGAAAATGACTTTATATTGTACAAATATGTACAAACTAGGACTTATACCTAAATTCTCAGCTCAATTTTAATTAGAAATTATTTTAAGAACTTTTTTCTAAAAAAATTAATAAAAATTTAAAAATTTTGATTTTAAATTTTTTAAAAAATAATTTCTAATTAAAATTGAGCTGAGAATTTAGGTATAAGTCCTTGTTTGTACATATTTGTACAATATAAAGTCATTTTTATCAGTCATCATTATTCATTTTTTCAATTTTGACCTCACAATTTGCCGCGCAGGCCTAATCACAGTGTGTTCAAGTACCTTCATGTTTAATATCATTTATTTTAGTTTTGGCTAAAGTTTCATAAATTTTAAAACTTGTTTTATAATAAATAAACCTTGTAGAATTACATGTAAAAAAATTATACTTATACATTCAGTAGTTCAAAAATGACATGAAAGATCAAACTATGTTTTGTAGTACCTTCTTTGCACATTTTTAAGACTCCTATGACCCCTTAAGTCTTTTAGTCAAAATGATGCCATTTGGTATTGTCATGTCTGTAATCATAAATTAAAAAAAATAATAAGGCTGACTTCTATTTGGATTAATAAAAAATATTCTCTAATAGATAAAAGTTTGCAGAATCGAAAGATGTGCTTTTCGATATCATAAATGGCTTTAGACAATCAGAATTTTTTTTCTAAAAGGATGATGCTAAATTGTCATTGGGACTGAAAGGGTTAAAGAACACGTTCTTTGCGTGTACTGCGGGGGCAACACAAATTCCTTATCCTGGATCTGAACCCGGGCCCATTCACTTGACAAGCGAGGGTCGAAACTACCCTACCGGCCGATCGCCATCCATCATAAAACAACCAAACTTACTAAAATCTTACAGAAGTACACAAATACACTGCTCAAAACAATTAGGGGATCACGTTTTACTTCCAACTTTTACTTTACTTTCAACTTTTTAATTTTCGTTCTAAAAATCTAAAATTGGTGAAATAGGTTCATTATGTATCCGCAATGAAATAGTAAAAAACAGGAGAAAAAACTTAGTCTTTTAAAATTAAAATTTAAGGGAAAAAGTTGGAATCATAACTTTTTTTAATAAATTCTAAAAAATTGTTTTTCAAAACTTTATTTGTTAAAAAAAGTTGAAATATATTTTTAAACGTCTAAAAAAGGCAAGCATGAAAAATTTAGGGTCTATTTATTTTTCTAAAACTGTTTTAGAGTGAATTTTATTTTGCCATATTTTTCATATTTTCATTTAATAAGAAAACAAAAATTATGTAATTCTTCAAAGACATGATTCTTCCATCTCACGATACATAAGTGGCGAATTAAACTTACTCAGAAAAAAAATCGCAAGCGGATTATTTGCAATGGAATCGTTCGGAGTGAAAGGGTTTCAACTAAGCCATGCGCTTTCCTAATTGTTTTGAGCAGTGTAGTTTAGCATATCCATGCGCGTTTACTCAAACTACATCTTGGGATAATACACCATTTTCTGCTTCCAACGGTACACCCGAGCTTTCCCGAACCTAAAACTAACCTATAAACCTTTTACTCCTGAAACCTTAGCCCCTTGTACACATATACACTTACACAATGGAGAAAATAAAATCCCATATTTACGCTCTGAGTTTTTCCTATCCTAAGATTTATGCTCCTCTTTGTATTTCAGAGGGATTCAGAAAATGTTGTATCCCAAGATGAAGTTAGGGAAAACTCGCATGGATATGCAAAACTATTCGTGGATTTCTGTAAGATTTTAATTAGTACAAACAACATCTTGGGATAATACAACATTTACTGCTTCCAACGGTATTTACCCGAGATTTCCCGAACCTAAAACTAACCCATAAACCTTTTACTCCTAAAACCTTAGCCCTCTTGTATACATATCCACATACACAGTGGAAAAAAATCCCATATTTACGCTCGGAGTTTTTCCTATCCTAAGATTTATGCTTCTCGCTTTCTTTGTATTTCAGAAGGATGTTTAAGATACATAGGTTTGCTTAAGGAAAGATTCCTATGAAAGCAGTGCATCGGAACGAGATCATGTATAATATTTGAAGCGGGAGGTGTTCATACAGTTTCATGTGAGACTATTTTAGTGATTTTTGTAAAAATAGTTGTTTTTAGTTTTGGCTTTTGTTTTTTACAATAGTTGTTATAGAAATATTTATTTTTTACAATAGTTATAGAAATATAAGTTCAGTTAATACATATTTTGAGGCCCAGTTGCTCACTGGTAGTGCTTCGAATTGCCACGCCACAGATCCGGAGATCGAATCCCGGATTGAGCGAGGTTGACCCATCCTTTAATCCCTTGAGTGGGTCAATAAAATGGTTACAAAGTATGCTTGGGAACTAAACACTGGGGGTTCCGCATGAGACTGACTACTACCTTACCGGGACATATGCACAGCGCCCCAGAGCCCTAGGTCACGAAAGCTGAAATGAACTCGGCAGGAATTGGCGAAGTAATGAGCTGTTGCACCAAGGAGTTAATACAGATTTAATCCTTAGAGAGCTTAGATTCAATATAATCTGAGCATCAAATGGACACCTAGATGGTGACACAAAAAGGATCTCAATTTCGGAGAATATGACGAGTCGTTAAGTGATAATTAACAGACACTTTGTAATACACAAAACATGGAAATCAAACTGATATTTAAAATATCGTTGAAGTGTTTCTCTTAAAATCAAAGCTGAAACTAACGCGAAACTAAATTAAAAAGGATGTCTCTGTTCCTAAAAGAAAGTGCACAGAGCGGTTTTCCACATTAAAAAAGAAATTAAAAAATAATGAAATTTTAATTTCTGACTTTCTAAAACATAGAATTTTATTTATTATTTGTATTTTATTTAGTTATTTGTTATTTATATAAGATTTTATCATTATTTATATGAAATTTTATTATTATTTCATAAGATTTTAAAATTAAAAAATACACTAAAATAATTTTTAAAAAATATATTGTTAAAAATATAGAGTTTAAAATAACAAATTGATTTTGAAAATCAATAGTAAAATTACAACCATTCCAATTACTTTATATTTTTGCTTTTTCAAAAAATCAGGGGCACGAAAAAAAAACGATGTTTCCTTTACATCCCTGGTACAAGAATACATTGAGTTTCTGATCACGAAACCTTTTCTAAAATGATGTATGGGACGAATTTGTAAAAATAGATACATATTCCTAACATTCCTTTCGAGTATTGCATTGTATGAATGCAATATGAAGACTTAGTTCTTTCAGATTCATATTGGAAAGGATAACCGTTTGGGGCAGAATAACCGTTTGGGGCAGATATGTCTCAAGGATGTTTTGAGTTTTGTGAAAATACCGTAGGGTCTCTAAGAGTAATGGAACGTAAAATTTACGGTTATTTATGAAATTGAGTTCCCATGAATACAGATTGAGTTGTTTGGAAGTTTTGGTGTAGGGTAGACTAACCAGTGAATGAACGTTTAAGGCGCCGCTGCGTTCGCCAGTGAATAAACACCAGGACATTACGACCAGGACAACCAATCATGTGTCAGATAGCTTCCTACTACATGGGAGGAAGTCAGTGTTGCCAATCCATCTATACCAAAACCGAGCTTAAGTTTGCAGCAGAGAAATGTACTGAGCGGAGGAAACTGGGTAAACAACCCGGCTGGCGCCGCAATTTCACGTACTCTGATTGGCTGCTCCTTTCGACCCTGATATTTATGCGCCCTGTTACGTCAAAATCGAAGGGAAAAAATAATTAAAATAACACTCTAACTGAAGCTTAACTAATAAAAATAATAAATTTATGTCTTGAAATAACAAATCAATTTGTTTATTGAATGTGAAATACCTTTTTGTATTCGATTCTCGCACTCAAATGAGAACTATTTTCCCTTTTTCTCGTAGAACATTTGTATACTGCAAACTTAAGGTCGGTTTTGGTATAGTGGAATGATTTTCAATCCTTATTTTTTAAAATTATATTTACCAAATGTTCATTCACTGGGGCCTGTTCACTCACTGTGATCAGTCTACCCTACATAGTACTTCAGGATAAGTTTATCTCATTTTTCATAATGTTTAGTTATCAATATTTTCTCAGTAATATGTTCTCGAGGTTTGTTTTCTAAAATGTGTCTTTTAAAAACCGTTTTGCTATAAATTAACTGGCCAGGTTTTCTTAACCCAATGCAGCTACAAAATTTAATTATGAAGCTACGATTACATTACTGCATTAAGTTAGTAAAGTTAAAAAAGTTAATTAAGGTAAAGATGAATTTTATGAATGCATTAGTTTAAGGCACGTCATAACCCTTTTACCAAACTAAAATTTAGTAAAAGAAAACGCGGCCAACATCGTTCGATTATATCATTTTAATCATGTCTAATTTGATGGGTATGGCAAAATAGAATGCCAAAAAGTAAACGATAAATTATCATAAAATGCAAGACGACTAACATGATTGAAATCTATGGCTTAAACTAGCACTAAAAAGTCAAATGAATGCCGGCAATGGTATCATAAATTATTTTAGTCTAGACAAAAAGACACTAAAAAGAGCAGAACTTGCTACACTCCGTGCCACCCTAACTTAGGTAAAAACAAATGGTAAAAAGGCAGGGGGGGGGGGGAGAGCGCGATTGCTCCGTTAGTTGGAAACTCTTGTAAGGTAATATTTACATGCGAAATGATCTTAACAATTTAATGCAAATACACATTTCATTATGATAAAATTTCGAAATTTTCTCAAATAATATTTTAAACCTGTTAGACTTCAAATGAAATTAATGTTTTAAACTTCTTTTCTGGATAGATTCACAAATAATTTATGGAACGCTTTACATGCGCGGAAGGATCTTCTCCATAGCATATTTCTATTTACCCAACTTAGGTTGGCAATTTGTGTAAGCATTTTTCATGTGTACATTTTGATGAAAAACAATTTGTACATCAGTTCAATCTTTTCAAACTTATATATTCCACAAATTAAGAATACCTAATTTTGTATTTTATATTGATATTGGCATAAATATATAATAAGATTAAATAGGTGTAAAATTGTCTAAAACAGATATTTTATGCATAAAAACGTTAAAAAAATATTTTTAGTTATTTATATATTTTTTAAGGGTTGCCGAATTTTTTAAGACTTTTCTTTCACTTCAGATTTAATTTATTTTCATCTATTTTCTTTTTAAAGCAGTGCTGAATTTTTCTTTACATTTTATTATTTTATGACTTTAGGAATCGAATTTTAGAAGTGAGGCAGTTTCGGAAAGAAAGAATTAAATGGAAACACCCAAATTTCATAAAAAAAAAATTCAAAATCTTGTTTTATTTAAAAATGTATCAAATATTTTCACTACTCCTACCCTAATTATATCCAATAATATCCTCTTACGTACATTCAAAAATATATTCAACACAATGATATTCGACACGTACACAACGATTGCTGACTTTTAAGCTAACAACCCTTCAGTCAGTAAATGAAAAAAAAAATCAATTCTTAACAACAAATTCCACAAATAACAACAATCGCTGCACTCAGTTTCCAGAAAATAAAACTAGGATTAAGCACTCTTGCATTTCAGCACCGGATATTATAAGATAACTTTTTTTCATGAAAAACTCGAATTCTAAAGGAGCCCCATACTGGGGGAAATAAAAACTCTGTAAGCAATAGAGGCGGCTAATCCATATGAAAACTTCCTTTCAAAGGAGCGTCTAAGACTCTAATCTTTGCTGATGCAAGCGCATGTCTGTATCATTATGTGCTTTGACAAAATAGTATGGAGCGTATGGCTACACAATTGCGTTGTAACGTTTTGCACCAAATACAGTGGTGGACAAAAGTGTGGACACTTTTTGGAGGTTTCATATTTTTCAACTTTGTGTGATTACAGAATATATTAATTGTATATCAAATTAAACAATTGTATATCAAATTAAAAGTAATTTAATCTTTATGAGGACCACTGTGTGCAGATCCCTGAAGCCGTCCATGAGACCTTTGGTCCCATAGAATCTCTATCCATGGACACAACATCATCATCATCAAAGTAATTTCATGTAGAATTAAAAATAAATACAGTATTACAATATCTGTAAAACAAATAAGTTATGCAATTAATAGTATGAACAGTCTTAGTTTTGAAAGTCATTAAACCACCAACTTGTATTTCAATTTCAGCATTAGAGAATCCATTGATTGTGCGTGATTGTTCAACTAAAATGAGCATAACTTTATTTGTAATACAGGTACTTTAATTCTGTTTTTTTTAATGAAATTCTACATTAAATTAACTTCAACTTAATATTTAAATGTTTGTATTTAAGCGAAATTTAATCGATGCAAGAGCACAGGTTACAGTTGAAACACATGAAACTTTCACAAAGTGTCCACACTTTTGGACACCACTGTACAATGCACGAAAAGTGTGTTGTATTCATAGTGGGGTTTGGACCGTTATATCTCCAGTCAAGCCCCAACTAAGGCGTTTCGGCCCACAGATATTCTACAAAACAGTTGAAATCTTTTTTCTGTTAAAGTCCTGTACCTTTTAGAAATAAAAATGGCTCTTATAAATAGGAAAATATGCTTTTACATGAAGCAGTATATTTTTACAGAAAAAATGTTAAACAGTAACAGTATTTTTTATGTAAATATATTGTTTTTTTGCAATATTAGTAGGTATTTTTTTGCAGTGTAGACTAGAGAGTCGCTGTTGGAAAGATGGTAGCCAGTGATAATAAAGAACTTAAAAGTTCGAAGTATTGGAGTCGGTTTAGTTTATTTCATAAAATATTGTGTATATCGTGTTATCTTAGTATCTCAGGATGCGCCACTTTAGCGTTTTTTAGATACTGCGCATATCATAGTAACCGAAACTGGCACTGAGGTATCCCAAGATGCACCGCTCTAGCCTGCTTCTTTTGTGCGTTACTGCGCACATACATGGGCCGCTCTATTCTCGTTCCTAACTTCCTATGTTAACGAGTGGCCAGAATTGGTGACCCGGATATGATGCCAAATGTTGCAACGAAATTGTGTCCCCACATACGTTTTACTGCTTTGAATAAAATAGGTATAAAAATTTATATAAAAAAATCTTTACACTGCCGAAAATCCTGAAAATTTTACGATTTTAAATTATTAAAACAAACACGGTTGAAAATAAAAATGAAACTATTTAAATAAAGATATTGTTTTGCGTCAGGCGTAACTCAAACCCGCGCGCAACCTTTAAATTGACGCGAAGCGTCTTAGTCTCAACTTGGCTTTTGAATGTCTCGATGGTTGATAGTAACATGTCCTCAAACTGACATCTTCGAGAGCAAGTTTTAAAGAAAACGGTTATGAATGGAAAAATAGTTTAAGACAGTAGGTATTCAAAAGCGGTAAGCAATACGGTTTTTAACCAATTTAAGTACTAAATATTTCCGCAAAAGAACAGCTATTTGTTCACTGATAGGCAACGAACAACGTTTTTTAGAATTAATGTTTGCATTTATCTGTATCTATCACTATTAAAAATATAAAATTATCAAATACTTTCATATGCAGTCTTATACTTGTTGAATTAATATATATATTTAAGATTAGCCTGATCAGATTTTTTTTTGTGATTAATTCTTCGATTATGAAATCCTCATCAAAAGTTTTATGAACCATATTTTACTAACGTTTTTTTAATATAAAATAAATTATACTGATAATATGAATTAAAATATCAAACCCTATTTTTGACGATAATATCAGTTACATCTATTTCTACCCGACGCGGCTCGTCGTCTAGGATATCCCAGTTTCGGACAGTATAAAGAGACTTGCTTACAGAAAGAATTGGATAGGAGGGGTCTTAACGGATTACTTTCTCAAAAGGCCACGGTTGCAAACTTTTCCTGGATGCCATGTCATTAAAATAAAGAAGATCTCTGTTTTTTTAGTTGGATTTTCATGGGCTTTAACTTGTACGGATCGGAAAAGTTTAAAAGAACAAATTCTAAATGCACACCATTTCATACATTATAATTTGGTATTTTTTTTATTATCGTCCCTATATTATATTTAAAAAAAAAACAGTACGGTATTTCATACAATTATTTTTTTCTTTACCAGATTTTTTTTATAGTAGAATGAAAAGAGCTTGTTGGCGCAGTTGGTAAGGCGTTTATCTTGCATGCGAAAGGTATCAGGTTCGGGCATTGCCAAACTAACTTCCAAACAATAAATAAAAAGTCCAGCTAATGTAGGGATATTCATACATATTCATATATTCCGGGGCCCGGATGGCCGAGTGGTTGGAACCATTACGCCAGCAGTCTGCGCGCTGTAACGGGTGCCGGTTCGATTCCCGCCATCGCCCTGGGTGTACCTTCCTTTCTCTGTGACAGTAAAAATTCTTTCTGTGTCTGTCTTACACTTGGCGAAGACTTATATAAGCGTTTGTCTGATCAAGCGCACTAGCTGGATATATATGTATCTACCCCTACCTCTCATATATTAAGGTGCATATTCAGGTTCCAGCTTGCTACTTGACTGTGGTTCGAAATTAAGACACCCGTCGTCTGTAGCCCTCATGCACAGTTGTAGTCAATTCAACACAACTGAAGAGTACGGGGGGATAAACCGCTTGATTTCGTAGAAGGTTTCCTCAATAGGCCTCTTTAGCGATGATACCGAGAATTCGCCTAAACTAGTGTAAAGAAATCGGTTACTCACTTTGTTTTTCTTTCGCGGCAACCTCGATTCATGCCAGAGATCAGTGGACACGAGTCACACGTATGTACCGCGAATGAAGAACCGAAAGAAAATACGGTTTCCTGTCGCCAATGTCCACCAAACAGACACAATTACGGGAAGACTCCTAATAAATCAAACGGTTCTCTCCCTGCACTCTTCAACTTTGAGAGCGGATTGAAATTTTATGTAAGTAACCAGTAATGCAAGCATCTAACTTTTTTGTATGACGTAATTTCGGAAGTATTTAGTGATTTTAGTTAAAAAGTACAAATACACATATAAAAACTAAATACATACAAATTACATTTTAATGTAGAACACATACTAAATACTTAACACTGCCGTATTGTATTTGACATTTAGTGCGATCCTGGAATCAAATATATATTTTTCATGAATTATTATTTAAAAAAAAATTATCAAAAAAAACTTATTGTTGTTAAAATAAATATGAATTGAACCTACTGGTTTAAAAATGAGCTTTAGATATTCGAACAACAAATGATAATACCCATTTTGTATATACTAATCCAACTCTAAGTTACAAAATATGATTAAACATCAAAGCAGATTTTCTTTGCAATCCAAAAATCTGTTTTCAAAAACAAATATCTTTAATCAATGAAACATCAAAAGACTTACAGAAGTCCCTGAGACAAAGACATTATTGCTTCATCAATGAACCAGTTCGATTTACTCAAAACCTTTGGCTCAGCTGCAAACTTTCACTTACAACAACAAACCATCGTAAGTTATCTTAAAAAACTCATCCATACCATAATCTGTATAATTAAATTCGTTTGTGGTAGCAGTGATTCAGAGATACCGCTATTTGTCAAAATGTATATTATTAATACTCATAGATATCAAAGTTAAAGTATTAGATTGACAGATCACGTGACCTCCAATGCTAATGACGGGACGCGCATGGAGACAAGAATTAGAGGGCCATGTGGACAGTGTTGCCACAACATTAAGGAGAAAAGTACTGCGAAAAATACCATTTTGTTCTAAAATTACAAAAAAATATCATAAAAATACTAGAAAGCGTTTTACGATTTTTTTTTAAACACTAAACAGATTTGAAACTGTAGCTAGTATTTTATGATTTTTTTTTTGTAATTTTAGAATTACATTTTATTTTTTCGTAGCACTTTTCTCCTTAAAGTGGTGGCAACACTGTCCACATGCCCCTCCAATTCTGATCTCCATGCGCGCCGCGCGTCCCGTCGTTAGCATTGGAGATCACGTGATCTGTCCATCTAATACTTTAACTAGGATATCTATGGCAGTACTACTACGAAAGGTTCTAACCGTGAACTTTAATTTTGTAAAACATCACATAAACAAAATATATCTTTTACACTCACAATTAGCTAATCGAGGTATATCTACCTACCTTTTAATTAACTAATTATAATGACAGCATTGCGATGGGAGTCGAAAATCTGAAAGGGAGATTTTGTGTTTTTGACACGTTTGGGAGAGCACTGATTACTAAAGGGAGGGTTTTAAACATTAGTCCTTCTGTCAAGGTGACCATGTATCATTCTGTACGTCTAAAATTTTGTATGTGGGAGCAGTAATTGTCAGTCTTAATAATAAGATTTCACAGAAAATCGTGTCATCGCGCACAAAGGAGATCGAAATCATTTGAAAATCGTGGGCAAAGGGTATTTATTGCCATAGAAAACCTTTTTGGTTTTTAAGTGTATTACTGAAAAACGGAATAGGGCCATGGAGCTCAAATGTGATATACGAGTTCCTAGTACTTTTCGATTGGTTGGAAGAAATATATTTTTTAGGCTTATGTGCTTGGTCAGAGACCTGCTTATAAACCTTCGTCAAGACAGACACAATACTCACATACTTGACAGATGCTGCCATCTATCGCCACCTCCGTAATTTAGCATGTCTCTGAAGGGGAGTACTTTTCGGACGTTATGATATGGTTTTCAAAATATTGACATGCGTAGAAGGTAGCTGGCATTCAAGTTTTTAGGTTAAAATGAAATTGCCGTGAAACTAAAATTTCTTAGAAAAATTAAAAAAAACATTACTTTTCTTTCGGAAAAGCTGACATCCCGAACCGGACGGATAGTATGACGTAACAGAGATCTTCTCCGTCCTTATTAGCTACTGACCATCCCTTTTAAAAGCTGGTAAAACACACAATCTCAATATTTCCTCAACATCTCCACCCATCCACAGACCAGATAACAATAAAAAGGTCGCTGAAAAACAAACCCGCGATTAATCTGCAGCCAAATCAGGCGACTAAGTCCGAAACCGGCGATAACAAAACAGCGCTCAGGTGCATTGTTGGACCCAATAAATCAATGGCCACTGCTGAATGTGTAGAAACTCCATTTTGGAATCCGATATTTACTTTTTCCAGAGATAAGATTCGAACACGAATCAATGGCGGGAACTTCGTCGAGTTTTTGTTTCGTTCCGTTTGGTGTCGATTTTAGCATCGAAGAAGACCGGATCGCAGCTGGGGCATTAGTTCGCTATGACAATAAGAAAAAAAGTTTTTTTTGTAGGGATTAATGTAGTTGGCATGTTTGATTTTGTAGGTTTTTGGTGTTTTTTACTGTTAGTTTTGTTGAACTATATACTTAATTTATTTTTTATTAATAGTCTCTTGCGACCTGGCGTCCTCATTTGGGGACATTTAAAAAAAAAATATCCACAATTAGCACGTTAAATAGTTCCGAAATTGACCTTGTCCGAGAAAAGAAGATGAAAACATCAGTTTTTAGCCTTTTGATTACAAGTATCAGTAATTTATTTCTATTAAAAAGGAAGTTGAACGAGGGTCAATACGATATTAGAGTTCTTAAAAAAACTATTTAAACTTTTCAAAAAGTTCTTTTAGTAGTTCATTTTAAAGGCATTTTGCATTAAAAAACAATGCTAAAATAATCTGTTTACTACAAAAAAGTGATACGGCCTTTTTTTGTTTCATTTAAAGCAGAAAAATGTGCAATTTTAGAGTTTAAGACGTGTCCCCAAGTAACTATTAAACATAATATTTAAAAGCGGCTCAGTGGCTGAGAGGTTAAACGTGTCCGCCTCGTAATCCCAAGATTAGCCGGGGCTCGCACCCCGGCTAAGTCATCAGATTTTCTGGATGGGAAAATCCTGGGCACACATGTCATATAATTATGTGGCATGTAAAAGATCCCTGGAGGGCCCATTTGGCTTGGGTTCCCTCGGCAAAATTAAATCTCGGCATACTTTAACATCCGCAGAGAGCTCAGATTCATTGTAATCTGGGCGTCAAAATTGGTAGCAAGAGCCGCGTAGATGGTGCCACAAAAAAAATGGCTCTCGGTTCTGGGGAGGCTGCAAAGGCTTGACCGCCAATGTTGCAGCCCCATTAGAGAGAAAAATAGAGAGAAAATATAATTTATTTTAAAATGTCTGTGCGAAACATAGTTTTTACATATATTTCTATGAAAGGTATGTTTAGATTATATAAGAATATACGTGTAGGACTTTGCTCGGGTCCCCAGAGGTTAAACTATCTTTATCAACCCGTCATTTTGTAAAGGAATTCTTAATAACGGGAGCTATTTAGTTAAATTTTATTTAACTAAAATTAATTAATAATATAAATCGATTCTCCTCCCCACTGGTTCGCAAACCATCAGGATATTATAAGTATCACATACTGATGTCATCATTGTTTGTTGAAAGAAGAATTTAATGAATTCGAGTTGATCTCGTCCTTGCTAGGAGTTTGAGGGCTTTCTCGTATAGACCACTGAGATATTGCATAAAGTGAAGAGCTAGAATAGTTATCCCCCTTTCAGTTACGGGACATTTGCAACAGATATCTTCCGATCCTCTTCCCCCTACTGTCTTTGAATTTTTTTTAAATATAGACTTATCGTTAATGCATGGATATCCCTTCATTTATTTGCATTCGTAAGAAAAATTGAAGTAAGTAGTTAACCTGGTATTAGTATAAACCTGATCAATCACTAAAAATTTAAAGGATAACAATATGAAGAGTACATGGGAAGAACCGCTTGATTTATTGGGAGTCATCCCATAATTGAATCGGTGAGTGCAGAAACAACGTCAGTCACAAATATCAAATTTTTCAGGAGGGAGAAAAAACGTAATAACTCCTCCAAATTTTAAAATATTTGATAACTTTTTTCCCTTTGTCATAACATGCTTTTATGCTGCTGTTATAAAAAAATTACCTAATTTCCACATAAATTAGGCTCAGGAGAATTAAAACTATGATTTGGACTAATGCTGTTTCTGCACTCAACTGTTTTTACAGACAGTAGGAAACTTGGAAAAAGATAACAATTCGTCAAAAGTTTGTATTTGTTATTAATTTTGTTTCGATTTTTGTTAATAATATTTATTTTAATTAATTTCACACAAAAATTACAAATGTATATTTTTCCATATTACATGAGAAATGAAGTTACAGTATTGCAAAGTCATAAAACAGGAATATAACAAACTGAAACGCTCTTAAAATAGATCATTCTCGACGATATAGTATCAGTGTCATGTTCAGTGGTTGACCAGGTAAATAGTTCATCATAAAAACTTTGAAGTTTTCAGGAATATGAACAATTATTTTCTGGATGTCTTCCATTTTCTTTATGTTGATTGGAACTTTCCCTGATGGGTAGGCTGCAATACTTGAAGGAAAATCAATATCGACGTTACGGAAAGCAGGTCTCAGCAACTGATAGCTGTGCTTTTGTAATCCTTCAATGAAAATGTATGTTTTCTTCAGAGTTATAGCGGAACTCTTTATATCGGGTGGGAGCAAACTTGAATTTTGCTTCTTTTGGCACACTGTGCTTAGTGGCGTGTTTTTCGATCAGTTGTTGTAAGAAAATATCTTGCTCATCTTTTGATTTGAACTACTGATTCAAATTAGCAACAAATTCAGATTTTTCATCATCGCTAAAGTTAGTAAAGCATTGTAATTTACACTTACAAACAGCACCCCTGTTGATCGAGATGGAATGAGATGCCGTTTCCAGTTGATGTGTTCAACCCCACGTACTTTAGATGTTCTAATCGCGTTTCTTCGAAACTCTCTTCATTCCTCCTCCTCTTCTTGGGTGCTGTTTCATTATCACTCTCACTGCTTGTGAGACTCACTGACATATTGTAAAAGACTGACAGTAGACGTTGAATACTAACTTAGAACACGTTGAAACACTTAACTGAAATGACTTCAATACAAGCCTCACCTTAGGGTGTTAATCACACGCGCATGCTCGGCAAGGACCTGACAAGACTGGTCACGCGATCAGGCGGTGGGTGCAGAAACAACGTCAGTCACTGGACTCATTATGTTGTTTCTGCACTCAACACTCGAAACAAACGTCCTGTATTTACGGAACTACTCAACAGACTAACGTAGTTTTTTCACCAAACACGCATCTTGCCTTTCTACGCTTATTTTCATTAAAAACGAGTTTTCGGATTTTTTGGACTGAAGTGGTTTCTGCACTCACCGATTCAATTGTATCTGCTTGGCGGACATTGGCGACAGAAAACCGGCTTCTCTCTTTCTTTTTCGCTTGCTCCAAGAGTCGGAATCGTGCATCGTATGAATCTCGGTATGTAGAAACTGGTTTCCTTACGCCAGTTTGGGTGATTACTTGCCATCATCGCCAAAGTGGTCTGCTAAGGAGAAATCGCTACGAAATTAATCGGTTTTCCCCTGTACTCTTCATATAGCAACTCCGTATTATCTAGAATTGATTCTATTGGAATTTGCTTGAAATATCAATTGAGAAATACTAAATTCCAAGAAAACGATTTTAAATTTAAATCGAAAAATCATTATTGGTACATATTTAAATCCATTTGAGTAGTGCTAAAATTAAATTAAATCTTTAAAAGTTTAACGAATCATCACATCATACATATTAACTTGGTATTGACTTTAACTATAAAAAAACTTTAATATAAAAGTATATCAAAGTTAATTTTTGAAAATTATTATTTGATTTTTTTATTTTTTATTTAGTTAAAACAAACTTAGGAAATCGGGAAACTAAGAACTATTTCAGACTTTTTACTTATATGAAAAAAATACACAATTTCCACTATTCTCATATATTAATACACTATACTTCATTCATCACTAACCGAAATACAAGCATTTTCAACAAAAGATATCCATCTTGACATGTTTGAATACGAGTACTATGAAGGGAGCAGCCAATGATTACTTCGGCACTAAATACCAGCTACATAAATGAAATTGACTGCTAATTTAATTTAGTAAAAAGGCTGAGGGGACCAAGATGATTGTCTGATTTGGCGAGAAAGATTGCTATGTTTGGCAACTTATCGCTGCTGTTTTGCGAATGTAACAAATCCCTGCCAAATACAAGGCTAGGGATTCAGTGGTTCTTTTTTCCAGTAAAGGATTGGACTCATTGTTAAGAAAATTAAGCTTTAATGATTTAATTATACATAAATTAGATAAGACACGTTTCTTAGCATTTTACAAAAGCTCGCGACTGCTGAGCGACTGGCTTCTTCCAAGCGCAGAATCAAAAAGGTCCCGTTGCCACCAGTACATCTTCCTTTTGTACTCCACCGTCCAAGTAGGGTACAGCACCCGCCCTTCCATCAACTTTCCAGACGCCCGGCGCCATCCGTTCAGCCTAAGTGAGCACGCCAGTCGCCTATTTGATGTCACCCCGCACGGGTAAAAATGGCGGCAAATTCCAGGTGGGACGGTGACAGCGTATGTGGAATATAAGCATAGATATTATAGTTAAAGTATTCGATTGGCAGATCACGTGACCTCCAATGCTAACGACGGGACGCGCAATTGGTTGGTTGGTATGCATATATTTTCAGGCTGTGCTTGCTCAGAGAGCCGCTTATAAACCTTAAGTAAGACAGTCACAACACTCACACGCACACATATACGTGACAGATGCTGCCATCTGTCACGCGCCACCTCCATAATTTAGACATGTCCCTGAAGAGGAGAGAAATATTCTCCAGGAACCTGTACCGGTAGAAAACTGCGCAATGACCGCCCACAGGACTTTCGGACCCAACAGATTTAACGAGCACGTACTCCGCATATACTCGGTGGGTTTTCAGCGACCAGGACTCGATCGCGGGACCTTCCGATCCGTAGATCGCGACACTGACCACATGGCGCCTCACAGCCCGATGCGCATGGGGAATTAGAAGGTCATGCGGCCAGAGTTGCCACCACCGTAAGGAGAAAAGTGCATCAAAAAATTAAATTAAATTCTAAAATTACAAAAAAAATATTATAAAAATATTAGAAAAGAGCTTCACGTTCTTTCTAAGTCACTAAAAATATTCGAAAATGCAGCTATTATTTTTCTGGTATTTTTTTTGTAATTTTAGAATTAAATTTTATTTTTTTGTAGTACTTTTCTCCTTAAAGTGGTGGCCACACTGGCCCAATATCCCACCAATTCTGGTCACCATGTTCGTCCCGGCTTTAGCTTTTGTGGTTACGTGCTTCAACTGAGCTGACACCCAAAAGAACTTTGAGCGACTAATAACGCCGTCAATACTTTGGACTAAGCGTATTTAATGTGCGCTTTGTCAAACCGTCGTTTACCTCCAATGTTTTTAAAGAATTTTTCTTAACCAGCCCGAATACATTCGTAAATGTGGTTGGGTTTGGAACCCGTAACCTTCTTGATTAGAAGCCAGCAATAACCACTACCTCGGCCTAAGTAACCCCTAGAAAACTTTATTCAATTTCTGTTATACTTTTTAGGTATGTGTTTAGTGCACATTTTTATTCAAATTGTTACGTTTTCTTTAGGATACTTGAAAAGAGAAATCATTGCCTCGAATCCTACAATCATTTAAATTACGACCCAAACCACGTGACTTGATTAACAAAAACACTTGATCGATCTCATTCCACATATTTACTAGTTCATTCTTATCAATAATCTCTGATTATAATTACTCCCATACCTGGCGAGATGGCCCAAACATTGGGCAAGCTCATCAGAGGAGAAGAAAAGAAATTAATTTATGAATAATTCTCCTGTGAACGCATTTCGGATCCAATTAACGGCAGGCGTCAAAAGTGCATTCAGCCCGGCGTCCGACCGCAATCTTTCCGCCATGAATCATTTGCATAATGGGGCGGCCTCGAACAATGATGAGGTGGCCCCTTTTAAATCGGGGCCTGCCATCGGCAGGATGTCATGGATGTTAAACATGAAACATTATGCTCGAGTTTAACTGTTCTTAAAGATTTGCTAAGAAATGTCTCCAAAACTTCGAAGTTTAGGATTGTTGTTACTTAACCTTTTCACTACTGAAACGGCCCACGACGGCTAAGGATTCGATAATGATATTCCTATCATACATTACGAGGAAACAAAAATCCTGCTTAGCGAAAGAGTTAATTCCAGGGTGACAAGTTGGCAGTTCCGTTGAAGATGACAAGGACTTTTCAAGGGCTTTCAAATCTTGTAATTTAGATCCAAGGTCAAGTGATAATTTGGGACGAATTATTTCTTCCTTGGTTCTTTTTCCGTGGTTTAGGTGTCAAAGTATTGTCTGACGTGAATCTTGGTCATAGCGATAGTAAACCCGTGCTCAACGTGTTCAGAACCAAGGCAAAACTGATTTCTTCACACTAGTATAGGCGATGACTTGCTGTCTTCTCCAAGCAGACCCGAGGCAGACATATTACCAGACTATGAAGGGTTTTTTCCCCTGGACGCTTCATATGTCCCACGTACTTGGTGTGTCTGGATATCTTGACCTTGAAGAGCCTCTGATTCTTCCGATTCCACCGCTCTATCCATAAGGCAAATAAAACAAATTATTCATCTTCAAACATTTAATTTTTATGAGTAATATTTCATTCAACGAGTAGTTTCTTTAAGTTTTTCAACAATATATTTTTTTATTTAATTTTCACAGTGGTAAACACAAATTTATCTCTCATTGATATAAATTGGAGAAGAATAAAAACATTTTTTTTTATCGAATATGCTGGAACATATGGATAACTAGATTTTTAAAAAAATAATTTTGTAGCGAAATTATTTTGTATCATTATTTTATGCGGAAAATTTTTACGAGAGTATTTGTTTTATTTTCTCTTGACTTGTCTAACGTCTCGCGCAGATCTGTCTTTTTTGAAATTCAGTTTGTCTTTCGGAAGTTAAGTTTTGGGCTTTCAAGAATTAAATGAAAGTTCATATCTTCTGAATCATGTCATTTATATCCACTGTGTTTAAAGTAACAATGCTATAATTTATTCATTTTAACGACTGTTTAACTTACTAGTTTTCCCAAGGAACTGATTAGTAAGAAAAAATACATAATGATAGTATTGAAAAGTTGTAGTGAAGTATTATAAGAAAAACAAGTTACGAAAAATAACGCAAACATTGCCAACTTCCCATCCAAACATTTAACTCTCCAGCTCACAAAACATGCTGTCGCTTTCAATTTTCTAGGGGCAAGCCACCGCTGTTTTCTCTGTCTATCTTCTCGTCCGAATATAAATAAAACTATCTTCCTCTAAGAAATTGTTTATTGCAGAGATTTTTTAGTTTGTTGTTCATGTTCGAACATGCTTTCTGTAACTCCGTTATTTCCTTGTAAAATACACAGATTTAAACCAATTTTATCCTTCGGAGGAATAAGACTTTTTTTTTGCCTAAAGATTAAACTTATTATCACTGCATTAATTAAATATATTTTTAGTAAAATTGTTACAATTTAGACATTTTACATGCGTTGTAAATTGTTTTGAAAACTTTATCAATGCTTTAAATGTTTACATTTCATAAAACTAATTGTATAAATTATTTGTTTGCTGGAAAAACTAAGAATTCCTTGAAGGGTTTATAAGTTAGTAATTTATTCTTTAGGTGGTTAATGTTTTTTTATGCTGCACTCCCAAGCAATCATAATTTAGTTTTTCACCAGTTTTTTAAAATTTGATTGAAAGAACATAAAGGGAACGATTTTGAATTGAACGAACCAGTGTTAGAAATTCATCAAAACAATTTAAGTGCAACCTGTGTTACTAATCCCAAAAAAACTAGGCGCAAATGTAGAATATCTAGGCGCAATTGTAAGAAAAAAATTTATTACATTAAATTCTTCATCATATTATTTTATATATTTATTATAATATACATATTATAAAATACATTATGCATTTATCATAATATTTTTATTATATTAAATCTGTGTTTATTACACATAAAAGCCCTTGTTATTACAGATATACAGAGTGTCTTTAAAAGAGTGTCCGAGTTTCAAATTGTAATACAGTGGTGGAAATTGATTTATGAACTGACAGTTTTTTAACAGTATTTCTTTATTAAATGCATTTTTATCGATTTAAATTTTATATACTATACAGGCTTTGCATTATAAATTATACACGTAAATAAAATTTTATATAAATTCGTAAGCAATTTATTTTGTTGATATTTAAGTTTTAGCATAGGGAAATTGATTTATGAACTTTTACATTGAATCTCAATTAATAATTGCAAAAACTATTTTTTGTCGCTAATGCTTCATTGATTTTGTTTTTCATAGACAACGCAAAACTTTGGGTCAAGTTTTGGTCAAGCAATTTGCAGTTTTTAATGATTAAGTCCTTCTATTCCATAACTGATGCACACTTCATTAAAACCATACTCCATTTGAGTAAATTATTCAAACCAATTGATCTCAGACATTATTCTTGGGGTTTAAGTCATGGCCATTGGCAGGATGATCTAAATGAACAACACTTAGTTCATTTAACCAGTCTTCCATTTCGTTTGAAATGTGGATACTTGCATTAACATGCATAAAAATCTAATCAAAAGCATAGTTTTGCCATGCAAAGAGGAATTAAAGAATTTTCTAGATCTAATCTGCAATAAAGTGATGTTTGTCAGCCCTTCAGAAACATAACCTTGTTTCTTCAATCATAAGATATCGGGGCCCAAACCATCAAACTTCCACCACTAACATTTCTGCTGAAGACAGATCTTAGTTATTTCCGAAGATCCTTTCAATAACATTTTAAACCATTACGTCCATCCAAATTGAACTTTTTTTTCATAGGCAAATGTCACTTTTTTCCCATTTCTCTTCCTCCACCCCACCCAATCCGTTTTCATGTAGTTACGACTATATTTTAATAGCCTGTTCTTATGATGAAGAGTAAGCTTTGGAACAGCCTTCATTTTGTAACATTTCAAGTTCGACGACGATATCAATATTTGTCCTACTCTTCTGGGAGTTACAGGAAGTGATTGTTCATAACAAATTCGCCTTGTAATACACAAATGCTGACACAAATGGTAACTTTTTGGGATATAAGTCCAATAATCCTGCTTTTGTCCCTCGTCCCACGAGGGTTACACCTTTTTTAATGATGGTTTTTGCCGAAGTCAGAATGATTCTTCAAATATTTATGAATTATATCTATTGATCTTTTAATTAATATGCCAATTTCTCGTATAGATTAGTTACAATATTATATAAGGGTCATTTTTTTTTTACCTTTTTGGCTTCAGGCAGTCCCGCAAGCTTGCCTATTTAGTAAAATGGGAATAAAACAGATAAATTTCAACAAATTTGGCCTTAATCTTATTTATAAACACTGATAGTAAGCTACCATGAAGTTCAAATGAAGAACTAGTTAAAATATTTGGTACCTGGGTTCAAAATAAATTTGAGTTCATAAATCAATTTCCATCATTTGACATGCTTAAAAACTAAAATTAGATATATTTTTATTTAATATCATTTTTTGAAAAAAAAATGTGTGAAATTCCTTTATTGTGCTCTGAATATCCAACACAAAAAATTTGAATTGTTAGCACTTAATACAAAGCGATAACTGGTGAAAAGAATGTTAGTTCATAAATCAATTTCCACCACTGTAGTATCAGCTGTTATAGTTCGACAGTTGTTGTTGAAGGTGACGAATAAAGAATAACCTCAACAGTTTCAGATAAGCGCAAGCGCTCGCTCGTACCGCTACATCGTTTTCACAGTTGCAAAGGCAGTTGCTTCCATTGCTCCGGACTTGCTGCAGATAGTATGGGAAGAACTGCATTTTCTTTGTATGCGTGCTGTATCACTAAAAGACGCACACATTTGGCACTTATAGGAAAAACTAGATTAGTTTTCCTTCAATATCATTTATGGTTTGTATATTTAGTATAAATAAACTCACGTAATATACCATTAAAACTCGGACATTATTTTACGGACACCCTGTACTATTTGTCCATTAGTTATCCATCCATTGGCTCTGGACATCTACCAAATGTGACAGCTTCAAACCAAAGCTGGATTGCATTTTTTTAAATTATAATCACATTTAGTCTATTTTGACTGTCGGTTTTAAATACATTAAGAACACTAAAATCTCTTTCACAAATTGCAGTGCTGAATGGCAAAACTTTAAGAAAAGAAACTACAATCGATCAATTTTTTATAATTAAAAAAAGGGAAAAAGGGAGTATTGACGATTCTTAAAACTTTTTTCGACAACTGCGACTAAATTAATTTTATGGTCGCAAAACGAAAAAAAATTTAATCTCATTTAGCGACTAGTGACCGGGAATTTCGAACCCTGGGTCGAACTCTTCTTCTCTGTTAAATAAAAAAGCACACGAAAAAGGTTTTTTGTTCAATCAAACAAAAAGTGTTTTCCGAAAACAAAAAGTGCAGTAAAGGGTTAAAAAGCCCCAAGAAGGACACGTTTAAACTCAAAGCGAATCGACAAAAATGTTATTGTTCTCCAAAAACTACATTTTACCCTAAATGTACTGAATACAGTTTTGAAAACTTCTTGTTTCAAATAAACCACTAAATGGGAAAGCTGGTCAATCCATTTGGTAAATTATTTGGTGAATTTTCTTCTACCCTTCTCCTTATAACAGTATAGAGTAAGAAAAAGTTTGTATGGAAATATTCATGTGGGATTTCTCCCATTTCCCCATTTATCAATTCTTAGGCGAAGATTGGAAAATTTTAAGTCTAAAATCCTTATTTAAAGTAATTCATTTAAAGTCATACAACCAAATTAACCCATTAATCCCGTCAAAACAAATTGAAACAGTTTGCCAAAACAACATTTACCACGTCATTCAATAAATTATTCACCCCCGAACCAGTGCGCATGAATCATGTTCTGATATTTTAGCCTTGCAAATAAATCACGAAACCCCCGATGAACTATAAAGTGGTTGGAAGCAACTGATAAATGCCTTTACGGATGCCTGAATTTCCTGCAATGTTGGATGAGCTCAGCATTTGGAATAAGCGCGTTGTCGTTATGGAAATCGTACTTGTGTATTAAGTTTGTATCGTTGTTGTATCTGTTTAAGTTATTATAAATCGCCATTTGTCACGAAAGTCCAAACCTATCTTGGGGGCTGGGGAGCCCAGTCGCCAAGCATGTGTGAGGTCCCAGGTTCGGGTTCGGGCATCGCCAACATAAATGCCGACCTATTAATGGTCCATGCAACCCAAAAATGTCCGACGAATAATACTCCGTGTAGAGGGAGAACGCGTTAATATGCTCCAGTCCCTAAGTCCCGACGTTGCGTACGATGTCGCCCTTAATGGTTACGTTGGGTGTCTACTCAGGTGTCGGCTCGTCACTTGACTGTGGTTCAAAATTACGACGCTCGTCTCCAATAGCTCTCGTGTAGCTCTAGTGCTACGGTAATTCAAACATACCTACCTACATAAATAGCCATTTGTCACGAAAGTCTAAACTTATCTTGGGGAACAGCCCGTCGGATAAGGCGGTTGCCGTGCATGCAAAAGGTCCCATGTTCGGGTCCGGGCATTGCCAAAATAATTGCCTATAAACAGTCTGTCGGACCATCTGTGTAGAAGAGCCCGCTCCAAATTACAAGGTATGTATTGGCTGTGTTTAAAATCCTCATGGAAAGCTGAAATTACCGGAAACAATAGCACCTACCTATTAACTTAACTTTGCGCCCTCTAGAAGGGAGGAGCATAGGCTTTATAACCCGTTACACCAATCGCCAGAAGTGACACAGTCACAAAAGACACATAAAGAAAAGACGACACAAATGCATTTATTGACAAACACAAACATCCATGCCTTACCGGGATTCGAACCCGAACCCAGAAGCTCCAAAGGCTAGCTCCCTAACCGTTGTGCTTCCGAGTCGGCGCACCTACCGATACCTAAACAAATTTTTTAATCACAATTGTGTGTGGATTCGTATATTGAACTTCTATTGACGTTTCAAACAATTTTTGGTTTCTTATTTTTATACGGCTTCTATAGCATTTGAAATTCAAATTTCAAAGTTACATATTTATTCGCAAATATTAATTAGGGAAGTATGTGACTTTTAACTGTGACTATACTTCCATTATACTTAGTCATAGAAGATATATTCATTACTTATGGAACACAATCATATCTTGATTGAATAACTTTGTAACTCAATATAACGTCATTGAACAACCGAAAGTGATATCGAAAGCCTGCGAATGAAATGTGACAATACTCCAGCAATAAGTAATTACACTTCACACCCAATAAACGTCAGGGACTCAAAACAGTTATTAATATAATGGTATAGCCCCAGAACAAACACTGATTGTTTGTTAAGAAAATCCAATCAGAATTTCTTTTCCTCCGGAGCGACGTTTATAAACAATTTCGGAAAAAATGAAACGAAGCAATCTCGTTTTCTAGCTTGTCACACAGAACAGAGATGGAAAGGAATAAATGATAATTGGCTATGAAAACATTGACCCAAGCCAGAAACCAATTCCGAGGAAGAAGAAGAAGAAGGAGTCCAGGACAAGAAAAGAAATAAGAAACAGAAAAACGAATCACTTTCTCGGTTCTGAGAGGTCACAGTTCACAAATAACTTTCTTATCGCTGTCCATACATGGGAGAAATCATTCCCTGGAAGAAGAAAAAAAAATGGTGGAAAAGTTAAAGAAAGCGTCATCCCTTTTTTGCAGGAAATGAAATGGCAGATATTTTTTTATTTCTCTTAGGGTGTATGGAAGAACAAAAACCTCTATGGATTGAATCCTCTTCTTTTGTGGTCATCGCAGAGTTTGGAAAAAGGTGGAAATGCTTGGCACGAAATAACATGAAGCCGTTAGAAAATCGCCAAGTAACCCTAGTAAGCTGCAACAGACTTCTCACTTAAGGTTAGTTCAATATAAAACTCATAATTTCATTCGTTGAAAAGCGTTGATTGAAATTCAAAAAATGATTATTTGCGCAATTGTAGGTTATAGCAAGAGATCTGAATTCACCCAAAATAGTTGTAATTATTTCTCGCAGGTAAATAAAATGCTTAGTAATTGTAGTTTTCCTTATTAGAGAGTCAGAAATCGCCAAGTCATTGTAGTAAGCCAAGCAAACTCCTCTGTTGAATATCGCCAAATACTTCATTGATCTGAATTTATACCAAGATGGTCCTTCACAAGTACGAAAAATGCGTTGCAATTAAATCGGTGAGTGTACAAACAACGTCAGAGTCACAAATTTCAAATTTTTCAGTAGGGAGAAAAAACGTAATAGCTCCTCCTCTATTTCTGCACTCAACACTCGAAACAAACGTCCTGTATTTACGGAACTACTCAACAGACTAACGTAGTTTTTGCACCCAACACGCATCTTGCCTTTCTGAGATTCAGCTAGGATTTCAGTTTTATGGAGTAACTTGCACCAAAATTTCGTGGTTTAACAACCAACTAGTTTTTTTTGCGTTTCTTACTTTCAATTACCGTTGTTGTGGTTTACGTGTCTATAAACAGTGTCTTAGAGAGTCGAAATGGCTTCAAAAGCGTTGACAATAATCTCTGCCAGTATCGGTGCATCCCAGCTGGATAGGATCTCACGCAGTGAGTCCCTCAGTGTAACCATGCCAATCTTCAAGAGTCTCACCGGCAACAGCTGGGAATTCCCTGACGTGGTACTTCCAATTATTTAATATGAAATATAAGCATTGAAATATTTTTTTCCCTCTAATGGGGCTGAAATATTGGTGTTCATGTCTTTGCAGACTCGGCATATTCCCCAGAACTAAGATCCATTTCTGGTGATTGCCATTTTCATCTAGACGGCCCTCGCTACCAATTTTGACGTACGGATAACAATGATTCTGGGCTCTCTGTGGATGTTAAAGTATGCCTAGATTTTAGGTTTGCAGAGAGAACCCAAGCCAAATGGGCCCTCCAGGGTTCTTTTAAATGCCACATAAGGCGCGTTTACATGAGCCCTCTAATCCATGGAATGCCAAAATCCCCATTAGGGGAAAAAGAGTTCGAGCAGGATTGCTAACCCAAAAGATAGTCTGTGGCCGAATCCATGGTATGAAACATCAAACCATCCCGCATTGGAGGGTTTGCGTAACCTCCTAATGAACTCTGCAATTCCTGTTCTGCTTGGGCGAAAATCCTCAAGAGGGAAAAATTGCTGACTTTGCTCTTCGATCCATGGATTCGATGGCTCATGTAAACGCGCCTGGAAAGGATTGAAAGAAATGCTACGAACTAAGCCGAGAGCTAGCCGCCCCGGTGGCACACTCGTTAGGATTCTAGCCTTTAGAGCTGCTGGGGTCGGGTTCGAATCCCGGTCAGGCATGGATGTTTGTGACTGTCAATAAATATTGTTATTTGTCTATGTGTTTGTGTCGTCTCTTTCTTTGTGTGGTGCTTGTGCCATTTCTGGGGCTTAGTACAATAGACTTAAAGTCGCAGTGCTTGGCGATCTTGCCCCCCCACCAAGAAAGTCATAAGTCATAAGCGCTTGTGTTTGGGCTTACTACAGATCGATATATGGCTTCATTTGACAAACCAGTTTTTGTACTGATATGTTCTCGGCGGCATCTCCAACTCCTTCTCAACTCCATGGCGGTCATTAAGACGTGCTGCCTCCTGGGCCTCGACTGTCGCTAATCCGTGATTTGGGTCACGCGATTTCATCGGGAGCTGTCATCAGCAATGAAATATGTCGCCGATGAAAAGAAGTCTTATCGCTTGTGTAGAAGGGAAGATTCCGACATATTCCAGTGACTCAATCTAAGAACGATGTGTTCATCTAATTCAGAAACTAATTTTTGCTATTTTCAGCCTTTTGTACCTTTTATGGGGGGGGGGGGGGGGAGGGTAGACCTTCATTCTAGCTTCCCCACTTTGCTTGTAATGTAAAAAGTGGAAGCTTTTATAAATGAGACTCTGCCAGTACTGTTTGTCTGTCACCAATTTTTAAAGCCCGAACTATAAATGCTATATGGATGTGTGTGATAAGTAAACAAAATCATCGCATCTGAAAAAGAAAATCCAAAAGAAAAAAAATCGAATTTGCAGCACTTGTTTGTAATTATTGTTTTCAGATTTAAATAGTGCAAGCAGTTTTTTTTTTGCGGACACTTTTTCACAAACTATTTTTCATTCACGTTATTAAAAAAAGTCATTAGTATTGTTGCTTTCTGAGATTCAACTGCTAAATAAAACTGCCGTGGGCAGGTAAACTGCAGTAACTTCCATAAGAAGTTACACTATTGTTGCAAGCACTCAATTACAACAATGGAAATAAAATTTCAGATCACTGATCGGAAATGGTACAACTCATTGATGCGATTACTGCAGTTTACCTGCCCACGGCAAAATAGGTAGTTAAATTCACTCGATTTAGTATCTCAGTATGTTATCAGGAACGCTATACATTATCCTATAGTATCTAAGTGCTGAAACTCAGTAAATGAAATATAAATATATTTTCATTAATTTCCCTGTTTTTGTTCTGTATCACATAGGAATAATTTTTGCTATTCATTGTTCATCAGTCCTCCTTCAGCTACACTCTAAAATGAATGCTCAAAAACGACGAAATTTTCCTTAATTTTGACGATTCCATTACTGGCAAATGCTCCGAGTTTTCGTTTCCTCAAAGTGAGGAAATTTGAATCGCCATTTTTACGAGGATTTGAATGTCGTCTAATCTAAAGAAATATTTCGTCATTTTTGAGCATGTGAGTACAACAATGAGATTCTGTTTCCTCAAAATCAAGATACAGAATCGTCAAATCACGATCGTAGAACTGAGGATTCGCGTTTACTCAAAAGTCACGCGATAGTTTGACGAAACAATCCTCAAAATTAACGAAATGAGGCTTGAGGATTCATGAATCGTCAAAAATGAAAGTGTTATTTCTCGAGAGTGTACAATGTTATTGACAGTATCAGGTATTAATTATGAAAGAGTATGCTAATCGTTAACAATATCAATAAAAAATTCCAGACTTGACCAGCAAAAAGATTAGGTTATACGGTGTTACGATGTTATTAACAGTATCATTTATTAATCATTAAACAGTATGCTAAGTGTTTACATACTGTTTAACAGTAATCAATAAAAGTTTGAAGACTTGACCAGCAAAAGTGTTATGCTATACGTTGTTACGATGTTATTAACAGTATCAGTTATTAGTTATTAAACATTATGTTAATTGTTAACAGTATTAATAGTGTATTAACAGAGTATTACAGTGGTACACAGTAATTACTGTGTTTCATGGTAATCAATATAAGTTTCCAGACTTGACCAGCATAATATTTTTATTCAGGAAAAAAAACTTAAGACATAAATAAAATTATTGAAAAATATCCCTCACAATACTAACTTAGAGAAATTAATAAATCTAGCCATGTTTAAAAAAAACCTTTCAAAAATTCAAACGGCTACATTTTCTAATTCTACAAATCCACCCAGAATCTGGAAAGCAGCAATATTCCTCAAAAAATAACTATGCAGAATATTAATCATTTAAACAACATCTCCTCCAACAAATCCCTCTTTAACAAAAAATAAAACATCTTAATTTACCAACCCTTTTCCATAAAAAATTAAACTTCCTCCACAAAAACCATCACCAAGTAACCTTTTTTTCGCCAAGTCACACAGTAATTAGTTAAAGACCGCGCACGGTAATCTCTTCAATGTTCAATTAAAGTCAAGCACCAGGGAGGTAACAGAAGATGGATAGGACAGTCATATTTCAGCGACTACAGGGTGTCAGCCCGGTACACGCCCTCATAATTACTCCCTAGGGTCGCAACCGTAATTGGTAACATAACACTGCCCTGCGGTTCGCCTTCATCAGCAATTTTCATCAGATGGATAATTTGCAAACGAAGTACTTAATATGTTTGTATAACGTAAGTATGTATGTATATTCCCGTGAGAATGGAGTTTTTATGACTTACTTGTAACTGGTACCCGGTCTCCGCATGGGCTGAAAATCAGAATCAAACTTCATTTAAGTATTTGTAGTATTTTGTCTACTAAGAAACTTAATAATATCTATTTGTGCGCGCAAAAACAAATCCTGTTCTAACACAAGCTGCCATGCAGTACAGCAAAATTTAACGTAAGCTTCCGCACTTTTTTAAACCAAAGGCACCAAAAATATATTGGGCCATCATTATGCAAATACAAAAATTGACCAACAATATGCCAGAGGCCTAGTAAGGTTATTCAAAAAAATTTTATAATTAGGCCTTGGCTGTGGTACTTTTCAACTTCACTCAAAATGTATGGAATATATATGAGCAGATACATTTTTGAAAAACATGCTCTATTCAGAGGATACAATATCCACTATTACCTTTATTTTGAGATTCCAATATGAGATGGTTATTTATATTAGGCGCATCGGCGCATATAGTTTATGTAAGACGCAGATGCTTCTTTGATAAAGTAATTAAAAAACTTTTGTAATTTAAGTTAACTCTTTGTAATTTAAGTCACAATCGCTTCATTAGTGACCCGCAGGCACTGAACACACAAAAACAGGATGCATGCTACAGAAATAACGGGTGACTTGCTCTTTGCGGAATAAGAATTGAAGAAAAGAGTAAATGAAATACATGGAATAAAAAGGAAGAATATAAATAAAAAAAAAAGAATTTTCTGAGATGTTTCTCTCTCTAATGTAACAGAAATTGTCAACTGTTATGTCAGTATTATGTTTGAATTCTATCTCTGATAAAATTATGGGTAAAGAGTAATGTAGGAAGCCTACATGAAGACCGCTAGTAGATAGCGCTGCAAATTCTCACCAGTAATTCAGTTAACAACCAATATACAGTAGTATAAAAACTGAAGTAACCCATCTCGACCTAAGGGATCCTTTTGACCGACACATGGTTTGCAAAAAGCTAGTATCATTGGTGACCCGCAGGCACTGAACACACAAGTACTGGGAGCATGCTACAAAAATAACGGGTGACTTGCCAGTTGCAAAATAAGAATTTATAATATAAGTAATTAAAAAAAAATGGAATTACAGTAGAAAATAGAAATAGAATGAAAAAAGAAAGAAACATCAGTGAGGTGTCTCCCTATAATGTAACAGCAATTGCCAACTTTTGGTATCATGTATCGAATTGTATATCTGATAAAATTCTTTTTAAGGATTAATGTAGAAAGCCTGCAGGAAAACCGCCAACAGATGACTTAATGTACGTTTTTCAAAAGTAATACAGCAGTATGAAAGACGAAGTAACTCTTCTCCAACTTGGTTGGTTGGTTACATGTATTTTCAGGCTTGTGTGCTTGGTTAGAGACTTGCTTATAAACCTTCGTCAAGTAAGACAGACACAACACACACATACGTGACAGATGCCGCCATCTATCGCCACCTCCACAAATTTAGATATGGTATTGAAGGAGAGGGAAATAGTATCCAGGGAACTGAACCCTTTGCAAACTATGTAATGACCCCAAATAGGACTTCCTTACCCACAGATTTAACTAGCACGTACTCCGCATATACTTGGAGGGTCTTCATTGGTACCTGGACTCGATCGCGAGACCCTCCTCTTCCGTGACCGGGATCTTAACCACTAGGCTCCCCACAACCCTTCTCTATCTTGGTATTTCTTTGGGTAGACAATGGTTTGAAAAAGGTATGTATAATGCATACCAGCAATAGTTTTACTGTATTAGCTGCTTTTTTCTACAATCAGTATCAGAATTCGATTTCTAAGGCCCGTATTTTGTAAAAACTACCTAAATTCACTGCCCCAGGAAAGTAGTTGAATCATTCATTCCATTCATAGTATAAAAGCTCCATAATGTTATAAAAAATCCACCTCACTTATGTACTATTACCCATTCATAATTCCCTCTCTAGAGCTACATTTTTGGTATAATGACCATCTAAACGCTTATTTTATGGTACGCAACAAAGAACAAGTGGAAAACCCCTACCCACACTAAAAGCAAAAATCCATGAAAGAAAGCAACAAACAGATCTGCGAAAACAACAAAAAGTCGGTAAAATGTGTACTGTATTTATTAGATAACCTTGTAACTGATATGGAATTTTTCATCTGTAAAAGTCCTTCTCTAACGTTTACGAACTTTGTTAGGATGTGTAGGATTGTTAAGATGTTTGTTAGGATGTTAGGATGCGTAGGAATACCTTTTTTACCAAATAAAAACGTTATTTTTAGCCTTTAAAAATAAATTTTAATCCGATCTTATTTGTCCTACATATATTGATCAGTACTTTGGTCCTTATTATTCTTATTCAGTTTTACCTCACTTCAATTTATTTCTCAGTCAACAAGTTTTTAAACAGAAACCAAAAAAAAAAAAAAAAAAAACGGATATTATAATGGTTAAGGTCGCCTATCACAATTCGTAATTTGTTTCCAAGCTTACTAAAAAAAATTGCTTGTGTGGTGATTCAGTGGCGCTGAGGTAACTTGCCCGGAAAACGTAGACAGCCATAAAACGTGCAACCTAACCTAACAGATAACTAAGGAATCTAATTGGCTTTAGTACTCAAACCAAAATTAAATATCGGCATACTTCAACATCCTTAGTGTCCAGGTGAAATGTAACCCGAGCTTCAAAATTGACAATACTCGAACTTAGAGTGGAGCAGTATGCATGTGAGATTCTTCTCAAATGGGGCTGCAACATTGGCGGTCAAGCCTTTGTAGACTCGGCATATTCCCCAGAACTGAGAGCCATTTTTTTTTGTGGCACCATCTAGGCGACTCTCGCTACCAATTTTTGACCCGCAGTTTACAATGAATCTGAGCTTTCTGTGGAGGTTAAAGTACGCCGGGATTTAATTTTTGCCGAGAGAACCAAAGCCAAAATAGGCCCCAAGCCAATATGTATATGAGATTAGAGGCAATGTTTGATGTATCTGTGACATCAACATAGGCGTGGCCGTTTTAAATTGGGCGAATTACCTGCTGAGTGTTTGTGGGGTTATAAAACGAATATTTGTTTGTCGTGGCTGAGGAGTTACCGCAGGCGTTTTCTTACCAGTAATCCATTTCATGGCAATGGAAGATGGTGACCCTAAAATGGCTCTGGCAAGTTTTTCGAGTAAGTAAAAGGCCTAATATTTCAAAAACAGTCCAGTTAGAGAAAAGCATCGCTTGTTACTTGCAACATTTCTAAACCAAACCAACTACGCATCAACAAAAAACCTTTACGACAAGACACATAAAGCAATCGCAATATTTTAGGCTTCGAGTGCCAGAATTTGCGGTAAAGAGTGTTCCAACGTTCCGCGATTCTGTCGCTTCCAGCCTCGGGGCTTCGGCGAAAGTATTTCCACTGTGTTCCACGGAATCCCGTATCCAATGGGGCCGAAGTTTTCTGGTAGAGTGTTTCCGGAAATGTTCAATTGTCCGGCAATTGACGGAAGCGTTGCGTTCCCGGATTGGAACAGGAAACGGGACTGTCCTGGACTTTTCCCTTTTTGTGGATAGTGTTTTTTTGTGCGTATTTGAATGACATATAATGTTCTTTTAAGTGAAGATGGGAGGAAAGATGTGTCTAAAGCAGTTGCAATCGAAAAGCTTTTTAGAAGTTGGACTTTTGCTGCGAAGTAAGGGTAGAAATGTATGGTTAAAATATATTTCTCGGAATTAATTTCAATAAAAAGATAGGGTTAGTATAAATATAATCGTTATTAACATAGAAATACTGATAGTAACTGATTAGCATTAATCATTATCGTGTCTAATGGGCAATGGGGCCAAAGTTTTCTGAAAGTGTGTTTCCGAAAATGTTCAATTGTCTGGCAATTGGCGGAAGCATTCCGTTACCGGATTGTAACAGGAAACGAGACTTCAGACTGTCCTGGACATTTTCCTCGTTTTTTGTACTTATTTGAATATAACATAAACTGCTCTTTTAAGTGAAAACGATGTGTCTAAAGCAGTTACAATAAAAAAACTTTATGGAAAGTAGACTTTTAGCTGAAAAAAAGAGGTAAAAACGGGCGGTTTACGGGTAAAATATATTTCGGAATTAATTTAAATTTTAATATAGGGTTAGTATGAATTTATTCATTATTAATAGAAAATACTAATAGTAACTGATTATCACTACTCATTATCGTGTCCTGGGGCCGAAGTTTTCTGGTAGAGTGTTTCCGGAAATGTTCAATTGTCCGGCAATTGACGGAAGCGTTGCGTTCCGGGATTGGAACAGGAAACGGGACTGTCCTGGACTTTTCCCTTTTTGTGGATCGTGTTTTTTGTGCGTATTTGAATGACATATAATGTTCTTTTAAGTGAAGATGGGAGGAAAGATGTGTCTAAACCAGTTGCAATCAAAAAGCCTTTTAGAAGTTGGACTTTTGTTGCGAAAGAGGGGTAGAAATGGAGGGTTGCGAGGGGTAAAATATATTTCGGAATTAATTTTAGCTCTAAGTTATGGTTAGTGTAAATACATAAGTTATTAGTACACTCTTAAAACAAAAGAGTAAAATCCACTCCTATAGGAGAAGTTTACACTGGAAAGGAGGGAAAATGAACTCCTAAATAATCACTCTAAATCGTAATCACCCTAAATCGCTCTTAATCGCCTTAAAATCGCTCGTTTGTTGTTAAGATTGTTGGCGGTTTAACAAAACAAAAGAGTGCAATCCACTCCTGTAGGGAAGTGCATTTTCGACACCGAAAGGAGTGAAAATTAACTGAGACTTAGTTAAAATCGCTCGTTTGTTTTAAGAGTGGAGTAATGGTTGATAATAACTTATTATCTTTAATCATTATCGTGTCCAACGGGGCCGAAGTTTTCTGCAAGAGTGTTTAATTTAAATGACATCAAATGTTCTTTTTTAAGTGAAAAATATGTGTCTAAAGCAGCTACAATCAAAAAGCTTTTTAGAAAGTAGACTTTTGTTGCTAACTTAGGATTAGTTTAAATACCGTTATTATTTCTAGTAATTATTGATAGTAACTGATTATCATTAATAATAATCGTGTTTTCCATGGGGAACTCAGTTTTTGTCATTTATATAAAATATATGATCCACCAAAAAAACTTCGTAAAAGTAAACAAACGCCAATCGCAAACCCCCCCCCCCTATTTTATAAAATAAGTCATGAGAAATGTGGCTAAAAAAGTCGTGATATAAAATGAATGCCAATCTCTTGTGTAAAACTTCCTGGTCATAATAAATAGTATAATTTAAGTTTTGCTGCTATAAAAAAATTGCACTCTTTGAGGTTGGTGCCCATCTTAATCCCCGTAAAAAAATTAAATCACGCAAATGAGCTTGAATTACTAAATCAGAATAACGAAGGATACTTTTAAAAAAAAACTTTAACAAATGTATGATCTCAATACATTTATATAGAGGTATAGAGGGTGGTTAAGATGGGCACCAACCTCAAACAGTGCAATTTTTTTATAGCAGCAAAACTTAAATTATACTATTTATTATGACCAGGAAGTTTTACACAAGAGATTGGCATTCATTTTATATCACGACTTTTTTAGCCACATTTCTCATGACTTATTTTATAAAATAGGGGGGGGGGGGGTTTGCGATTGGCGTTTGTTTACTTTTACGAAGTTTTTTTGGTGGATATCAGTAGTTTTTTTTTAAAATTTATTTTATGAGATTCTTTTTAAGGTAGGGAGGATTACCAACATGTTTTATGAATTAGTTCAAAGGATACAAAGGCAATATGACTACAAAATAGAATACATAATTTCAATGTCTATGGAAAGTTGTATAACCACCGGGAACAATGCCGAAGGGAAGCTAAAATGGTTCAGCATCAATATTGTAAATGGTGAAAGCGAACTGCACATCGATGAAATGAAATTAAAACGTCATCTAGAAATAAATTTCTATTAATAAACGAAATGCAATTAGATCTAGACATAAATTTCTAGATGAATTTTTTTCTCTGATGGTGCTGAAACGCTGGCGTACAAGCCTTTGCAGACTCGGCATATTCCCCAGAACTGAAAGCCATTTTTTGTGGCACCATCTAGGCGACTCTCGCTACCAATGACGCCCAGATTACAATGAATCTGTGCTCTCTGTGGATGCCGAGATTTAGTTTTTCCGAGAGAACCTAGGCTAACGCGGCCCTCCAGGGATCTTTTAATGCCACATAAGCATTTGATAAGCGCGCCCAGAATTTTCCCATCCAGAAAATCCGACGACTCTGCCGGGGCTCGAACCTGCGATCACGAGGCGGACGCGTTTAACTTCTCAGTCACTGAGCCGCTAAGATGACGTCTTTTTCCCGATCATTGTTTTCAACACATTTCGAGCTTACATCGCAGTTTTTATTTTTTGTTTACCGCAACCGTCTGTTATACCTTGTTTCATACACTTTTGAAGGCATATTTATTTCAATTTTCTTTTATTAAAACTAAAAAAAATATAAAGCCTATTCAACGAAAAACAATAACCAAGTACAATTCTTTAAAAAAAAAACTAATTTTTTAACCTTCATAAAACCTTAAACCTTTATATAAAAAAAAGTTTAATTTCTTGAATGGTATTGGTAACTGAATATGGCAACCAAATAGGCAAATATGATTGTTTACATTCATAAACCAATTAGTCCAACCATTCATTAACTCGCGTTAATCATAAGTTTTCTAATAAAAAAGCCAAAAAGTTTAAATGATGCATTTCGCTTAAAATTAGACATTTTTTTTTTAATCTGTTTATTTAGATGCTTGGTTTATCATATATTTTACAAGCTGTTATAATCCCTCCAATAGTTAACGGCGCTACTAACTGCTCTTCGCCGAAAATATAGCAAACCTTTGCGCGTTTAAGGAGATACATGGCCGCTAGGATGGCTTGTTTATCGTGCAACCATACCGCCAAAGGTAATATAGATTTTAATTAATTAAAAATAGAAAGAAGTATTTTTGAAACTTCAAACTTACGCAGAATGTGAATTGGGGCATTCTTAATCGTTTAGTAAAAACCACTTCGAGATTCATGGTCTAGTAATAGCTGTAGGTCTCAGCAAAAATTAGGTCAAAATTTGACTAAAACTGCTCGAAAGATTTCATTTTCGAAAATTTCCATAATTTTTTTCTCCGCTGTTTTTTATTGTAGAACAACCAAAAATTTTTTTATTTAAAGTAATCCACGAAACCAATCTACTGTATTTTTTAAGTTGTTCTAGGAAGTTTAGTTTTGCTGGTAAAAAATAAAATCGATTTCGCTGTTAACATAGCGAAATATTTCCTGTATATATACATAACTGCCGTTTGCCCTTGGCGTCATTTTGAGATTGGCGGGCGGAACGACCGTTCCGTCTGATACTTAACATTTATATAATACTTAACCGCAAGTTTAAATAACCTTAATGAACATTGGGTACTTTTCAATTTTGTCGGTGCAAGCAATAAAGGATGTCAAATACACGTACTTATAAGCAACACGTACAAATAAAAATACTTAAGTCCATATAATTATGTGTTATGTAAATGATCCCTTGGTTACCCGTTTGGATTGGGTTCTCTAGCCAAAGTTATATATCGGCATATTTCAACATTCACAGAGACCTCAGATTCTTTGTAATATGAGCGCCAAAATTGGTAGAGAGAGATGATGCCACAGAAAAAAAGGTACCCAGTTTCGAGGAATATGCCGAGTCTGCAAAGGCTTAGCAATAAACCAATAAAGCAGCCTCATCGAAAAAAAAATACTTATGAGTTCAAAATCATTTAAAAACACTCCACTAAATAAAATTAAAATCCCACTCATCCTAATCAACCCATCCGCCCTCCTCACTTAACCACTTTTGGACTCATCCCTTCATCCATCCCCGTTGTGAAAGGAACAGTCTATTTGCTCCCAAAAGGGGTGGCAGGCCTTGACAAACGACACGCTTCCCGATTCTGTCGTAATGACAGTGGTAACGATGACCAATCATTATCGGAAGTGACGTATCTATCTCCCCGAAGCAAATTGAATGGCCCCAGTGGCGTAGCCCCGCCACTGACATTCTTGGCGAAAATGATTGTGTGCTATTTTCATGGGAGGAAGGAGGGGGCTATCTGTGTTTTTTCTTCTTCTTGACCGATGGGAAAGTTGGGGTGCGATAAACGAAGTCTTTATGTATTACTACAGAGTTTTTTTATCGAGTTATTTTGTAAAGAGCTGGGTTAAATAAGTCAGTACTCAGAAATATGGAGGGAGCAAATATCGCCAAATGAAATGTTTGGCGACAAACGAATTTGTTGATGATCAAATTCAGAATACAAAATTAAAGTGCCAAAGTGTAGACAGTTAAGGGGTCTAAGGAGTCTTAAAAATGTGCAAAGAAGGAACTACAAAGCATAGTTTGATCTTTCATGTAATTTTTTAACTACTCAATATACAAGTATAATTTTTTTATATGTAGTTCTACAAGATGTATTTTATATGAAACAAATTTTAAAATTTATGAAACTTTAACCAAAACTAAAATAAGTGATATTAAACATAAAGCTATTTGAACACATTGTGATTAGGCTTGCGCGGCAAATTGTGAGGTCAAAATTGAAGACATGACCAAGAAAATGATTTTATATTGTACAAATATGTACAAACAAGGACTTATACCTAAATTCTCAGCTCAATTTTAATTAGAATTTATTTTAAGAACTTTTTTCTAAAAAAATTTATAAAAATTTTTGAATTTTGATTAAAAAAATTTTTAAAAAATATTTCTAATTAAAATTGAGCTGAGAATTTAGGTATAAGTTCTAGTTTGTACATATTTGTACAATATAAAGTCATTTTCTTGGTCATGTCTTCAATTTTGACCTCACAATTTGCCGCGCAAGCCTAATCACAATGTGTTCAAATAGCTTTATGTTTAATATCATTTATTTTAGTTTTGGCTAAAGTTTCATAAATTTTAAAATTTGTTTCATATTAAATAAATCTTGTAGAATTACATATAAAAAAATTATACTTGTATATTGAGTAGTTAAAAAATTACATGAAAGATCAAACTATGCTTTGTAGTTCCTTCTTTGCACATTTTTAAGACTCCTTAGACCCCTTAAAGAACCATAGTATACATAGTGTAAGGATCACAGAATAAAACGTTAAAGGTTGCCATTTGAAATATTTTTGTTAGTTTTTTTTTTGCATTTTGTCAATTTTATCGCTTGAACCCACGAATTAGAAAAGTATACCAATAATTTCTTGCTCCCCGCGTTTTCTAATAAAGCCATTAATTTTTTGGTGCATTATCCACTTTTGTCTTATACGTGTCTTATCTAAATTATTTTTTGAAATATGAATAATAGATTTTTTTTAGGTTTTTTAAAATGCATTTGAAAAAAAATGTCCTGATTGTTATTTATTTGTAAAGGAAGATAAAAAAAAAATATCGGTATATTCTAATTTTTTTTGTTTTTTAAGTTGAGGACATATTTATATGTTTAAACTTTTTTTTAAAGAAATGTGTGCCATCGATTTTTTAAATATGTAAAGAAAAATAATGAACGTAAATATTCTATGTGCTCAAATACCATACATGTTATATAACAATGAAAAAGATAGAGTTCTATGTTCTCAAATTCCATTTATTTGTTTGGGTTTATACTGTATTTCAAAATAAATACTACGCAGCATTATTCAATTTTCTTTCAGTTTACTTTCCAGAAGCAGACATTTTCTGTTTTTGCCTTCGGACAAGACGCAATATCTCCCGACTACCAGCTGTTGACTCTCAGCTATATTTTTTCAGGTTACCAGTCATTTTTCTTAGGTTTCAAAATACTTAACATGTAAAATTTTAAATAATATGTATGTGTTGTATAATTAATGCAGAATGAAAGATAATTGATCTTTTTATTTAAAGTATGTTCTTTGACATTGCATTGACAGCAACAATAACAGTGTTATGTTTAAAAAAATGCAAAAAAACTTAATCCTGTAAAAAATTGAAACCTCGTATAACGCATATAATTTTAGTATACTGCAATCTTTCGTTCTAGAATGATTTTTTAATGACTTCAGTTTCTTTCAAATGATAAAAAGTATCGTTTTAGAATAAACAATATTATTTGAATTTTTTTGGAAGTATGGAAATATTTAGTAAGCTCAAAAATAATAATAATAATAATATGGTTGTCCTCATTAATACAGGCCAAAATCCAGAGGTCGGCTCACTACCTAACTGTAGTTCTAAATTACGACGCCCCTTGCCAAAAACCCTCGTGTAGCTCTAGTTCGACGATAATTCAAACTAAGCTAATAACTGATTGTGTGGTATGTATAAAAGATCCTTTGTTTAATCGGTGGCTGAATGGTTAGTGTACTAGCCTTTGGAGCTGCTGAGGTCGGGCTCGAATCCCGGTCAAGCATGGATTTTTGTGACAGTCAATAAATGTTGTTATTTGACTATGTGTTATTCATTTCTTTGTGACTGTAAAATTTCTTTCTGTGTCTGTCCCACTTGACGAAAGCTTATAAGCGGTTCTCTGAACAAGCACACAAGCTGGAATATATACAGGGTGGTTATGAAATAACGCTCCCTATTCGGAGTGATCTGTAGCTTGAATGAATAATCCAAATGCATCAAAAATTGAGACACTTACTACTTAAGAAGGGGGGAAAAGAATGGTATCATAAAAAAGACAGAATCCTAAGAAATACTCATAAAAAGAATAATCATAAAAAAACAAACTCGTCTTTTGACCAGAATCTAAATTACAAGGCGTCGTCAATTATGGCCAATTACTGCCAACACAGCTAATTACGCCTCGTAATTTAGAACATTGGTCAAGAGACGAGTTTCTTTGTTACGAAAAAGAATGGAATTATAACACAGAAACTCGTCTCTTGACCAAGGTTATAATTACGAGGAGTAGCCAATTATGGCTAATTACCGCCAACACATCCAATTACGCCTCGTAATTTAGAACCCTTGTCAAGTGACGAGTTTGTTTTTTATCATTCCATTCTTTCTCCCCCTTCTTGATTAGTAAGTGTCTCAAAGTTTTTTGCATTTGGATTATTCATTCAAGCTACAGACCACTCCGAATAGGGAGCGTTATTTTATAACCACCTGTATGTATCATACCATACCTTACCATCTTTTGTTTAAAAATTTGGTTTGGGCTTTATTGGTAAACTTTCTTCTCGCATACTTTATCATTCCCCGGGAGTTCAGATTTGTAGTTGCAATTCTTAGCGTCAATATTTTAACAAATTCCGCTTAGGTGTGGAATAAAATGATGACCATCAAGTTCCGAAATTTGGCGAGTCTGAAAAACGTGAAAAGAAAAACATCTATAATAATAAAAGAAAGAGTCTGTCTGTCTGTGTGTATGTCTGTGGATTGCAAAAGACCTACTTAGACTGCTCTAAAAAATTCGAAATTTTTAATATAGATTAATTTCAATACCTACGTGTGCACCTGCGGCTTAGTTTTTTCATATTTGATTGTTATTGGTAATTAATATAATTAGTTTAAAAAAAAAACAACGTCATCACGTGGGATTGCGGGACCATAACAGGCTTGAAAATATATGAACCGGGCCGAAACGGGGGCTTGACGCCATCCTCTATCAGTTTGATTGATTGAGTTTGGTTGAGATATGCGCTCGCCAAGGCTGCTTCATCCTCTATTAGTGTTTGCTTTTTTTAAGTGCGCATGCGCCAATACGAATTTAATTTTGTCTTGATTTTGAGTGTATTTTCACAAGTAAGCATTCCTCTAAAAGGAAGCAATGCGAAGTTAACGGGTTCCCAGTAAGGCACGGGACCATACTGCTAGTTATTAATATAATAAAGAAAATAAGAATCAGTAAATGTGTATCAAAGAAATGATTTTAGAGTTTGTAGAGTCGAAAAATTAATATTCAGTTATGCTGTTTCAATAAATATACAGTACTTAAGTATACTACATTTTAGATATGAAAATTCTACAAATAAGAGATGCTATTCTTTTATACAATATAACGCTTTCCCGGGAGAAGTTCAACGTATTCCAGTCATATTACATCTTAGATACATGCTGTCGAAATACGAACCAGCCAAGGCATTCGAGTTTTTATAGTACATCCCAGTTAAAAGTGATGTTCCAAAAGGCGCCGATGGCTCCAATTTCATTTTGAAAAACGTGTTAACTGGTGTCATAAAGGTCCTTCAGAAATGGCCCTTTTTAGTAGTGTGAAACGGAATATTTTTCTTCAACCGAATCAATCGGTTGGAATTTTTTTAATAAAAAAAAAGTCGTCTGCTCGAAAAGTATTGAGTTGGTCGGGAATTGGTCGTATGAGTGGGGAATTTATGACCGCTTAGAATTTGTTGCCGTGGCATTATTTCTTTTTACGGTCTGTTTGAGAGTTTTTATGATTTCAGGTTGGGGTTTAAAGGTCAGACTGAATTGGTTCTTTGTTGTTGTTATTGAAAGAAAAAGCATGGGTTCAGCCCTAATCGCCAATTTTCGTTTTCAGTATACTTCTATATTTTATGTAACTTTCTAGTAAAACACTTTAAACTAAGTATTACAAAGAATCAATTAAAAACTTGAAACTCTTAAAAATATATGCTGCTGTGAATTTTGAAAAGTTCTTAGTTTATGTTTGCTTTTTTTATTTGCTAAAAAACAGTTAAAATTTGTTGTTTGGTTTCATTAAAATATGGTTTGCAATACCTGCAAAGGATTTGTGAAACTATGGTTAAATATGGTGAAATGTTTCACCATACTTTCTTTATTTGGTTGAAACGTCTTTCTTCCAAGATATTTCTTTCAAATATCTGAAAAAGTTCAACTAAATACTGAAAATATGGTGAAATATTTCACGACGCTACTTTGGACGGTGAAACTAAGCACTAAATTTCGACACTTTATTATTTGAATTCCCACTTGCTTATATAAAGAGAGGTTCCGAAATTTCTACAATACTTAAAAAATTGTCAATCAGGCTCAAATTTATCATTGAGGTAGCAAATTATAATATTTATACTAAAATATTTTAAACCAAGCTACAATTCTTGACTTTACCATGATATAAATTAGACAATTGCTGTGAGATTTTCGATTCACTAACCATACAATCAAACTCAATCAAACTAAAATATATTACATCAATATACACTTCTTTACATCATTATGACACAAATTTGACAGTTTTAATTAACTAACCACCCAATCAAAACTCACTAACTACACAAACCCCTCCCATCAAAACTATCAACCAATCACTCCCACTAAACACATCCTAACCCCTCCCCCTTTATCACACGCGTCATCAATGACGAAAGCACGAAAAATATCCGGACATTAATTTCTTCCTCCCGGAAGCGATGGAATGAGGCCGGACAGATAAGGAGTCCTGACAGCTGCACTGATTACCGGACAATGGCCGGACGAAATGATTATAGAAGAATGTTGTGCCGGATTCCGATGCGATAGATGTTTGTGTCCTGACGTGTTATTGGGAATGAGATGTTTTGATTTAGTTCGAATTGTTGATGGATGTAATAACTAGGTGTCATATTTTTGTGTGTTGTTGTTGGAGATGGAATATTATGAACCGTCACTGTAGTTAGCAATAATGTGAAAATAAATACATACACGATAATACAAAAAGGGAACAAATCTCATTGTTTAATTACCGTAGTGTAACAAATTTATTCGGAACACGAGCAGGATGACTATTAATGGTGTTATAAAAAGGTATTTAAAAGTATTATAAAAGAAGTATTATAAAAAATAAAACTGAAAGTTTCGAATTGTAACTTGAATCCCAAATTCTAATCTGTCACATTTCATAGATAAATAATTGTAACTGTTTTGTCCAGTGTTTGGAGTTTTCCATTTAAGTTATGGAACTTACTTCCATTTTAGTAAGGTCTTGATTAACTAACTCCCTAGCACTACAGTCCGTGCTGGACCATGGCCTCTCTAACAATGAAACTCCAAAGTCATTTGTCTCTGGTATTTTCATGGCCTTCAGACCCTTTTCTACGTCATTTATCCATCTTTTTCTAGCTTTTCCTCTTCTTCTCTCGCCCTGACATTGCCCCTTGAAAATTTTCTTCATGCCTCTGCTATCGTCCATTCTTTCCCTATGTCCCAGTCATTGAATTCTCTTTGTTTTATGGTGATAATAATGTCATTCTCTCCAAATAGTCTAGCCACTTCAAAATTGTAACTTCTCCAAACATCACCTTCTGTGTTAGGTCCAAATATGGTTCTTAAAATCTTGATAAGAAAACTGTAAATTTCTTCTATATTCAGTTATTTTAAGTCACCATCATATGCTAAAAATTCTTTAAATATTTAAGTTATTTTCTCAGTTGACTCTTGGGCACTGAAACTTTACATACTGGGATTGGCCAAAATTATTGACACACTTTACATTTTTTACATTTCTCACAAACTTCTGTACGAAATATGTAAAATGCTGTTGACGACTTATAACGTGTGCTACGGTACACATTTTCTTAAAAAATTTAGTCTCAAACGTAGTTTATTTGTTATGCAGAATAGATCCAGAAATTCAACAATCCTGACCATATATATTATATTATTATTTGCATATCTCTTAGAAAAAAAAATTGTTTTTAAAGTCCTTTTTCTTACTTTGGGGGTAGGAACATAGATATTCCGGCTTGTGTGCTTGATAAGAGACCCACTTATATAAGCCTTCGTCAAGTAAGAAATAATTTTTACTGTCACAGAGAAAGGAAAGTACACCCTGGGCGAAGGATGGAATCGAACACTCTCAAAAATGAATGCTCAAAAACGACGAAGTTTTCCTTAATTTTGACGATTCCGTTTACTGGCAAATGCTCCGAGTTTTCCTTTCCTCAAAGTGAGGAAATTTGAATCGTCATTTTTATGAGGATTTGAATGTCGTCTAATCTAAACAAATATTTCGTCATTTTTGAGCATGTGAGCACAATGAGATTCAGTTTCCTCAAAATCAAGATACAGAATCGTCAAATCAAGGTCGTAAAAGTGAGGATTCGCGTTTACTCAAAAGTCACGTGATAATTTGACGAAACAATCCTCAAAATTAACGAAATGAGACTTGAGGATTCATGAATTGTCAAAAATGAAAGTGTTATCTCTGAGAGTGAACCCACGCCCATTACAGAGCGCAGACATCTGGCGTAATGATTCAAACCACTCGGCCATCCGGGCCCCTACTTCGGGGGGTGAAGAGCTTATACTTTGCAGAAAGTGGGTTTTTCAACTAGACCTATCATATGGTCGACAATCCTACTCATCCAAATATAGAACATGAATTTTTTACATATTTACGTAAAACTTTTTGTATAAGTAAAATATCTACACAGAAAACTTTAAAAAATCAATACAAATACGAATCTTCAAAATTTTTTGAAGTATACCAATTTCACAGTAAGAAAAAAACTCAAACAAGATGTGGCGACATGAACATAAGTAGTTCTTGTGCAGAGGATAACTCCAACCACCAATATTTGTAATTCTTGTACATCTGTATCTGTAACCTTAGATTGTGTATTTAAACTCTGCTAATTCATCAAAAGTTGCTATTCATATCATGTAACCTTCAAGTATGTTTTTATGAGTTTGTTATGTTTAGTTAGTTTTATGTTTCATTAAAAGTTAAGTTTATTTAAAGTTTAGTCATGATTATTTATTAACAATACACTGGGCTCGTGACCTCGGGTCCAGTATATCTGGTGACCTCCGGACTTCGGACATTCTACGTGGAACCTGTTATGATGCAGCTTGCATTATGTTCTGCCTAGCAGCCATCTTCAGACACCGTCGCACTGGTAACCAGCGCCTACAGCCTGCACTGTTGACTGGCAGTCGTTTCTATACCGTCGTGTTCCCAGCGTCTGCGGCCAGCTTTCTGTACTGATGTGTTCCCAGCGCCTGCGGCCTGCTCCTTGCACTGAAGTATTCCCAGCGCCTGCAGCCAGCTCCCTGCACTGACGCTTACCAAGCACCTGCGGCCAGTTCCCAGCATTGAAGTGCTCTCAGCGCCTGCAGCCAGTTCCCTTCGACGTGTGCCTGCAGCCGGTTCCCACCGACGTGTACCAGCTCCTACAGCTAGTTCGCACCAAGGTGTACCCAGCGCCTACAGCCAATTCCCACCAACGTGTTCCAGCACCAGCGGTCTTATGCCAAGCGTGCCCCAGCACCTACATCGGACATTGAGCATCTAACGGCGAACTGTCTTCAAGATATTTTCCTACTGGGACATTGGGGACATTTTGTACATTGTGTGCGGACATTTATGGTGTTTTGTAGGTTCAGCGTCGTAAATTCGAAGTTTTTGACTACTAAATTTTGGCCATTCGGTAAGGTCAAGTATTTTTTCTTTCTTTTATAGTTCATGTTCTAATTCATTTGCCAATTTCAACATTTAAAATTGAATTTCTATTTAACTTTTGAAATTTTAAAAATTCAGTATGAATAAAGACGATATTGCCTCCAAAAATTCTTTCGAAAATCAAATCTCGGAACTGCAAAAGGAAATTTTGGCTTTAAACGAAAAAATTGATGGTTTATTGGAAAGGGGTAATAACTTTTCTAGAGGCCGTTCCTGTTCCAGGAACTTCAAAGGCCGTAGTAATTATAGCTCTAGTAAACGACATTTACCTGTTAAAAGTCCAAATGAACAAAATAATCGCAACTCTCAACCTAAAATGTGTTGGTATCATAAAAAGTTTGGTGAAAAAGCTCTTAATTGTAAAAAACCTTGTTCTAATAACTTAGCCAAATTGCCGTTGGACAAGCCTTGTAACCCCCTAGAGCCGTCCACGGAAGCGGTAATCCCTGGTTCTAATGCTGGTTTTTTTAGTCATCGCCTTTTTGTCACCGACGTTAAAACTAAAGTTCAGTTCTTGGTCGACAGTGGCTCAGATTTGAGTTTGTTGCCTCTCTCTTATAGGGGTTGTAGAACAGTTAGCCCTTATGTCTTGAACGCTGCGAACGGGACCTCAATAAAAACTTACGGTTCGAAGTTGCTTTCTTTAAATTTGGGTCTCCGTAGGAAGTTCGACTTTCCTTTTGTCATTGCAGCCGTGTCTAAACCTATTATTGGAGCTGACTTTCTGCAGCAATTTGGTTTAATTGTTGACATTAAAAATCGGAAACTAATTGACCCTTTAACGTCCTGTACACAAAAAGGTAAAGTTTTGCCTACTTTCATACCTGGAATTAAGACTGTAGTTGGCGATAGCAAATACCACCGCCTAATCCAGGAATTTCCAGATGTAACTAAAGCCAGCCCTAGACCCTTAGCAATTAAACATGATACTGTCCACTACATTAACACTTTTGGCCCACCTGTTTGCTCTAAAGTTCGTAGGTTACATCCTGCTCAGCTCAAAGCGGCTAAGGATGAGTTTTCCTATATGATGGAGCATGGTATTTGTCGCCCGTCTAAAAGTCCCTGGGCAAGTGCGTTGCACATGGTCCCGAAGAGTAACTCGGACTGGAGACCAACGGGTGATTACAGACTTTTGAATTCACGTACTAAACCTGATAAATATCCTTTGCCAAACCTACAGGATTTCACCCAAGATCTTTCCGGTAAAAAGGTTTTCAGTAAAATTGACCTTGTCAGGGCTTTTAACCAAATACCTGTCCACGAACCCGATATAGAAAAAACTGCAGTTATAACCCCGTTTGGGTTGTTTGAGTTCATGTTTCTTCCTTATGGTCTTTGTGGCGCGCCCCAAACTTCTCAACGATTCATCAATGAAGTTCTTTTTTGGGCTTGATTTCGTCTTCGCCTATTTGGACGATATTTTAATAGCCAGTACTAATGAGGAAGAACACTTGAAACACTTGCGGTTGGCTTTTCAAAGACTTCAAAATTTTGGCATTACTATTAACTCAGCTAAATGTGTCTTTGGGAAATCTGAAATTTCATTTTTGGGTCATGTTGTCAATGCATCGGGTTGTAAACCTTTACCTGAAAAAGTTGAAACTATTGTAAATTACCCCCTTCCAAAAACGATCAAAGACTTAAGACGTTTTCTAGGTTGCCTAAACTTTTATCGTCGTTTTGTTCCAAAAGCAGCCGAGTTGCACGCCCCTTTAAATGCTCTTTTATGTGGTTCGAGAAAGAACGACAAACGAGTGATTGATTGGTCCGATTCGTTAAAGGACACATTCCAAAAATGTAAGGGCAGTATCGTCAATATCACTCAATTGTCTCATCCTGAACCTAACTGTGAACTTGCAGATGCCAGCGATTTAGCTGTAGCGGGTGCGTTGCATAAGAAAACTCTTGATGGTTACTTGCCATTGTCTTTCTTCTCAAAAAAGCTAAATTCTGCTCAAAAGTCATACTCAGCCTATGATAAAGAGTTTTTAGCAATTTATCTATCAATTATACATTTTCGTTATATGTTAGAAGGTCGTGTTTTTCATGTTTTGACTGACCATAAGCCACTTGTATTTGCCTTTAACCAGGGTTTTGAAAGATGATCTCCCAGACGACTTCGTCAGGTAGAGTTTGTTTCCCAATTCACTACTGATATCCGCCATGTTTCTGGTGAACTTAATCCAGTAGCTGACGCACTTTCAAGAATTGAGGAAATAGTTTACCCTATCCAAATAAATTTCGAGGATATGGCTGCCCGTCAATTGACCGATGAAAAGCTTCAATTTTGCTTGCAAAACCCTGATAAAACAGGCCTTGAACTAAAACTAATTGATTTTCCAAATTTTAAAGCTAAACTATATTGTGACATTTCCCAAAAATCTGTACGAGTATTTGTTCCTGACTCTTTTCGACAATTAATCTTTGAATCTGTACATGATCTTGCTCACACGGGGGTTCGCCCAACTCTGAAGCAGATTAGCGAGAGATATGTTTGGCCCTCAATGCGCAAAGATGTAGCGTACTGGTGTCGTACTTGTGTGTCATGTCAGAAAGCTAAAGTTCACAGGCACACTGTTTCGCCATTGGGCCAGATACCAACTCCAAATGCTAGATTTCAGCATGTCCATCTTGACCTTGTCGGCCCGTTGCCCACTTTTCAAAACTACCGGTACTGTCTTACCATTATCGACAGGTATACCAGATGGGTTGAAGCGGTCCCACTACAAGACATTACTGCTGTTACTGTCGCTAGAGCATTTTTGTATAACTACGTTTCTCGCTTTGGTGCTCCTGCCCGTATTACCTGTGACCAAGGTAGACAGCTGGAGTCTGCTGTATTTAAACGTTTGGCACAGTCTCTCGGCTCTGAAATCTCTCGCACTTCGGCTTATAACCCTAAAGCGAACGGGTTGGTTGAAAGAACTCATCGAACTCTTAAAGCTTCCTTAAAGTGTAACCCTTTAGATTCTTGGGTAGATCGCCTTCCTCTGGTTCTACTTGGTCTTCGCACTGCCATTCGTGAGGACTGGAATCATTCTTCTGCTGAAATGGTATATGGTCAAACCTTAAGATTGCCAGGTCAGTTCTTTGATTCCCCTAAAACTAGTCTCACTGAACCAGAATTCATTCAAACCCTTTCAAAGGCCTTTTCTACTGTTAAACCTTTAGAGGTTACTTGGAAGGATAATCGAGCGGTTTATGTTCCTAAAGCTCTTCAAACATGCAGTCATGTCTTTATACGAAACGATTCTGTCAGGAAACCACTCCAACCTCCGTATGATGGACCTTTTCGTGTTTTAAAACGGAAATCTAAAGTGTTTTTTCTGCAGGTTGGCAAAGATTCAAAGTGGATATCTATTGACAGATTAAAGCCTGCTTTTCTAGCTTGCCATGAACCTACTGCAGAGTTCAAACAACCTTCGCCGACCCCACTTTCTGTTAATCCAGCCTCTACTCCCAGCTATACCACCAGGAGCGGAAGAAAAGTTCGTTTTCGCTTGCCCTGACGTGGAAGCTACGGAGGGGGATGATGTGGCGACATGAACATAAGTAGTTCTTGTGCAGAGGATAACTCCAACCACCAATATTTGTAATTCTTGTACATCTGTATCTGTAACCTTAGATTGTGTATTTAAACTCTGCTAATTCATCAAAAGTTGCTATTCATATCATGTAACCTTCAAGTATGTTTTTATGAGTTTGTTATGTTTAGTTAGTTTTATGTTTCATTAAAAGTTAAGTTTATTTAAAGTTTAGTCATGATTATTTACAGGGTGTTCCATAATTGACCGGAATAGTATAGGACGCAATTCCTAAATATTTACCCGGCCCCCGCCAATGAAAAACGGCTAACTAATTGGCCGCCCTTTCGGTCGTGCATGAAATCTTGCACTGGAGCTACACAAGAATGTAGTACTTTTAGTTTGGTTTGTTTGAATTTACATCTGATAAAAATTACAGGTTCAACTAGTTTTCAAAAAAAAAAAATTAGGATGCTGTTCATTTTGATAGGTTGTTGCATTATTGTTAAAAAAAACTTGATGTTGACCATCAGTTTAAACATAACAATTATTGTATTTTTCATATTTATGCTGGGTAGGTATGTACATATATATTCCGGCTTGTGTGCATGATCAGAGACCCGCTTATTGGTTGGTTGGTTGGTGGACATATATTTTCAGGCTTGTGTGCTTGGTCGCAAGGACCCGCTTATAAACCATCGTCAAGTAGGACAGCACAAGACACACACAAACACTTATGACAGATGTTGCCATCTGTCGCCACCTCCGCAATTTAGACATGTCCCTGAAGGGTAGGGAAATTTTCTCCATTGACCTGTACCCATGGTGAACTGCGCAATGACCGCCCACAGGACTTTCGGACCCAACAGATTTTACGAGCACGTACTCCGCATATACTCGACAAACACAAACATCCATGCCTGAACGGGATTCGAACCCGGACCCAGCAGCTCCAGAGGCACCCGCTTATAAGATTTCGTCAAGTAAGACAACCACAGAAGGACTTATTACTGACAGAGAAAGGAAGTACACCCAGGGCGAAGGCGGGAATCGCACCCGTTACAGCGCGCAGACTGCTAGCGTAATTGTCTGCGATCCAAACCATTACAACATCCGGGCACCTGCTTATTTATATTAATAAAAGGAAAAAAATAGTAAACAGCACAAAGAAGGAGGGTTTGTATGGCTTAACGGTGCATGTATGTGTAGTGGTTCTGCTATTGTTTTTTATGGGTCGATCCTAAAAAAGAATCGACCCTTCAAAAATTTGTTCATGTGTTTGCAAATAAAGTTGAAAACAAACGAAAATATAGGGTGGGTGAAATTATGTGTTTACTCATACTACGATATTTTCTACATATCCGCCATTAGCAGCAATAACGTGACGCAGTCTTAGAGCAAAATTACCGGCCGCCTGTTTGAAAATTTCTGGTGGGATGGCGTCACATGCAGCAGAGATGTATTGCTTTAGTTCCTCAATTGTTTCGGGATTGCGACGGTACACTTGATCTTTTAAATATCCCCACAGAAAGAAATCACAGGGGGTCAAGTCTGGTGAAAGAGGAGGCCAATCCATACCACTTCCTGTATGTGTGGGATAGTCCAATGCAATCACACGGTTATTGAAATGTTCGCTCAAGAAATTAAACACGTCGGCCGTGCGATGGGGTCGGGCACCGTCTTGCATGAACCACGAAGTGCTTTCAGCGTCATCTAAGGCATTTTGAATCGCCACAAATTCACGAAGAATCTCTAGGTAGCGGAGGGCAGTAATAGTTCCGGTTCTGAAAAAGGGGCCAATGAGTCCTTTGGACGAAATGGCGGCCCAAACCATTACTTTTGGTGGATGCAGAGATGATGGAACTGCAACATGGGGGTTTTCTGTTCCCCATATGCGCCAGTTCTGTTTATTAACGTAGCCATCCAGCTGAAAGTAGGCTTCATCCGAAAACCAAATGTTGTCTACATTTATATCACCAACATCAATCATTTGCACCATATCGTTAGCGAATGTCTCCCGTGAATTAATTGAAGCAGCGGTGAGAGGTTGCCGAGTTTGAATTCTGTATGGAAACATGTGCAAGCCCTGCCGCATGAGACGATACGTCGACGTTGGCTTGATTTGAACCGTAGTTGCAACACGGCGGACGGATATACAAGGCTGCTTTCGTATTACTGTTTCCACCAGCTGAGCATTAGCAGTGGTTGTTTGCGAAAATCTTCTCCCGACAAATCCAGCTCTCTCATCATTCACGTTCCCAGTTCGTTGAAATTTTTCAAACAGCATCCTTATTGTGTCGAATTTTGGTCCTTTGGTAACATTAAACTTCTTTTTGAAACTCCGTTTTGTTGCATTAACATTGTGTTCTAGGCGGTGAAATTCCAACACCAAAAAAATCCTCTCCTCTAAAGAATAAACCATATCTTCACAGCAAGCTGGAGATTAATGAAAAGCACACGCTTTCAGCAGAAAGGCGATTTAAATATTCCCCGACTCCTCGCGACACTTTTCCCATCAGCCAATCAGGTGAATCTGGTGACTGTTCGCTACACTGACGTCATGGTTCTGTTTTGTTGAAGCCAAATGTTCATGTCATATTGAGCCAAGTTGCCAAGCTGTAGTTTATTTATTTTACAAGCACGACATTTTGATTTTCAATCAGAAGTATAATTAGTATTTGACAAAAAGTGGAAATAGAAATATTTTTTTGACATTTGTTCTTATTTTTTCGATAAAAAATGTGGAAAAGTCGTTTTTTTACAAAAAATTGTTACTTAGAGCCCATTTTCCACACAAGATTTATTTATATATCTTAGACAAAAATCATTTAGCACAGCTTTTAGTTCAATTTTAAGTGTTATAAATAAGCAATTTTTATGGATTTTCTTTCTTAAATTCAATTTATATACATAAAAGGCAAAGTCCTAACTCACTGATTGACTCACTCAACGCCTAGCCAAAATTACTGAAGGTACAGCTACCAAATTTTATTAAAATATTCTTTTTATGTCGTAGGTGTCACTTGAATAGCGATTATAATTTACCGATGGAGTACTGGCCAGTGGGGAAGGGATCAATTGGTATAAAATAATTGTTTACATAAAAAAAATATCCGTTATTAAGGGTACACCCGTGCAACGCCGGGTTTATAAAGCTAGTACTTTTATATATCATTTGCAATAAGTAAAGTAGATGGGTAAAATTGCCTCTTTTGTTCTAAATGTGAAAGCTAAACTTTATATCACCCTTTAATTTAATTTTGAAAAAAAAATTGGATAGTACCCTTTACAGCGCGCGGACTGCTAGCAATATGGCCTGCGATCCAAACCCCTCGGCCATCGATCCCCACATGACACCCTAAATTGTCTCCGTGTTGGTAGATGGTGCGATTGGTAGGTTCAGTCTCTACCCTACTATGGAACTAATTGGTCCCAACACATGCACATTTCGACAAACTGTACACTTCTATCGCAAAACGTTTAGCTCCTTCCAATTTTCAAACATCCAGCTCGAATTTGAAACACACCAAATTATTTAAATCGAAATCCAAACACAAAAATTCCATTTTCGTAGTTATTAATCATTTTTAGCTGTTTTAGGAACTGTGATGTAACAGAATCTGCAAATTGTAAAATTACTAGGCAATATGTCGATTCAACCAAACCGAACTCAAAACAAATGCATCCCTTCGTCAACACATTCTCGTGCTGCCCTAGTTCAAGTATGCAACCACGACCAAAACCCGTGATCAATTGGCTTTTTACTATTTTTCGGAGGGGCCGGCTCAATATTTCGGAATTGCATCAATTCCTATTCCGGTCAATTATGAAACACCCTGTATTAACAATACACTGGGCTCGTGACCTCGGGTCCAGTATAAACTTAACGATAGTCAATCACCAAACTTGATTCTAGGAGAAAAATAAAAAATATTTCGTGGTGCTTGGTAAACCAACAAATCCCTTTTCCCTCAAAAGTGGGTTGGTACGAATACAGTAACCCCCCCCCCCCTTACCCCAGAGCACACCCTTTGAAAGGAAAATAATTTGCACTTTCGGCGCTCTTCCGCACGCAAAGTCAAGAAACACGAAAAAGATCGAACCACGTCATCCCCTGCTTCATTTGAAAATCTGAACTACCTAAAATCCGGCATGTTTGGTCATTTCAAAAAGTTAAAAAAAAAAAAAAAAAGATAATAGCAAGATAAAGTTATAGCTAGATATATAGCTCCTTGCTGGGGTGGTTCAGAGAACTTGAACCTTCGTAGAATTCACTTCATAACTTAGTGTACTAGCATCTGTTATACAAGCGCTTCTATTATAAACTAGAATGTTCTAGCTTTACAAACTTACTATTATAACCTAGAATGTTCGAAAATACTTATATTGAAGCAGAAGATTTATTAAGTGTATAAAAATGGAAGTAAGAATAATCTCAAGCAGATTTTAGTGGACTTTTCAAAAAAACTATTTAGGACAATTTACGCTAAAACAAATTTCAGAATGGAATGATTCCCATGACACTAAAAGAAAGTCAAAGTAAATTAGTCCAGTATAACGAAACCATTAAAATATACTGAAACTAGGCTAGCTTAAACGATCAAAACATAACTAGGTGAGTTCGGTTAAACGACTTGGCTCGTTGTCAGACAAAAGGCTAAATTTGAATAACTCAAACTAAAATTAAACGGTTACTTCAAGTCTTGTTGAAATGCAAGTTAAGTGAGGTTGAGTCACTAGTTGTGGAATTTGTCCACTTATATGGAGATATGAGAAGGTATAAATTAATAATCCCCTCTTATACGCGTAAAAGTTTAATTTCGTATAAATTAATTAAAATTAAAAAAAAAAGGAAATGGTTAGATGTTCCGGACTTGTGTAAGGTGTTTCTTCAATTTTACAATGTTTAAATGTATCAGAATGTTTTATTTCTTTTACTTTTTAATGGTATTATTGAATATATAGCTTCGTTAAAATTTTGATTCTTTAAGGGGGGATCATAGTTAACAAAAACCAAAAAATCGAATTTTTGAAACCAGTATTTTCTGATAGATGGAAGCCCAATCTATCGAATAAGACCAATTTTGTAATGATCGGTTAATTATTTCATAAAAAAAAATTTAAATTATAAATATAAACAAATGTGCCACGCTTCCTTTGAATTACTAATTGTATGCTTTTATTATTAATGTATTACATTATAAAATATGATTTTTTTTTTGTGTTGATATTCGAAAACTATTCACTGGCTCAATGTAAAAAAAATTCCTGACGATTTACATGAAATTAGGTTCAAAAGAAATGTTTCGGTGGTCATTTCGAGTTCGTGTTAACGAGATCGACTGTATTTGCTTTTCGCGTTTTTCTCAAAACTATAATTTTCAACACTTAGGTACACTTTTCTCCAAATCTATTGAATTTTTTTAAATAATTTTTTGTGTGTGTTATAAAACCATTTAAGATCTATTTAAGTCACCTAATTTAGTCTTACAAATTTAAAAAATATTTTATTCTTTGACACTTTTCTTCGTTGAAAATCAGAATTTTTATGAATGTTGAATATAATGTTTTTAAAATTAAATTTAAAAATTATTTTAGGCAAAAAAATAGGTGACTTAAATAGATCTAAAATGGTTTTATAACACACAAAAGAAATTATTAAGAAATATTTAATAGATATGGTGAAAAGTGTACCGAAAAAATACTTGTATTTTTGAAAATTCGTAATTGTATGTTTCAAAAGACGTCTTTTTTCAAAAATAATAATTTTTAAAAATAAGATTCTTAGGTGTAAATATAATAATAAAAGTACAATTTATAATTTGTTACAATTTTTTTTATTGTACCATAATGTTTAAATGATATATAGCCTTTCGAAATCAATACTAAGAATTGGTCATTTTTGCTGTCGCTATCTATGATCCCCCCTTAAAGACGCTGATGCGGTGAAATAGTCTCTAGATGTATTTTTATTTTATTATTCTAATTTTTTTAAGAACGTAAGAAATGATTTTTGACCCAATCATGTATATTTTTATAGAAAACTTTGAACCTGATTCCTAGTTAGTACAGTGTATTTTTACAACAACAAAGAAACTGAACAAAGGTAATAGTAATTAGTCCGGACTTGAGTAATGTGTTTTCTTTACAAAGCTTTTTAAATAGGAGTCAATAGAAGATACCTCTACTTTTAAAAAACTTAAGTGTGGTTTAAAGATGCGCAATTGATAGAACGCGGACATAATTTCATCTTATTCTATTTTTAAAAACTAAAACATACTTTTTAAATCCATATTACATCTATTTACAGAAAATATCGAACATGATCTTTAATAGAACAGTGTATTTTTTAAACAGCAGAGAAATTCACAAAGTTATAGGTTAATTGGTATGGACTTGTGCATTGGGTTTTCTTTGCTTTTAAGAAGCAATGGAATAGATCTCTGCATTAAAAATCCAAGCATTTTTTTAAAGGTACGGTAGATTGAACATAAATGTCTTAATTTTTAAATATTTTTAGACTTAACTAAATGATTTTTCTACGAACTATTTATAAAAACTTTGAAATTGATCGTTAATAGAACAGTGTATTTTAAAAATATCTTGCTACCAACAACAAAAAGTTAAAAAAAAACTGAACCAAACAAAGTTGTATATGAATATACAGGGTGGTTATAAAATAACACTTGCCATTCGGAGTGGTCTGTAGCTTGAATGAATAATCCAAATGCAACAAAAATTGAGACACTTACTAATCAAGAAGGGAGGAAAATAATGGAATCATAAAAAAAAACATAGAATCATAAAAAAGAATAATCATGAAAAACAAACTCGTTTCTTGACCAGGGTTCTAAATACGAGACGTAGTCAATTATGGCCAATTTCGGCCAACACAGCCAATTACACCTCGTAATTTAGAACTCTGGTCAAAAGCCGAGTATATTTTTTATGATTCCATCCCCCCCCCCCCCCCCCCCCAGATTAGTAAGTATCTCAAAGTTCGTTGTATTTCGATTGTTCATTCAAGCTACAGACCACTCCGAATAGCGAGCGTTATTTTATAACCACCCTGTATTTCCAAATATGGCGACCGGTACTCTCTACACGATTTCCCGTCCGAATAAAAGCAAGAATCTCATCGAGCAACTCCTAATTCTCTTTTCCCCAATTCATCCACTCCCTCGCCTCTGGTGATCATGAAGCGATTTTCCCGCCTTTTCCCCGGACCAAAAGTCTATTTGAACTTTCAGAAGCTAAATAGCGTTATTTTAAAATCACAGGAATTGCCTTTTTCTGTTGCATGTTGTAGAGATGTTGTTTAACTTGTTTGCTTTCGGTGACGGTATGACTTCAGCATAGGGATACAAAAATTATTAAGGGCATATCGGGTATCGATTATGATAATAGATTGATTTTTAAACATGTATTAACTGGAAAATAGGAGAATAAGGTGTGATTTAATTCAGTTATTCAAGTTTATAAAACAGGGTGACATGGAGGGATTAGGTTTTAACTTAAATAGCCGGACCAGAGGATATGATCAGAATTTATTGTGTTTTAGAAGGCAGGTAAGAAAACATTATTTTTACAATAGAGTCGTCAATGAATCTAATGCTTTACCAGATTATGTTGTGCATTCGAAGAGAGTAAAAGATTTTAAGAAGAATCTCGATAGCTATTGGAAACTGGTAGGGAATTAAATGCATTTTGGACCAACCTTGCTGGGCTTCTGGCCTGTTGTTGGTGGACAATATTTGCATTTGCACAATATGAATGTTTCATTTTTAACCGTTTAAAGTTGGCAGTGCATTTATGCATGATTCCTTTCCAGACTTCTTAGGAATTCAAAAATAACTGGTTACATTAAATAAAATGTTATTAAAATACAATAGATTTCTTTTATTTTTGCTGCTTTGTCAGCTCAGTGCAGATTTTAATGTTGAGAAGATCGTCGGCACGCATGTCATATGATTATGCGGCATGTAAAAGATCTCTTCAGAACCCATTTGGTTTGAGTTATCTCGGCAAAAGAAATATAGACATACTATAACATATCAGAGAATTCAGATTCATTGCAATCCAAGAATCAGGTTGTTTGGTTGGTTGGTATACATACATTTTCAGGCTTGTGTGCTTGCTCAGAGAGCCGCTTATAAACCTTCGTCAAGTAGGACAGTCACAACACACACACACTCACACGCACATATATACGTGACAGATGCTGCCATCTATCACGCGCCACCTCCACAATTTAGACATGTCCCTGAAGGGGAGGGAAATAGTCTCCAGGAACCTGTACCCATGGGAAACTGCGCAATGACCGCACACAAGACTTTCGGACCCAACAGATTTAACGAGCACGTACTCCGCATATACTCGGTGAGTTTTCAGCGACCAGGACTCGATCGCAGGACCTTCCGATCCGTAGATCGCGACACTGACCACAGGGCGCATCGCAGTCCTTTCCAAGCATCAGAATTGATAGCAAAGTCGATGTTGGTTGGTTGACATATATATGCAGGTTTGTGTGCTTGGTCAGATACCCGCTTATAAACCTTCGTCAAGTAAGACAGACACAACACACACATTCGTGACAGATGCTGCCATCTATCACCACCACCGCAATTTAGACATGTATCTGAAGGAGAAGGAAATAGTCTCCAGGGACCTGTTCCTGTGAGAAACTGCGCCATGACCGCCCACAGGACTTTCGGACCCATAGATTTAACGAGCACGTACTCCGCATATACTCGGTGGTTTTTCGGTGGTATCGGGACTCGATCGCGAGACCTTCCGATTCCGAGAACGATGCCTTAAAAACTAGGCTACCCACGGCCCTTAGCAATAATAATAGAGTCAAATAAATGGTGCCACAATAATTGGCTCTCAGTTCTGTGTTTAGGTTTAGTTTGAATTATCGTCATACTAGAGCTACACAAAGTCTATTGTCAGTTCTGGGAATATACCAAGTGGGAAAAATACTCAATCCGCAAAAAGAAGCATCTTTGTTGACAAAAAAAATACAAGAATTGTTTTACTGAATTTATCAAACTGATTTTATCTTAGTAATTAAAAATCAAAATACTAATAAACTACTATGTTTTAGCTTTTTTTTAAAGAAAACTTATTCTGGTAGGGCAATAAAAATTTATTACCTTACCAGAAGTAGAACTCCCTCTCGACAAATCTGGTTTTTTTCAACTATTACATTTCATTTTGAAGTTTTAGTTACTAATAACCCTCATAGATGAGAGTAGTATAAGTGCATACAAATATAAAGAGTGAGTGAAGTTATTAACTGTTGCGAAATTACGTCTTTGGCAGTATTCAAAGTATAATAATATTGGTACTAAATTACAAACACACTGTTTTGAAAAAATAATTACAGTTCAAGAGGGTTATTTAAAAAAATTTAGTAGTTTTCTAATCATTCTAATGAAAATTGGAATTTTGAAGTTGGTTTTTGCCAAAAATTTTAAAAATTGAAATTATTTAAATTCCAATGCAGTTATTTTTTTTTTCATTATTTTTCATAATATATGAGTATAAAGATACAAAAATATTTTTTCGCGATGAAAAAAAATTCATACACTACAGGGTTAACACAAAAAATATAGAAGCATTTTTTTCTATCAAGGAAATGTATCAGACTACTCCATTTTAGGTTAAGCAACAGGTCTAAAAGAACAGAGTTGTCTTTTCTTTCTCATTCTTTTCTCGAATTTCACATGGTGGGGTGCGGGTGGAAATTAAAACCTTCCTCTTCCCCAAATCGGTTTTCGGAATTTATAAAAGCCGATGCAAATTTCATCTTCGAACTTCGGGGAACCATATTTTTTTTCTTGTTTGCGTTCGAAGTAATCGGCAGCTTTTGGAGTATTCGAATGTTTTTGATGGTTGGATCAAAAGGAGTGTGGTATTTATTTTGGGAGAAAACTTGTAATTGAAAGAAAAAATTTAAATTTTTAAGGGTATTTTTTATTGGTAGAAATAATCTGGGTCTTTTTAAGAGTTTGGTTGGAAAAAAAATATTTATAAGTATATATAGACACTGAATTGAGTCGGATCAAATGTAAAATTCGTCAAAAAAAATCATGTTTTTTTTTTAAATAATATGGCTCTGAAAAATTTTCGAAGAATATGCATAGTTATATCCAATACAGCATTCAACAAATATTTTTCATTAGTTTTATTTAAAAAAATAATTTTTATGAAAGGATACTATTTTGAGGTGAAAAAATCTAAAAATAATACTTTTAAAGAGTTTTTGTGTTAGAATATTATTAAGAAATGTTTTTGAAGAGTATGCATATAGAATATAGATATGGTCCATAAAAAATTATAGTCGTCTTGTACCCCTTTATCATACATGTAGTATCATACATGTAGGTGAACATATAGTTCTTATCTGATATTAATATAGTCTTTATTTATAAGGGTGTGAAATTTTTTAAAATAAAATATCGCATTTATGTGAATAATTTTTGTAATTTTTTTTTTCAAGTTCTTCTTTTTTGTATTCCTTTTACCATTGATAAAATATTAAATATTGTGCATAATTTTTTTACGCATATATTTAAAGTTCTTGATTCGAAACATATTTAACTAACTAACTTTAAATATGAATATTATCTGGTATTTAAAGAATGAATATTATGTAGTAATTTATTAGCGCTTAATTAAAACGATAACTATGATTTCCTTAAAACTACTTGACGCTTTACCCTTTGAGAATATAATGTAAATGCTAAATAATTGGCTACCATTTAAATAACCCAAGAATATACTGACATCATTTATATGTTTCTTTAAATACAAGAAATATATTCTTAATTATTTTTTCTGTTATTGCTAATTGCATTTTGACTAACTATTTTAATTATTGAAAGACTAATTACAGTAATGAAAAAAGTAAATGGTTTCATGGAATCCATTCACTTTAACAATTGAAATGCAAAAAAAAAAAAAAATCAATAGTAAAAAAAAGTAAGCAGCTTGTTAGAACCTACTTAAATTAATTAGTGAAATAATAATAATTTGAATAATGAAAAACAGTAAATATTTTCTTATAAATTAGTTACTAATTATATACCTTTTGGCTGAAGAATTGTACTAATAATATATTTAGTTAGACAATGATATCAGGAGCAAATGATGCTGAAATTGAAAACATGATAATTTTTAATACTAAAAATCGTGCACAGTTCTAAAACTTCCTTTTTAAATTTATTCCTTTTCAAGAGATCAAACTTTTCATCATAGAGATTTTGAACTATCACAAATATCAAATTTAAATCGAAATATTTATAACTTTAAATATCTCTCTAGTTGCACTGGATCTAAGCTTATGCAACCAGTCGGTTCCAACCATAGATATCACACAAAGTACTGGATAGGCAGATCACGTGACCTCCAATGCTAACGACGCACAGAGGGGTATTTCAACGATCTACGCGGCCAAAAGTCGATTTTAAAAATTTTAACCCAGAAATAAAATACAGGTAGCTAAATGAAGATAAATGTTCCGCGCATGTGATTTAACAATTTTTAAAGCCCTACGCGAACCCTTTTTGCTTTTACTGTCAGTCTCAACTTGGTCTTCATGTGAATAGCAAGTTTTGCTCCTTGCCATTTTGAACATAGTCTTACTTGTAAGAGTGATTATTGTTCTTCAGATAGATTCAATATCATTACTAGACATGGATTGTGATACACCAGTTACGTATGCATTCTTTTGAAATCATTTTGCTGCAATTGATGGAATTATAGCTTAGTTAAATTCTGTTTAGAATTAGTGTATTTTTTATAAAATTTATCCGTGATTTTTCTCAAATGTTCGACTATTAGTTATATTTCCGGATGTTACCCGGCACTTAAATTAGATTTCCAATAATTCTCAAATTGTTTTCTTTCTAAAACATGTATAATTTTAGTGTGATTATCTGCGTTTTTCAACAAAAAGGGAAATGTAATTAAATGGAGATAAAACAACATAAAATTGATGAATGTTAATTTTTGTTAAAATCTGTTTATTTTTGGTTTCAGGACCATCAAATGTTATAGCTATGACTAGAAAACAATTGTTTACCTTTATGCAACATCAAAAATTATCTGATATTAACAAAAAATTATATTTTCTGGAAAACTATTTGCTGCAATTAGATGATCTTTCTGATGATCAAAGAAAAGGAAATATCGAATAAATTTTCTCGTTTAAAATTCCAAATGAAACTAAAATGTAATGAATCATATAGAAAAGAAATTGCGATTTTGAGTACAAATAAAGAATTGCTTGAAGGAATATTTAGTATTTCAAAGGTAAATAACAGACCAGGATGACCAACAAAGTCGTTTGATGAGTCAAGTGAGAGAACCAAAGAAGAAAACTGAATAGCTATGTAAAGCTACTGATTTACAAGTACTTGTAGGTGCTACACAGCCAAAGTTAAGAGAAACTGAAAAGAGAGATGCTGCTTTAATGCTTAAAGGAATTAATAGTTCACCAAAGCGAGCTACAAAATATAACAGAACTCTTTCTAATAAAAAATACAACTATGACAGCTCAGTTGAATCCAAGACAGGCCCTGTCGATTTTTGTTGAGTCTGGACTTTCAAGAAGACAATATGAAGTGATTAGGAGTTCTAATAAAAAAAATCTACCCATGCTACAGCATACTACAAAAAGCTAAACAGGAATGCTATATTGATATCGATAGGCATGTAATGTTTCTTAATCAGTTGCCGAAGTAAATTTAATACCAAAATGGGAATGGGATGGGGCGCAGCAATCCCAATATAAGTAGAAATGGAAAAATAATTCTGATACTGATGCCAGCTTACTAAAGAGTTCTTTTGTTCCCTTACAGCTTACATGTACAACGAAGAATAAGATAAATTGGCAGAATCCTACACCTTTTTCTTCCAGATATTGCCGCCCTATAATAATGAGATTTATTAATGAGTCCACGGGCATAATAAACGAAGAAATAAGTTACGTTGAAAACACCGTAGATGAATTACAATAAACCAAATTGACGATATCAGGCAATGCTTATGCAGTAAAGCACAAGATGTTGCTCACCATGGTAGATGGAAAGGTCTGTAATGCTGTTACTGGCACAACTTCTAAATGAGATGCTTTATTTGGGGCATCACCTAAAAGGACTTCGACAAGTTAAATATCAAGAAAGAAGTTAATCCAGAGACACTTGGTGTCGGGCTCATAGGCTAGATTTCGTGCTAGTCCATTTAACCTCCATTGTTTTTAATAATGCTTTTTTTTCACCACTAACTATTTTTTTTATCACTTAAAATACTACGGATAGTCTCATTGGCCCCTTTGGAATCGAATAAGAAGAAAAAATAATTTTGGCCGCTCAGATCGCGCAAATACCCCTCTGTGCGACGGTAAGCGCATGGATACCCCAGAGGAGGTGCAATTTGGCCATTGTTGCCATCTCTTTAATGAGAAAAATACTACGAAAAAATATCATTTAATTCTAAAATAACAAAAAAAATATTACAAAAATACTACAAAAGCATTTCCCGCTTTTTTAAAGTCACTAAAAATATTCTAAAATGCAGCTTGTATTTAAAAGGTATTTTTTTTTTTAAATTTTAGAATAAAATTTTATTTTTTTTGTAGCACTTTTCTCCTAAATTAGTGGCAACACTGGGACAACACCCTTTTCTGGGATCTCCATGTGCGTATTTACCACGGGTACAGGTTCCTGGAGACTATTTCCCTCCCCTTCAGGGACATGTCTAAATTGTGGAGGTGGCGCGTGATAGATGGCAGCATCTGTCACGTATATGTGTGCATGTGAGTGTGAGTGTGCGTGTGTTGTGACTGTCTTACTTGACGAAGGTTTATAAGCGGCTCTCTGAACAAGCACACAAGCCTGAAAATATATGTATATCAACCAATCAATCCATGCGCGTATCGTCGTTAGCATTGGACATCGTGATCTGCCAATGTAGTACTTTATATGATATCTATGGTTCCAACAAAATGGAGGACGCGCATGAGCGGTAGCGAGAAATTAGGTCATTTGGCGACGAGTTTAAAACTTTATTACCAAATAATGATGACAGCAAATGTTGATGAAGCTTCAAGAGGAGACAAAAACCAGAGCTTAAGTTGAATAAGAACTAAAATAATTAGCTATCGAAATCTGGCAATGGTCATATTTTCTTAATATTGGGCACTCTATCCAGTATACAATATAGAACATTAAAATTTATTCTGCTGAAAAAATAAAAAAAGAAGTAAATCTTAACAGAAGTTTGAATTAAAAAAAATAATCTAAATGAGGAAAAGATTCCGTCTCAACAAATTAAAAAATGGCGATAAAGCTTTAAAAAAAACTTATTACTTCTTGAAATAAGAGCATATAGATTTTCACATTATAAGAACCAGAGTTCATTAAAAAAAAAACTATGAAGGGGACCCCTTTTATAAAAAGATTCGTTTTTATTTACTTCTCATAAGAAAAAACCTTCCAGTCAATAGTTTCGTCGATTATAAAGATCATTTTTCATCTTTAGAAAATAAACTTCTTCTTTCCCCAGACCCTTGTCACTTCTGAATGGACGATCAAGAACTTAAAATTTGCAACAAACATCTCCATGATCCTTATTTTTTTTAAAAAAAGAAATATTTTTTAAATAATAATTATAATAAAAAAAAATCCAGCATCTTGCACGCAAATTTGGGAGCTTTGGCGTCTTCTAAGAAAGGAAAACTATGGATGATAAATGAGTAGGGATAAAATAAATATTCATTTGTCACGCCTTCGGCCTCTTTCAGTTTTCGCTATTGATGTTAAAGATAAAATATGGAGTTTTCTTTTACCCGCTACTCAAAATTGAGACCAATTTTGTTAATAAGTAATTCTGGGAAAAAAGGAAAAAGCCCCTTTCCTTACTGAAGCATCCCAAAACGCCCGAACAACTAAGGATTCGCTAACTATCAAATATTACGAGGAAGCAAAAATCCTTCTTTGCGAAAGTGTTAAAGGGAAAAATAAAAAAAAAGGTTAGAAAAGAAATTTATAAAGGGTAAAAGGGAAAATTAATGCTGAATCGAACGAGATGGTAGGATTTGCTGCAGGGGAAAGAAGACAATTCGAGACATAACTGTGACGTCACAGTAGGCGTGGTCGTTCCATTTGTTCATTAAAACTTAGGTTCGTTTTACATGCACAGGTTACGGTAATGTTCGCAGTCATTACGGTGTAGGATGATCACTTTGCAAAAGTTAAGTCAATTGGATCTGTCATATATAAGTCGGAACTACGGAAGTGAAAAATATACTTATGGTTTTATCCAGCGAGTTCCGATGGAGTAGTGATAATGATCGGCACGCACTGATGATCTTTGGAGCCCGTTTTCTAGGTTCTACCCTTGCATGAACGAGAATTTAGCTCGATTTAAGGTTGAATTTGATTTTAGTTATTATGTTGTTGTCGCAAATCCTCCTTGGTCTGATGAAGTCAGACCAAGTCCAAAAGGTCGTTGACCCTCAGAAAGTCTATGACGAGCAGAAGGGACGAGAAAAGAACCTTCTTATGAACTCGTTAGTTATTCTGAACTCTAAAAGCAAAAGGAATGAAATTAATGTTGAATCGACTCTTAAGCCATGGCTTACTCAACTCTAAGGCAGCATAAGCTCCTCGTGAAGTCTCGATATGAGCCTGGCTCAAATTGTTGGCTTTTCTACGCAAATATTATCTTCTGCCCTATAGACTAACAATGCTCTGCTCCGATTGGATCGTTCGTTGCTACTATTTATTTTCAAGAAGATTAGTCCATCTTTTCAAATGCAAATGTTTCTGATTTAGAAATAGATAATTTTTTTTAAGTAATAGTAATTTTTTTATTTGTATGTTAGCAATTAATAATACAAAAGAAGCTACCGAACTCAAGACCAACTAGCAGCTAATATAAGTTTTCATTATACTTGCTTTATGCCGCCGCAGTGGCGCAATTGTTAGGATGCTAGCGTTTGGAGCTGCTGGGGTCGTGTTCGAATCCCGGTCTGGCATGGATGTTTGTGACCGTCATAAAATGTTGTAATAGCCCTCGTGTAGCTCTAGTGCGACGATAATTCAAACCAAACCAAACCATAAAATGTTGTTATTTGTCTATTTGTTATTCCTTATGACTGTAAAAAAAATTCTGTGTCTGTCCCACTTGACGAAGGCTTATAAACGGTTCTCTGAACAAGCACACATGCTGGAATATATATGTACCATACCATACCATACCATACTTGCTTTATTAAAGAAATAAAAGAAAAACTGCCAAATAGTAAAAAGAACAGATTAAAAGGTTTTAAATTTTTGAGACTCCACTTTGTTTTTAGATTGACTTCACTGAGTAATTGACCTAAAATGAATGATTTGATCTTTGTTCTAAGGAAACCGATAAAATGGTAGAAAAAATATGACACTTCAGCCACCAAACACTATCATTATATGCTACACTTTCCGTTAAGGGGCCCCGAAATTTGTTGAGCCCATATTCTGATTTTTCTTCAATCGGCCCCTCTTGTATCCAATATGTATCACCAAATATGAAACTCTAACTACCCAAAACTGTTCAATACCTACAACGATCATAATAACTTCGCTTTCTTTTGATAAGAATAAATAGAATATCGTCAAATGGCGGGGAGATATTTTCACCCACTTCCATCTCGCTTTCTGTCGATAATAATTTGCAAGTATCAGTAATTTTTTCTCCAACACACGGAGTTTCGGTTTTTAGTCAAAACGAATTGGAAACATTTTACCCGATTTGATTTTACTTCGGTTTCGAAGGTTCACTTCATCTGTAATTCATCATTATTTTTCCTTCAACAATAATGGAATTTCGAATGTCAAGCCAGGAAAAACTTTAATCTTTAAGATGTGAAAATTACTTGTGAAGTTTCAAATTGTAAATATATACTTATTTTTAATGAGAAGTGATATAAATATTTTTTTACTCTTGTCGGTGTTTTAGTTGTAAGTGATTAAACTGGAAGGTTTTGATCCAGACTGAAAAGTAAGTTTTTATTGAAGAATGGTGAAATAAATTTTTATCTCAGCCTGTATTTATACAAGCTCAACACAGAAAAATTTACAACTATATTTTGTTAGGCATTCATAACAAAAAATATTTTGTTCGTACATAGGCAACAATAATTTTTAAGAAGGAACTAAAATAATCTAGTTTTATTTAAATTTAACGTTTACAAAACTTCATATCGGTGTTTAATGTTGAAACACAAAACAGTGTGCTACAATATTATAACTATTAATTCTACTTCATTTATTAAAAAATAAAGAAACTACCAAGTTACAAAAAACTTTTAAAATAATTATTTGTATTTAACCATCTGCGTGATGAAGATATTTATTTATTGTAATTTGCAAGTATCTGTAATTTTCCCTCCAACACATTTAGTTTCGTTTTTTAGTCAAAACGAATTGAAAACATTTTGCTCAATTGGATTTTACAGTTTCGAATATTCAGTTTCGAAAGATCAGTTTCGAAGGTTCAATTTCGAACTATAAGCTAAGAAGGTTCATTTTATCTGTAATTCATCATTATTTTTCCTTCAACAATAATGGAATTTCGAATGTCAAATCAGTAAAAACTTTAATCTTTAAGATGAAAATTACTTGTGAAGTTTCAAATTGTAAATATATACTGATTTTTAATGAGAAGTGAAATAAATATTTTTTTTTTACCCTTGGTCGCTTTTTTAGTTGTAAGTGATGAAACTTGAAAGGTTTGATCAAAACTGACAATAAAGGAAACATATTTTTGTTGAACAAAATGGAAGTAAATTTTGTCTCGGTATGTAGTAAATGCAAGCCCAACAAAAAGTTTCATAACTATATTTTATTGTGCATTCATAACGAAAGTTAAAAGGAAAATATCATATTTTGTGTTTTATATTTCGGAGTGCTGAAAAGAAGTTTTTCTAGCCAAAACTACTAGGTATAACTCTTCTAAACTATTTAGGTTCAGGTTTAGATTGAATTATCGTCGCACTCGAGCTACACGAGGGCTATGGGCGACGGGCGTCGTATTTTAGAACCACAATCAAGTGACTAGCCAACACCCGAGTAGGCACCCAATGCATATGTTGAGGGCGACATCATGGTGAAAAATAAATAATTTCGGTTTGTATTCTACAATATTTGTTCTTATCTAGATGACTGTTAATAAAGCAGTAGTAAATAAGCATCATTTGGCATGGATGCTATTTGAGGTTGCGTGTGAGGCGAATCGCCACACACATACTTACAATTCGGTAGTAAGAGTGAGACTCTACCAAAACTAGATATTCAATCACTCTAATCTGAACTGTCTTAACTCAACAGTTATCTCTCACAAAATCGACAAGAAAAATCTCCAAACCAAACCATATTAATGCACATACATCGCATCAGCATTCCTCAAAAGACAGCCCCGCAAATGAACCCTGACTTCGAGAATCGTACTAATTACGCTCAGGGAGCAGCTCCCTGAACGGAGCCCTGAGTAGTCCTTATCTTAAGAAACACTCGTCTTCTCCACTCGTAAGGACTTCTCTAATCAAAGCCCGTAAGCCGATTTCCCCGCGAGGCATCAGCGTGTTTTGTGATTTTACAATTGGAGATATTAGTGTGAGAACGTGGTAAGTGACAAAAAGGAGAAATTGAGATATTGGGCTTCTTTTTTAAGTTTTTCGGTTGCCTTTATATGTTGCCGTTAAAATCCGAAATCAGCTAAAACTATAATCAACTAGTGAAAACTATTTTAAACTGATACCATTTGTTAAAACTAGTTTCCATCAGCTAAAACCAGTTATTTCCATTTAATAATAGTTTGGATGAAACTGGAATTAACTAGTGAAAACTAGTTTTAACTGATGCTATTTGTTAAAACTAGTTTCCACCAGCTAAAACCAGTTATTGTCAGTTAATAACAGTTTGGATGAAATAGATTGGTTTAATCTAGTTTTACTACAGCACAATTATATTAGATAAAACTAGAATTAACGGAAAATAACACGATTTAGGATAATAGTTTTGGATTAGTTTAGTTAATTATTGGGCTGAAATGCAATGAAAGCGTTTGGATATTGGAAGACACTCCATTAAGAACCGTACATTGATTTTTTTAAGGAATCCATTGTCGTAATAAGATTGTAAAATTAACGTTCATAATAAATAAAAAGTCAAGCATTCGCAGTTAATTCTAGTTTTATCTAAAACATGTTAGATAATTCTGGTTTGGGCTAATTACAACTAGTTTTAACGTATGCAATTGGTCAAATCCGGTATTAACTAGGGAGATCTAGTTTTAGATAGAGGAAATTAGTTTTCACCAATGGCTTCAGTTAAAACTAATCCTCTCTAGTTACTTCTAGTTTTAGCGAATTCCGGGTTATAACGGTAACATATACGTTAAAGACGGCACTAACAGAAGGTCAAAAGTGTACTTAAATTTTAAAAAAAATTAAATGGGGAGTCCTGTTCCCTTTCAAGGATAAAACAATCTGTTCATTAGTATAAAAATCTCGATTTTTAATAAAATGTCACTTAGCACTTTCTCCCACTAAGCTCTTCTATTTCGACTGTTGAAAAGGCCTGCAGAAAAGGGGATTTTAATGCTAGAAATGCGTGAATGTTTTGGTTTGATACGTAGTAATAATTTAACAGTTGCTTATGTTAGGGATAAATAGAACGCAACGGAACAACATAATAAACAATAGGCCTAACATTCATTGTGGATTTGGTGTAACTTTTAGCACAAAACTGTTGGAAGCAATGCTTACGACTATGAAATCTTTTTTGACTTTCCATAAAACATATTTTATTTACGTTATTAGTGTTTGAAAAATATATAAAAAATAAAACGGGCACTACTAGTGTCTGTACAAGAGTAACTTTATGCTAATTACGAATGACGTAATAGCTGTTGCGTCAAGAGAACTATTATGTTAATGAGGTATTGACGTAATAGCCGGCCGCAGCCAATTGACTCTCGAGATGATTGTCCTATTTTTGTAATCTTGTTTTTATTTTGTCAGATCTATGTTTGATGTGAATAAAAATCACGTTCAGATTTTAAGTTGTTGCTTTAATTCATAGCAACTAGAACGATTTTTATTGGAAGATATATCTATGAGAAACTAAATTGGTAGTCTGGTTACTAACCATGTTCATCCACAATTTTAAACATATCACAGTAAATGGGTGTAAGGTTCCTCTAATAAATATGATTTTGAAACAAGAAATGAGTAAGCTTTCACCATATTATGAGTCTAAACTTTCAACCCACTACGGCTGACATTGTTCCACAGTAAAACGAATGATGCAATCATTCCTCATGAGTCCATGAAAATTATTTAGAGACACTGATACTCAAGTGCATAGCTAAACGATATACATACTATAAACTTACGCTATCTGCCTCTAGACTATAGCAGTTGACGGGATCGTCTAGCTTTAAATCTAAGGCAAAAAATGGGTGTACGGATTAGCCCCTGCTCTCCGCTACAAATCTAAAAATATTATACATCAGATAAAAAAAAAACAAGAATTAATAAAATGGAAATTACAACACCAATATTATAAAGTTTATTTTATTTAGCAATAACTTAACCGATGGCGTTATTATTTTTATATTTAATGAAGTTTTGTGCACAAATCTCATATTGTAATTTTACGGCCTTAAAGTTAAAGTAAAGTATAAACAATTTAAAGAACATTCATTTTCAAGTTCTACTGCATTGAAACTGAAACAGAAGGAAAATAAAGTTCTACATTTTGAACATTGTTTTTTTTTTAAAGAACATTTGTTTTGAATTTCTACTGTATTAAAACTATTACCAACGAAAAAAAAATTACAGAACTTTGGTTTTGAAGTTCTACTGCATTGAAACTAAAGCAAAGGAAAAACCAGTTTTACAGAACGTTCGTTTAGAAGTTCTACTGCATTGAAACTATTACCAAAGGAAAAAAGAGTTTTACAGAACGCTCATTTTAATTCTCATTGCAAGTAAAAAATTATCTTATTTAAAACTCTGAATCCATGCGTAAAATTTCTCTCTAAGCCCCATCTTCTTCAAAATAACTCAGTATCTCTATTTTAATAAAAATAAACTTTATTTGAGTAATAATAAATATGAGAAGGTTTAAAGCAATAACTGTCGTTTAGTGATTAAGTGTTAGCAATAAAAAAAACTTAAACTCCCGATAATAAATGAGTGTTTATCCACGAAGCGATTTGAGGTTAAAATCACTCATTAACTTATTATTAATGATCCGCGGTATATAAATTTTGAGAGCCAAATAATACGGAAGCAGTTTTCTTTTTAATAAAAGTTTTTGTTGAAAAATGTAGAAATTGTTAGTAAAATAACGAGGTATGGGCGGATATGTTAAAATATATATTTTTTTTCTGAATTTTATTTTATTAGCCGTGCTTTATGCTTGTATAAAAGTTTTATATAGCTTAAATACGGACCGGCTACAATACTATAAAGACAACGCTGATATATTTTTCATTGGGGTTATGGTTTAAATAAAAGTTTTTTCTTTCAAAGTTTAATTAATTATACCTATTTTTTAATGAATTATATTCATTATTTATAGATAGAGCTTTCATTATTAATATAATTAAACTTTATACGCAAGAACTGAAAACGTATAATTAATGGCTATATAAATTTTAAGAGCTAAATAATAAGTAAGAACTTTTTGTTTTAAGAAAACTTTTTTTGTAGAAACTTTTGGAAATGTAGCAAAAAAACAAAGAATGAGTAGATATGCTTTAAATAAAAATTTTATTAATATTTTCCTATATTTTATTTTATTGGTTGAATTTTTTTTGCTTAAAATTGTTATTTCGTTTTAATATGAGCCAGTGTTAAAACTATTAACATTACGTGGACTTATCGCAGACATATATTTGTTATATATAAAATTTAAATGGTATTTGTTCTGTTTTTTTTTTTGCTATTTATATTTTTTTTGAACAAAATTATCTTTTCATTTTAATAGTGTCAAAATTATAAACATATTGATTACGTATTTTAAAATTTGGGTTCGAAACATATTTTATAAATTTTCTCAATTTTATTTCATCAGTTACTTTGTTAATTTGCATATTTTTTTTTTAGTTTATATGAACCAGCGCTAATAGAAACATAATTCTGATACATATTTAATTAGAGTTATGTTTTAATTAAACTAAGAAGGAAAAATATTTTATGTAGCTTATTTTATCATTATTTCTTAGAATTGTATTTTTTTATACAAATAGAATTTTCGTTATTAGTATAATTATAATTTATTCACAAGAACAACAGAAATTAGGTTCGCTGTTGAATGAAACATCTTTGAATTTATTTTTATTAGATAAAAGATATAATTTAGATATAATTTACTCTATGCAATAAACTATGTCTTGAACCATTTACGAGGAAAGTAAGACGTTCAAATTACAAATCCCTAAAGACAATTTAAAATATTAGCTTGATAGCTTTATAAGATTACTTAATTAAATTATCTTAAATGATGCTTGCAAAAGTCTCAATTTAGTTTTTAATGTGGACTTTTAATAAGCATTTTAGATTTAAAAAATCCCTTAAATTCTACGTTAATTATAAGCGCCATAGCTAAAATTATTATTGCATAAAATAGGGTAAACTTTTTTCCATTGCAGTTATTGGGCATATTAATTATAGTCACGTTGGTACATTTTAGAAAAAAATTATAACGTGTCATTTTACTAATCGTAGTAATACTAATCGTAATTAATAATTTCTAATAAATTACAGAAATTTTTCGAAATTTAAATTTATTGGCGAAGACATGTAAAGCATGCGATGTCGACTGAATCGTAAATTACATGCTTCCGAATCTTAAATTAAAAAAAAATGCTATTATTTATAAATGGCAAATTTTAAAATCCCTTTTTTTAATATACAAACAACCATTTACGCAATTATTCTTTTAAATTTAAACTTAATATTTTGAGATATAAATATGGAATTCAATCAACTGTGATGTTACCAGTCATTATGAAAAAATCATGCTAACTTTCAAATACATAATATTATTGTTATTCTCTATAATCATTTAAGCTACAATAATTATGAATTCAGCCGGTATGCCCTTTCCGTTGTCTTTGTTAATGGTGGAGGATAGTTACATTTTTTTTACCGATTTTAATATCCAATTGCAATCTAAAAAGTTAAATGAATTCTTGCACATTGCAAGTCCAACTCGAATGAGAACTGAAAAAAAAGGAAAATAAAGTTTTACAGAACATTTGTTTTAAAGTTATACTGTATTAAAACTATTACTAACGAAAAAAAATTACAGAACTTTCGTTTTGAACTTCTACTGCATTGAAACTAAAGCAAAGGAAAAACCCGTTTTACAGAACACTCGTTTTGAAGTTCTACTGCATTGAAACTATTACAAAGGAAAAAAGATTTTTACAGAACGCTCATTTTTATTCTCATTGCAAGTAAAAAACGATCTTTAGAGTTATTTAAAACTCTAAATCCATGCGTAAATTTTCTCTCTAAACTCCTTCTTCTTCAAAATAACTCAGTATCTCTATTTTAATAAAAAAAAACCTTATTTGAGTAGTAGAATAAAAAAAGTAAAATAATGAGTAGTAAAATAAAAAAAAAAGTAAAATAATGAGTAGTAAAATAAATAAACTTTATTTGAGTTCAAATTTTCTTGTTCGAACTGAACAAGAAAATTTGCAGAAAATAAGTTTTTAAGTTGATTGATTGAGCATACTTTAATATTAAGTTTTAAAGTAATGAAAAAATCAAATAACGATTTGAAATATTCCTTAATTTATTTACGCGTCACTTCCACACCTTGGGGCCCGGATGGCCGAGTGGTTTGAACCATTACGCTAGCAGTCTGCGCACTGTAACGGGTGCGGGTTCGGTTCCAATCATTCTTGGTGTATATTTCTTTTTCTGTTACAATAAAAAATTCTTTCGGCTTCCGTCTTACTTGACGAAGGCTTTATAAGACGGTCTCTGATCAAGCACACAAGCCGAAATATGTATGTTCGTACCCCTACCCCTCCTCACTTTTTTAGAGACAGCCTCTGAATTCAAAAACAATAACTTGATGCGATATAACCAATCATGTACCAAATAATAATTCTCCAATTATGTTACATGAGGGGTATGGGTAGGTACATATAGATTCCACGTGTGCCACTTGTGTGCTTGATCAAAAACCCGCTTATGAAGCCTTCCCCCCGTCAAGAAAGACAGACACAAAGAATTTTTACTGTAGCAGAGAAAAGGGAAGTACAACCAGGGAGAAGACGGAAATCGAGCCCGCACCCGTTACAGGACTGTTAGCGTAATGGTAAAAACCACTCGGACACCCGTCCCCAGTAATTAGTTAGAGTGGACTATTCGCACTACGTCACACCTGAAACAGTACCCAGTGCAGACGAAATGTTTACTGAAGTTGATGGTCAGTTGCATAGAGTTAGGAAGGAGGAGTAGGGGCCTATCAGTTCAAACGGTTTGAAGCAGAGCTATAATTTTTTTTTTTTTTTTTGAGCTCCTGCGCATAACATACCATCACTGAGGTATCCCAAGTTGCACCGCTTCAACGGTTTTTTGAGCTACTGGGCAGAACATAGTAACCGAAACTGGCTCTGAGTTTTCCCAAGATGCACCACTCTAGCCTGCTTCTTTTGTGCGTTACTGCGCACATACATGGGCCGCTCTATTATCTTTCCTAACTATGGTCAGTTGTAGCTTTCTATCGGTCCTTTTCAGCAAAACGATCCCTGGTTTTTCGCTGATCTCCCTGAATCTCCTTTCTCTTGACGCAAATGACCTAAAGGGATCATTAATTCCTAGATCTCATTCGAGAGTTATTAAGGAGCAGACCGAAGTATATATATCTCTCTCTGAAATAAGCATAATTAGTATTCAAACGCGTCCGCTCTCATTCTTTTTGGTTGGAGTGTGGATGCGGAAAAAATTAATCACAAGTTATTTAAACTTGTTTTTAACTATATGTTGGATACACGACCCTCCAATGAAGAAGGGTTTGATGTTTCATACCATGAATTTGGCCACAGACTATCATTTTGGGTTTGAAATCCTGCTCGACCTCTTTTTTTCCCCAATTGGGATTTTGACATTCCATGGATTCGATGGCTCATATAAATGCGCCTATGAGGTAATGGAAGTATTGCGATAAGGTCGAAATTCCGAAATGGAGATTTTGCGTTTTCGATTACTCTGTGGGGATGTTGATTCTGAAAAAAATGTTTCTTTAAATATTGGTGCATCTGTATGTATGTCGTTCTATCTGAAACCCCTCTACAGCTCAAACTAAATCATTTGCGGATTTAAAATTTGGTACATGAGTATTTGCGGAATAAGGTTTTAAAGAAAATCAAAAATGCACAAAGGGTAGATGAAATAGAACTGTTTTGATCTTAAGGTATTTCTGAAAAGCGAAAACATATACAGACGTAAAATTTGCTACAGAGTTCGCAGTACCTGTCAAACGTATTAATAATGTTTTTGAAATAATTAGGGATGCGAAAATAGTAGCTGCTCTCTTATTTTTTAGGTTTTAAAGTTATTTAAATTACGTTATATGGTAGATAATTACCTTTGAATGTATTTATTTAAAGGCAGTTAAAAGTAATGTGTTCATATTCGTGATAGCTGTTTCCAAAAATGAAATCTAGTTAAATAAAATTTAAGACCATAATTTCCCATTGTAAAAAGTTTGCTTTCACGTTGTAAGACAATTTGATGCTTAAAAGACATTTGAAAAGTTAAACTGCTAGTTTAAAAGAACTCTTTTTCTACAAATTCAAAGCAAAGGAACTTAGAATAGTAGAATATCCCCTTCATTAAGAGCTGTTTTCCACCCGCCTTCACTTCAATATGCAAATGCCCCGAGTAATTTTAGGAAGGATTTTTTATTGCTATTATTATTTTAGGGTAAATTGGGAATGTATTGTGAAATAGAAAGGTCGGTTTAGTTAGGGTAAAAGTAAAGGCATTTTAGGGTATTCGTTAATATATGTGCAGTTTCATTAACACTATCATGATGATTTAAATTTCAAAATTTTTACTTTTGGAATTTTTTTGTGGATTTCATACTGTCTATTTCTTTATTACTTGTCAACTGGATTTTTTAACTCCTCTAATGGCCATGGGTTCAGTTTTTGAAGGTATTCTCTCGATATTTAGAAAGGTAATATGCCACCCATATGTGACGTCTTGAATGGCAATAGTTAAACAGGAATGAAATTAACTTATCTATTGGAATCGGTTGAGTGGGCGGTGCTTACCGTATAAATTACAGAAACCATCAATGGAATCCAGAAATGAAAGCAGGACTTTGCGTCACGTAAACAAACCAAATAAATAAATGGAATATCTAACAGTGTACAGGGTGGTTATAAAATAACACTCGCTATTCGGAGCGGTCTGCAGTTTGAGTGAATAATGCGAATTCAACAAAAATTGAGACAAATTGAGATTCAAGAAGGAGGCAAAATAATGCAATCATAAGAAACATAGAATCATAAAAAATCATAAAAAAAGAATAATCATAAAAAGAAAACTCGTCTCTTTGACCAGAGTTTTAAATTACGAGGTGTAGTCAATTATGGTCAATTTCGGTGAACGCAGCTAGTTACGCCTCGTAATTTAGAACCCTGGTCAAGAGACGAGTTTCTTTTTTCGAAAAAGAATGGAATCATAAAACAGAGACTCGTCCCTTGACCAAGATTCTAAATTACGAGGCGTAGCCAATTATGGCTAATTACAGCCAACACAGCCAATTAAGACTCGTAATTTAGAACCCTGGTCAAGAGACTGGTTTTTTTTATGATTCCATTCTTTTCCCCCCTTCTTGAATAGTAAGTGTAGCAAAGCTTGTTGCTCTTGGACTATTCATTAAAGCTACAGACCACTCCAAATAGCGAGCGTTATTTAATAACCACCCTGTACATTAAAGTTTATTATAATAACAGTTTTAATTGATCGCTTAAATTATGCAATAGGTACTTAATAAATGGAAAGTATGCTTAGCGTGCACCATCCATATTAAATTGAAACCGATAACACATTTCCAGATCACACAAGCATCCGAAGCATATCTGACACAAATCAAAGCTAGTCAGGAAAAGAATAATTGAAAGACCCGCAATCATAAAGTCTTTAGCTTCAGATATAGTGAGCCAAATTCCTTCACATGGTATACAAATACGTGTGCGTCTGCAAGGATAAAGATCGGCCGTATTAGCAAAAAATTAATTAAAAAAAATTGCCTTTACGACTCTTAAATTCGCGTCAAATCCGCGATTCTCTCCTTTTCAAATAAGCACCAAATGATGTTGATATTTTCTTCGAACGAAATTTTTTTGGTTTGGTTTGAGCGTTTTCTGGTTCTCGGTTTTTAGCCTCCGGGAAGAGCTTTAACGCATCCAAAAAATATTTTAATTCTCTTACATCAGCATAATAAAACAAGACTTAATGTCGGCAAGTTTTACGTGACTTTTGTAAATAAGTGAGTTGCATTTAAAAAAAAAATCACTTATCTGATACCCTGCATTGAATATAAGTAGCTTGAAGAAATTCAAATGAAATGGACTAACTTCTCCTTATCTTATTAGATTGAGTAATACATCGAGAAAGTAAGTTTTTGCTGTATTAATCTGTCTGATGCTTTGATTTGAAAAGTGAAGACAACCCCAGTTAGTGTATTGCAGCTTTGGGAGCAAGAGTACTTAATTTATAAACCAATTTACGGAGACTTTATTTAGAATGTATCTTCGAAAGTATTTAGACTAATCTATGGACTTTTGGAAAGGAAATTATGCGGGGAAAAAATGCCTTTTTTATGATACAACAAAAAATGGTTTAAATTCTTTTTAACACATTGTGTGGTTTTTAACACTAAACTCAACAGAACTTATTAACAGGGCATCATTTTCTGTTACATTTTACACGAAATTAACCGAAACTTCTAACCACAAAATATCGCTCACTGTAAAAAAGTGCTTAAGTTCAAACATAGTTATTACGTGTAACGTTACTCATTCTGGAATTAGCCAAGTAACCCTTTCAGTCCCAAATATTTACTACACTTCAGAAACATCCGATATTCAAAAAATAAGCTTGTTTTAGGTCAAAAATAAGAATTCCATTAAAAAAATTCATTTAAATTTTTTATATGGTTTTTAATGGTAAATAATGCCAAAATTTTTTAACTGTGGAAAACAACAAAATAAAGACATATATATTACCTAAAAATACTTTGAGTAATATATTTTAAGGTATCTGACCATATTATTAAAAAAAATTAAGTAATTATTTTAACCGAAATAGTTTAAGTTGTGCTTTAACCCTTTCAGTCCCTATGATGCCATTTGGCATCATCACTTTCAATATTTTTTTTCAAAATGTTTATGTCCCGCTATGACATCCAAACACACATCATTCGATTCTTCACACTTTGTTCTATCAGACAAAATTTTACTTTAATCTCAATAGAAGTCAGAAGTACTATTTTTTTATTTAGAAAATAGTCAACAAGCGTTTCTCCTGATTTTTTATAAGTTCACTTCAGTTCCACATATTTAAAACACAATTTAAACTATTTCGGTTTAAATAATTACTAAATTTTTTTTAATAATATGGTCAGACACCTTAAATATATAACTCGAAGTGTTTTTTAGGTAATATATATTTTGTATTTTGTTGTTTTCCACAGTTAAAGAATTTTGGAATTGGTTCAAAAACCATATAAAAAATTTTAATGGATTTTTTTTCCTTATGGAATTCGTATATTTGACCTAAAATAAGCTTATTTTGTGAATATCAGATGTTTCTGTAGTGTAGTAAATTTTTGGGACTGAAAGGGTTAAATATGTGGAACTGAAGTGAACTTTTTTCAAAAATCAGATGAAACGCTTGTTAGCTATTTTCTAAATAAAAAAAAATAGTATTTCTGACTTCTATTGAGATTAATGTAAAATATTGTCTAATAGAACAAAGTGCGAACAATCGAATGATGTGTGTTTGGATGCCGTAACGGGACATAACTATTAAAAAAAATATTGAAAGTGATGATGCCAATTGGCATCACTGGGACTGAAAGGGTTAAATAAAAAATTATTTCATAAAAAGTTTCAAACTAAAGAGAATAGAATATAAGGTTATACTCTATTCAGTTTGGCCTCTTCAAAACATAAAGCAACTGCAACAGAACCTGGTGCCAATCAAAGTTTCCAGCCAAGAAATAAACTGGTTATTAATTAAACAAAAAAATAATACTGATATTATTCTCAATCCACGTGGGTTTGGCGTAACTACTTGGCGTTTGTTTCCAAACCAAAGAAAATATTTTAGTAATTATAAAAGTTTTTTCCATATATTCTAAAAAGTTTAAGGCGCTTATATAAAATAACTGTCTCTAAATATATAACCAGTAAGTTGACAACCTGCAATTAAATGTTTGCGAAAATGACTGACTTAAAACTTTTATGAAGCTCAAGCAAAAGTCAGCGATCACTCGCCAAAAGCACCAATATTTCTCGCCAATCAAAGGATTCATCTTGGTTACCACCCTAAGCTGCATTTTTACTATGAGGTATTCTATGGTACTTCATTGAGGTCGTTTGCGTAAATTATTGTTCAAATAGCTTCTTGGATCTTCCCGTTATGAGTTAATGTTTCTTCCTGCTCGCTGATATCGGTTAGCATCGATCTAAGGAATGTTCGCCGCTGATGTTATGAATGTATTTCTTTGTGTAATTTTGTCGAACGGAGTTATCATAATTTATCCTAAGATATATTGGCGTTTTGGGGATTTCGGATTGCAAATAAAGAAGACCAAGATCAAAGATGCTCATTTGGAACGAAATTTGTTGATAAGATGCAGAAAAAGAAATAAATATTTGATGCTTTACATCATTCGTATTGTTTTCGTTAGATTTGTAGCAGTTGTAGTAAAACTGTAGTATTTGTAGTAGTTAATCCTGTAAAACGCTGACACACAAAGAGCTTTCAAAATATTCTTTGATAGAAATCTTCCTTAGCCATATGAAGGATACAGATGTCAACCCGACTGTCAGGTTTTCTAATAATACTCATAAATTATAAAATTTAAAATACTAAAAAAAAATTATCTAACTTTTAAAATTTAAAGTATGGAAAAATTCTTTATAGTCATTTGAATATAATTCAATTACTAAAGTAAACAAATTTTCAATTAAATATTTTAATTTTATTTTCATGCTAAAACAAGGGTACACTTTAGCCAATTCGTCTATCTGTCAATTGATTAAGACAACAGCACGGTTTATGGAAAATGCCTTGTTTGTTGTTTTAGTGCAGCTACAGTCAGGTAATAAAGAAACAACCACTACAGAAACCTACTCGGCTAAACTTTCTTCTGATTTTTTTTTACTATAGTGTTTTTACTGCAAAGTACTGTAATAAATAAAGCCACTTTCCAGAAACTTTCTTAGTGGTAGGTTTTTAGAAATATTCTTTATGGAACCATATTTATGATTATACTCACCATAGTTCTATCATTATATCCTGTTTGTTGTTTTAATTGCAATTACAGTTCTGTAATAAGGAAACAACTTCTACAGAAACATTTTAAGAAAAGATATAAATTGTAGCGGCCTAACACATGCACCCTTAGCCTCTTGCGATCTGGCGTCTCCATTTGGGGACATTTTTTAAAACCTCCCCACAAACTATTAACCTGTGAATCAGTTCCGAAATTAAACTGGTCCAAAAGAAGAAGATTCAAATATCAGTTTTCAGCATCTGATTGCAGGCTTCTACAGAACCTTCTCGGTAAAAAATTTTCGGAATTTTTTTTTCATTTTACAACGATAATTATAATTATTTTGCTTACATTGGACTTAATGCAGTACTTAAATAAATAAAGCCATTTTACCGACAGCTTTCTAAATGTATTTTGTTAGAAATCTTCCTTAAGGTAGGCGAATACCCAAAATTTCCTAAAATTCTAAAATTTTTACTATTGCTTTAATCTTTTCCCAATTTGGCATAGTGATTTCAAATATAATGAATAATTCTATTTAGGCTTTTGTTTTTATTTAAATATAATTTATTTATTTATTTTAAACGGTGTTTTTCTACTAAAAAAGAGGTTTACGCCAACAAGTCTACCACATTGAATTTTCACCCTATGAACATTTATTATGTGTTAAATTCTTCGTTTTGAACTGATACATGCAATGACCCTCTAGAGTTACATACAAATTACAAGAAAAAAAGTTATTAAGAAAAATGTTATAAATTAACCACAAAAAAGGATTTTTTTCGATTAACTTACGCTTGGACATTTAAAAAAAAACTTGTATACTTCGACCACATGTTAGAAGTTCGTGGCACAGATATATATTGAAATAGCATCTGTGAAAAATTTCAGGTATATTAATGTAAAACATTTTATGCTAGAAGTGTTGGCGTAAACCCCTTTTTTTAGTTGAAAAACACCGTTTAAAATAAATCAATTATATTTAAATAAAAAAAATTGCCCAAAAAGCATTTTTCATTATATTTGATATCACTATGCTAAATTTGTAAAAGGTTAAAGTAATAGTAAAAATTTTAGAATTTAGGGTATTCGCCTACCTTAAGGCACCATTTTATAGTTATATCAATATACCCTGTGTGTTGTTTCCTTTGCAATTATGGTCTCGTAATAAAGAAACAACTTCTACAGACCCTTCTCGGTTGAAATTTTTTCGGATTTTTTTTTCATTTTACAACGATAATTATAATCATTTTGTTTACATTGGAATTAATTGTAGTACTTAAACAAAAAAAAAAGCCATTTTACCGACAGCTTTCTAGATGTATTTTGTTATGAATCTTCTTTAATTCACCATATTACAGTTCTATCATTATACCCTGCGTGTTGTTTCCTTTGCAATTATGGTCGCGTAATAAAGAAACAACTTCTACAGACCCTTCTCGGTTGAAATTTTTTCGGATTTTTTTTTCATTTTACAACGATAATTATAATCATTTTGTTTACATTGGAATTAATTGCAGTACTTAAACAAAAAAAGCCATTTTACCGACAGCTTTCTAGATGTATTTTGTTATGAATCTTCTTTAATTCACCATATTACAGTTCTATCATTATACCCTGCGTGTTCTTTCCTTTGCAATTATGGTCTCGTAATAAAGAAACAACTTCTACAGACCCTTCTCGGTTGAAATTTTTTCGGATTTTTTTTCATTTTACAACGATAATTATAATCATTTTGTTTACATTGGACTAAATTGCAGTACTTAAACAAAAAAAAGCCATTTTACCGACAGCTTTCTAGATGTATTTTGTTATGAATCTTCTTTAATTCACCATATTACAGTTCTATCATTATACCCTGCGTGTTGTTTCCTTTGCAATTATGGTCTCGTAATAAAGAAACAACTTCTACAGACCCTTCTCGGTTGAAATTTTTTCGGATTTTTTTTTCATTTTACAACGATAATTATAATCATTTTGTTTACATTGGAATTAATTGCAGTACTTAAACAAAAAAAAGCCATTTTACCGACAGCTTTCTAGATGTATTTTGTTATGAATCTTCTTTAATTCACCATATTACAGTTCTATCATTATACCCTGCGTGTTCTTTCCTTTGCAATTATGGTCTCGTAATAAAGAAACAACTTCTACCGACCCTTCTCGGTTGAAATTTTTTCGGATTTTTTTTTCATTTTACAACGATAATTATAATCATTTTGTTTACATTGGAATTAATTGCAGTACTTAAACAAAAAAAGCCATTTTACCGACAGCTTTCTAGATGTATTTTGTTATGAATCTTCTTTAATTCACCATATTACAGTTCTATCATTATACCCTGCGTGTTGTTTCCTTTGCAATTATGGTCTCGTAATAAAGAAACAACTTCTACAGACCCTTCTCGGTTGAAATTTTTTCGGATTTCTTTTTCAATTTACAACGATAATTATAATCATTTTGTTTACATTGGAATTAATTGCAGTACTTAAACAAAAGAAAGCCATTTTACCGACAGCTTTCTAGATGTATTTTGTTATGAATCTTCTTTAATTCACCATATTACAGTTCTATCATTATACCCTGCGTGTTGTTTCCTTTGCAATTATGGTCTCGTAATAAAGAAACAACTTCTATAGAACCTTCTTGGTAGAATTTTCTTCGGATTTTTTTTTTTCATTTTAAAAACGATAATTATAATGATTTTTATACATTGGACTTAATAGCAGTACTTAAACAAAAAAGCCATTTTACCGACAGCTTTCTAGATGTATTTTGTTATAAATCTTCTTTAATTCACCATATTACAGTTCTATCATTATCGCCTGTGTGTTTTTTCCTTTGCAATTACGGTCTCGTAATAAAGAAACAACTTCTACAGAACTTTCTCGGTTGAATTTTTTTCGGATTTTTTTTTCATTTTACAACGATAATTATAATTATTTTTTTGCATTGGACTTAATTGCAGTACTTAAATAAATAAATCCATTTCATCGACAGCTTTCTAGATGTATTTTGTTAGAAATCTTCTTTAAAGCACCATAATATAGTTATATCATTATACCCTGTGTGTTGTTTCCTTTGCAATTATGGTCTCGTATTAGGAAAACAATTTCTACAGAAACATTTTCGGAATTTTTTTTCTCAATCTAGTTTGACACATGTTATGCATTATGTATTTTTTTTCCATTGCAGTTACGGAAATGCAATACTTAAAAAATTTGTACAAATAGGGTTTCAACAGAAGTTTTGCTGGAAATCTTCTGTAAGACCTTATACCTTTTATTCATTGTGCCCTGTTTGTAGTTTTACACGCAGTTATAGTCTTATAATAAGGAAACAACTTCTAGAGAAACATCTTAATATATTTTCCTTGTTGCCACCGTGTTTACGGAGTATCTTTGCAATCGGAAGAAGCTTCCATCTTCCTCCGAATTTTCACTGTAAGGTTTCACCAATAATTTTATGTAACTCTGAATCCACAAAACGGGCTGCCACATTTTAATTTATAATAGTGTACCACTTTTTGTTCAGTGTACATAAACAAATTTTATAATAAAATTATATTTTAAGTTGTTATGGTTGTTTGATGCTTTTTTCAGACTGCATCGATTTCTGATGTAAATTAGAGCAACATATATTGTAGAATTGTCCGAGTTCTGTCAGCCTGCTGTTTATTACTATGCAGACAAATACAATAGAAAGCAATTTTTTTAAAACATTTATAGCTTATTTTACGGTCATATATTCCGTGGCCATACACACAGATAGTCAAAACAAAAATATAGGGTAAAAAAACTTCATTTTTACCCTATATATTACTTTTCAAAACAAACTGCATTCGTTTGCATTATTCGATCAAGCAAAAAAGCAACATTTGTCTTATCTTAACGAGAATACTTGTACATTGCTGGGCAAATAAAAGTGGCCGCAACGTGGAGATAAGAATACGACAGAAATGTTTCCAAGTCAAAAACTAACACAAAAACAGGTATGCTAACTGAAGCTACTGATCGCTTCAATATTAGGCCCAAATAAAAGCTTTTCGACTTATTTGCCGTCGCACAGTCGCAACTCACACTGACGCACTATGATCTGAACTGGTCAATAGTCCCTGAGTAGCTCTAATGCGATGCTTATCCAATCCAACCAATGAAAAAGCATGTTTGTCAAGTGGAAACAATTGCAAGCTTGATTAATCTCTCATGTCCTTTTGAAAATTTTCAGGCGGCTTCAAAATTTTTTCTCGCCAAGCTTTTCAACGAATTCCTATCTCTAGACCGGGACCACTTTTATTTGCCTCACCCTGTAGTTATCTTTTTATACAGGGTGAGGCAAATAAAAGTGGCCCAGGGTTAGAAAAATGAAAACGTTGAATTTCTTGGCCAGAAAAACTCCTGAAACGTGTTTTTGAATTGGTTGGATCGGATTAGCTTCACATTAGAGCTACTCGTGACTAGTGGATTCAGATCTAAGTTCGTGTTGTATGAAGACGTCTCATAATGCAAATTTTGTGTCTTGCAATCAATTTAGAATGTTTTGTATTTTTACAAAAACAAAAAAGGTCCGATTCTCTAGGAAAAATAACGACCGAAATAATCACTAGTGGGAACATTTCTTAATCAGCTCTACAAACCTTGTTTATATTTCTTTTCAACTAGCTTCTCAATCCATAGCGTTGCCGGCAAATAAGTCACCAAGCGTTTGTTTCGGCTTAATATTGAAACGATCAATTGCTTCATTTAGCAAGCCTGTTTTCGTATTGGTTTTTGACTTGGCAACATTTCTAGCGTATTCTTATCTCCACGTTGGGGCCAATTTTATTTGCCCCCTCTGTATCAGCGAGCGGGAGACATTTTCATTTCAATGATACACAAAAAAGAAAAAATTTCATTTTTGAAAACTACATTTTGTCTCAATGTTCCAAGGAAAAAATAAAACAAATTAAGTTTTTGAGTTTCTTCCTATAACAACCAAGAAAACATTTAATCTACATAGAATAAAAATAAAAAGTTTACACTGTCTTGTCAGATAATAAATTATGATAATTTTATTTTGCTGCACAAAACTGGAATTTGTCAAGCCTATAATTTATTGTTTCGATTTAGTATGAAGGTTAAGAAACTTTATAATGTTCAATATTAGTTATTATAATTCTTAAACTGTTTATACGGTTTAAATTTTTACACAAAAAATAAAAATGTCTTTTTAGCGTGCGAATTTTTACTTTCTTTCAGAAGGGAACAGAAGGTTTAACACTTTTTTGCACACATACTAAGATTTTTTATCTTAGAAGTTGGATCAGTGGCTGGTAGGCAGTTTTGGGCAAATTTAAATTGCAAAAACGATTAAAGATTATCAATTAATTAATTATTAGGTGTGTCGTATACAAGAGTAACTATATGCTAATTACGAATGACGTAATAGCTGTTGTGTCAAGAGAACTATTATGTTAATGAGGTATTGACGTAATAGCCGGCCGCAGCCAATTGACTCTCGAGCTGATTGTCCTTTTGCAATCTTGTTTTTTTTTTATCAGATCTAAGTTTGCTCTGAATAAAAGTCAAGTTTAGATTTTAAGCTGTTGTTTAATTCATAGCAAGATGTAACCACAATAATTAACAATTCATCAATTGTAATTTTTGAAAATTACGATTAACAATTATTGAATTGTTAACTGTGGTAGTAACAATTAACAATCAATTTTAAGTTATTTTTTAATTTTAATTAAAAATAACAATTAACCACTTGTTAATTGGTCTAAGACTTGCATCTTAATTTTCCTAAATCTTTACTCATTCCATTTTAATACATAAAGTAGTTACATTAATTGTAAGTTAATACATAAATTGTTAGTTTTAATTGTTTCATAAAACAACTAAAAAAGTTAAATTCAATTAATTAATTGTGAGTCACTATTAACGTACATTAATCAAATTAATTTATTTGCAAGGCGCAATTAAAAGTTCAATTTCGATTCATTGAATTTTAATTATATTAATTGCAATTACTTTTTTAGTCAATTAACAAGATAATTGCCAAATTTATTTATCAATGCCCAACATTGCTGGGAGATATTTACGTGACCGCCTCATCAGCCCAAGATCGCGAGTTCGAGTCCCTACTGGGTCGGCAGGTTTACAGGATGGGAAAATCGTAGGTAAGCATGTCATATCACTATGTGTTATGAAAAAGATGAGTACCCTTTTGACTAGGGTTTTCTCGTCAAAATTAAAATATCTTTTTACTTTAATATCCACAGAGGGTCTGATTCTTATTAATCTGAGCGTCAAAATTGGTAGCAAAGGCCACTCAGATGCTGCCAAAAAAAGTGGTGTGTATGTATTCTTTTTAAGGGATAAACTAGTTTCTTTTAAGACACTGATGTAAACTTATAAATAATTGTTTAAGTGTTACGTATATTGTAAAAGAACGACTTTTTTTGTAAATAAATATAAAAATTAGAATCTATAATTCCAAGCAACTTATATTAAATCCTACAACAAGTTCGTCCTTTTTTTCTTTACAAAAACTAAGCTCCTAGTCTATCCATCATCCTTCAAATAGTGTTAGTACTTTAAAAATAAAATGTTTTTCGAAAGATTCCCTTACATAACTAGAAGAGAGCGTTTTGATTTTCTTAGAGAATTTATAAAATTCTCTTTGAAGAACGCTTTTTAGATTTGTCTTTAAAATATGGGGCCCCCGGGAATTTACGTTTCAAATAGACTCCAATGCATATATTTCAATTTAAATTCGATCCTGAGTAAGTATTATTTTAAATTTGGTGACTTGAAACTCAGATATAAGCTTTTGAACGATTTATGGTGTTACAGAATGCTGATTTTTTTTATTTTAAAATTTATTACCTTCAAATATAAATTTAATTTTAAACAATTGTTTTTTTAATTATTAGCCCTTTCATCCCAGTGATGCCATTTTGCATCGTGATTCTGGTCATAATCGTTTTTAAAAAATAATATGGCAAATACCTGTTGGGATTAATAAAAAATAGTTTCTGATGGAAAAAAGTTCGAAGAATCGAATGATGTGCTTTTCATATCATAAATGACTATAAACGACCAGAAAAAAAATCTAAAGTGATGATGACAAGTTGTCATTGGGACTAAAAGGGTAAAAGGATTTATCATTGTTATGTTATATTTCATAGTGATTTACTTGATGCGACAATTAACTACGTTTTAAATTAATATTTATTAGAGAAAAAAAACCAAGTTTATTTGACTAGATTCGAAATCCAAATAATTTAACATAATATGCTTTTCCTTTCGTAACTCGTATGGACCGAAGGTCACTTAATTTTAGTATTGTGATGGAGCCCAGATGACCAAGTGGTTTGGACCATTACGCTAGCAGTCTGCGAGCTGTAACTGGTGCAGGTTCAATTCCCGCATTCGAACTGGTGTACTTCCTTCCTCTGTGACAAGAAAAATTCTTTTGTTTTTGTCTTACTTGACGAAGGCTTATAAAGCGGGTTTCTGATCAAGCACACAAGCTGTAGACTTATAAACGGTCTGTGCAGCCAAAATGTCCGACGAATGATAATCCGTGCTGAGAAGACGCCTTCTAAAAATGCTCCAAAGACCTGACACCACGTTTCTACGATGTCGCCCTTATAAGTTGCGTTGAGTTCCTATTCAGGTTTCGGCTCATCACTTGACTGTGGTTCTAAATTAGCACGTTCGCCACCTTGTGTAGCCTTATATACATCGACAATATTTCATCAAAATTCTTATGTAAAAAAATTTTGTTTGAGTTACGGAAATGCAATACTTAAACAATTTGTACAAATAGGGTTTCAGCAGAAGTTTTGCTATAAAATCTTCTGTAAGACCTCATACCTTTTATTCATTGTGCCCTGTTTGTAGTTTTACACGCAGTTATAGTCTTATAATAAGGAAACAACTTCTAGAGAAACATCTTAATATATTTTCCTTGTTGCCACCGTGTTTACGGAGTATCTTTGCAATCGGAAGAAGCTTCTATCTTCCTCCGAATTTTCACTGTAAGGTTTCACCAATAATTTTATGTAACTCTGAATCCACAAAATGGGATGCCACATTTTAATTTATAATAGTGTACCACTTTTTGTTCAGTGTACACAAATTTTTTTTATAATAAAATTATATTTTAAGTTGTTATGGTTGTTTGATGCTTTCTTCCGACTGCATCGATTTCTGATGAAAATTAGAGAAACATATGTTGTAGAATTGTCCGAGTTCTGTCAGCCTGCTGTTTATTACTATGCAGACAAATACAATAGAAAGCAATTTTTATAAAAACATTTATAGCTTATTTTACGTTCATATATTCCGTGGCTATACACACAAATAGTCAAAACACTAAATATTGTGCTTAAAAAACTTCATTTTTACCCTATATATTACTTTTCAAAACAAACTGCATTCGTTTGCATCATTCGATCAAGCAAAAAAGCAACATTTGTCTTATGTTAACGAGAAAACTTGTACATTGTGGGGCAAATAAAAGTGGCCCCAACGTGGAAATAAGAATACGACAGAAATGTTGCCAAGTCAAAAACTAACACAAAAACAGGTATGCTAACTGAAGTTATTGATCGCTTCAATATTAAGCCCAAACAAGCGCTTGGCGAATTATTTGCCGTCGCACAGTCGCAACTCATACTGACGCACTACGATTTGAACTGGTCAATATTCCATGAGCAGCTCTGATGTGATGCTAATCCATTCCAACCAATGAAAAAACAGATTTTTCAAGTGAAACAATTGCACGCTTGAATAATCTTTCATAACCACTTGGGCTGTGGGGTGCCCTGTGGTCAGGGTCTCGATCTACGGATCGGAAGGTCCCGCGATCGAGTCCTGGTCGCTGAAGACCCACCGAGTATATGTGGAGTACGTGCTCGTTAAATCTGTTGGGTCCGAAAGTCCTGTGGGCGATCATTGCGCATTTTCCCACTGGTACAGATCTCTGGAGACAATTTCCCTCCCCTTTCGATACATGTCTAACTTGCGGAGGTGGCGTGCGATAGGTGGCTGCATCTGTCCCGTATGTGAGTGTGTGTTGTGTCTGTCTAACTTGATTAATTTTTATAGACGGCTCTCTGACCAAGCACACAAGCCAAAAAATATATATACCAACCAATCATGTCCACTGAAAGTTTTCAGGCGGCTTCAAGAGTTTTTCTCGCAAAGCATTGCGGCGTATTCCTATCTCTAGACCGGGGCCACTTTTATTTGCCTCACCCTGTATTTATCTTTTTATATGAGGGAGCAGGAGACATTTTCATTTCAATAATACACAAAAAGGAAGAAGTTTTCATTTTTGAGAACTCTATTTTGTCTCAATGTTCCAAGGAAAAAATATAAACAAATTAAGTTTTTCAGTTTCTTCTTATAACAACATGAGAACATTTAATTTTCATAAAAAAAAAAGGTTAACACTATCTTATCAGATAATAAATTATGGTAATTTTGTTTTCCTGCACAGAACTGAAATGTGTCAAGTATTCTTTTATTGTTTCGATTTAGTATGGGAGTTAAGAAACTTTATGGTGCTCTCCCTATTAGTTATTATAATTCTTAAACTGTTTATACGTTTTAAGTTTCCACACAAAAATAAAAATGTATTTTTAACGTTTGAATTTTTGTTAATTAGAAGGGAAAAGAAGGGAGAAGATTAACACTTTTTTGCACAAATACTAAGATTTATTCTCTTCGGTGTCGGATCAAAGGCTGGGAGGCAGTTTTGGGCAAATTTTAATTGCAAGAACAATTCAAGATTATCATTTAAATAATTATTAGATGTAACCACAACAATTAACAATTGTAATTGTTGAAAATTACCATGAACAATTATTGAATTGTTAGCTGTAGTAGTAACAATTAACAATTAAATAATTTTCCATTATTTTTTTTAATTTAAGTTAAAAATAACAAATAACCACTTGTTAATTGGCCTTAAATATAAGACTTGCATCTTAATTTTCCTAAATCTTAACTCTTTTCATTTTAATATACAAAGTAGTTGCATTAATTGTTATTACATTAATACATAAATTGTAGTTTTAATTGTTTCATAAAACAACTAAAAAAGTAAATTTCAATTATTTTAATTGTGAGTCATAATTAATATGCATCAATCAAATTAATTTATTTGAAAGGCGCAATTAAAAGTTCAATTCCGATTAATTGAATTGTAATTAATTTAATTGCAATTACTTTTTTAGTCAATTAACAAGATAATTGCCAAATTAATTTATCAAAGCCCAACATTGCTGGGAGACATTTACGTGACCGCCTCATCAGCCCAAGATCGCGAGTTCGAGTCCCTACTGGGTCGGCAGGTTTACAGGATGGGAAAATCGTAGGTAAGCATGTCATATCACTATTCGTTAAGAAAAAGATGAGTACTCTTTCGACTAGGGTTTTCTCGTCAAAATTAAAATATCTTTTTTACTTTAATGTCCACAGAGGGTCAGATTCTTGTTAATCTGAGCGTCAAAATCGGTAGCAAAGGCCACCCAGATGCTGCCAAAAAAAGTGGCGTGTGTGTAATCTTTTTAAGAGATATCCTAGTTTTGGTTGAGATACTGATTTAAACTTATAGTACGCGTATAATTTAAGAATGACTTTTTTTGTAAATAAATATAAAAATTCGAATGTATATAACTCCAAGCAACTTATAATAAATCCAACAACAAGTTCTTCCTTTACTTTACAAAAACTAAGCTCCTAGTCCATCCTTCATCCTTCAAATAGTGTTAGTACTTTAAAAATAAAATGTTTTTCGAAAGATTCCCTTACATAACTAGAAGAGACCTTTTTGATTTTCTTGGAGAATTTATAAAATTCTCTTTGAAGAACGCTTTTTAGATTTGTCTCAAAAATATGGGGCCCTCGGGAATTTACGTTTCAAATAGACTCCAATGCATATATTTCAATTCAAATTTGATCCTGAATAAGCATTATTTTAAATTTGGTGACTTGAAACGCAGATATAAGCTTTTGAACGATTTATGGAGGTTCAGAATGCTGATTTTTCTATTTAAATTTTTTTGACTTCCTTTGATAAATTTAATTTCAAGCAATTGTTTTTTGATAATTAACTCTTTCAATCCTAGTGATGCCATTTGGCATTTTGTTTCTGATCATAATTTTAAAAAAAGTAATGGGTCTGATATATATTGGGATTAATAAAAATATTTTCTAATAGAAAAAAGTTTTGAAGAATCGAATGATGTGCTTTTTGATAATATAAATGACTATGGGCGATCAGAAAAATATTCTAAAATGATGATGACAAATTGTCATTGGGGCAGAAAGGGTTAACGGTTTTATCATTATTATGTTATATTTTATAATGATTTACGTGAGGCGACAATTAACTACGTTTTGAATTAATATTTATTAGACAAAAAATACTAAGTTTATTTAATTCGAAATCCAAATAATTAATTTGACATAATGTGCTTTTTAACTATTATTTGCCAAAGGTCGCTTAATTTTAGTGTTGTAACGAGGCCCGGATTACCGAGTGGTTTTTACAATTACGCTTGCAGTCTGCGCTCTGTAACTGGTGCGGGTTCAATTCCCGCAATCGCCCTGTGTGTACTTCCTTTCTCTGTGACAGTAAAAATTATTTCTGTTTTTGTCTTACTAGCTGAATTCTTATAAAGCGGGTCTCTAGTCAAGTACACAAGCTGGAATATGTATCTATCACCTATTCCTAGTATTGTAATAACTAAACCATTTTACCAAATTTTTTTGTAGGCATTTTGTTAGAAATCTTTGAACTATATCGCAGTTCTATCATTATATCCTGTACGTTGTTTCCACTGCAATTACAGTCTTGTAATAGGGAAAAAACTTCTACAGAAACATTTTAAGAGGAATTTTAATTGATTGATTGACAGTTGATTTTCAAATTCTAAATAAAAGATAGGTAAATCCATTTTACTTAATGTGATTTATTTTACATAACTTTTCTGAGTAAAAAGGGCTAATGCCAGTAATTGTCCGAACGGAATGGCTAGTTTAACAATAAATGCTCAGTTATCAACTCAAACAAACTTATCGACCCCGGAATCCTGACCACTACTTTAACACGTTTACGCCGTGGCAAAAATCTAAGTTTTTCCGCTTGAAACGGGACTGTCTTATATCCTTGCGCTTTGTGGGGCGGGAACAACACTTTGCGAGTTCGAAAGCGCTTAATGCGATTAAATAAAAATGATTGAATGTTAATGTTTATAATACTAAATATTTTTATATTTAACGTGGAGAAAAAATAAAATAAACTTGTTCTTGAAACACTTTTTTCTGACAACAAGTGAATAACCTGTGGTGCACGCTGCCTCACGAGATAGTTAAACGTGACCCACTAGTGGGTCACCCCACACCACGGAACAGTTAAATGCGACCCACCAGTGGGTCACGCCGCCCTTCAAAACAGTCAAGTGTGACCCACCAGTGGGTAACACCGACGTGAACTTGTTAAGGTGCTTGCCTAGCATGTGAAAGGTCTCGGGTTCGAGTCCAGAAACTGCTAAAATATTTGCAGACTTATAAACGGTCTGTGCAGCCAAAATGTCCGACGAATGATAATCCGTGCGGAGAAGACGCCCTTCTAAATATGCTCCTAAGACTTCACGCCACGTATCTACGAAGTCGGCCTTAAAAGTTGCGTTGAGTTCCTATTTAGGTGGCGGCTCGTCACTTGACTGTGGTTCTAAATTAGCACATTCGCCAACAAGCCCTTGTGTAGCTCTATACAGAGCGATAATATTTCAACTAAATTCTTATCTAAAAATTTCGTTCGCCCTTGTGTAGCTCTATACAGAGCGATAATATTTCAACTAAATTCTTATCTAAATTTTTTTAAAGAAAACTTTGAGGTTAATTAACCTAATATATGACCACTACAACATTGATGCCCTTCAGAAGTATCAGAGTTTTGTGTAAACCGATGAAAAGTTCTCCAACTCGTATACGAACCCGGGCCAAAAGCATCGGAATCGGACATCAAACTTTCACTACGCAACCACAGTTACTAACTCGTGAGGTTTGAACAATAAATTTAAAAAACTATTGCTAGAAAGTTTCTTTAAAAAAATATCCCAAACTACCACCATTTTTACTCGATTTCTCACAAGAAAATACCGCACTAATCCTTTTACAAGTGTCTGAAATCGGGGTATTATTTCAAGACGTGCTTGAAAACGTTTGCCAATAAATAACGGTTTATAAAAAAAATTAAACTCAGTTTCAGTTTAAGGATCGGTAACACGAAAGAGGGTTTATAAAAATCTCTTTTCATTTATTTTAATTCAACTAACACGGAAAATATATTTTTTATTATCTTTCTCTTAAAGAACTTTTTTTATTTGTTTTATGTTCAACGAAAGAAACTTTTTTCAATCTTTTGGTCTTATGAATAAAAAAGAATTAATTTTCCTGCGTACTTCAAGTTTTTGCTTTATTTTTTTTAAAAGAAAAAACTTTTTCGAAACAGATGCAAATGAATTTTTTGGGGTTTCAAGTACGGTTGAAGTATGACTTTCAGTTCATTTTTAGAGATGGTATCGTAAGTTTTAATTAATACGAGAAGATTTTAACTTTAGTCACGTTCGTAAGTATATCAATTAGTTATTTTTAAATGACATATTTTACAGTTATATTTCTAAAGGTATTTTAAATAAGTATTCTTGAAAGTTATCACTTTAGTTTTTTTCTCGTTTCAACTTGATAATGAATTTCGTACTAGAAAATTTATTATGAAATAAAAATAATTTGAAAATTTTTTTATCCTATGAGTTACGTAAAAATTTATAAGAACAAATTGTAATGAAAATTTCAAATTTTTATCGTTAGTATTCTTAAGTTCGGCAGAAAAAAATGTAAAATGTGATGACGTAATTTCAATTGTTTAGAGGTAAAGATGATATAAGAAGTATTTTTCTCAAAATTTAATTCATGTATGCTTAAATTAAAGGTTTAATGACTTTATTAATCTTTTAATTTAAAGGCTGTGTAGCCTTTTTTCTTTAAATAAAGATGTGTGGTTTGGTACTCACGTTTCCAGGTGGATCTCTAGGGATCGCTCTATGTAATTAAGAACGATGAATGTTTTGTTATTTTTCTTTAGATTTTACTTGTCAGTAATGGGGGTATTAAAATAAAAAAAACTATTTTTTTATCAGGGTGTGACATTTACATTTAGTTTCATAAAAAGTACAAATAATATTTTCAAAGGAAAGATTATAATACAATATATAACAAAATGTACTATGCTACACAAACATATTTTAAAACTCTAGTTGGTGAAATTACGATTGGTGCAAAAACTAGAGCGATCAATGATATAAGTAAAATAGATTGCCTATCTAATAGCAAAATGGTAAGTTGGGGTGGGAACTGGCATGAATCACTGAATAAGAACGATGAATGTTTGTTATTTTTCTTTAGATTGCACTTATCAGTAATGGAGTATTGAAACAAAAAAAATAAGTATTTTTTTATTAGGTTGTGACATTTTAACTTACTTTCATTAAAAGTACAAATAATATTTTCAAGAGAGGGATTACAAAACAATATACATAACAAAATGTACTATGCTGCACAAACACTAGAGTGATCAATGATATAAGCAAAGTAGATTACCTATCTAATAGCAAAATGGCAAGTTGGGGTGTGGGAACCGACATGAATCACTGAATTGTAGGGAAAGGTTGGCTCGCTTATCGACTTGGAGCTGTTGTTTGTGTAAGCAGAAAAATGGACGGAAAAAAATCATTTTCATTTTTTTTATAGATTTGTTATGTATCCAGTACAAAATTCGATGTATTTTAAAAGAAATGTTCATTCATTAGTCAGTCCCATAGAGAAAATGCATTAATTTTGAGATAGTAACTACTGCATAATTTTTGCTTTTAAATGTAAGCATTTTTTCACCAGGTATGAGAATCGACTTAACAATAGACAAAACAAAATGAAAAAAAAATTGAAGGGGAGCGGCTTTTTTGCTCATCAAAACTTTAACAGACTAGACCAATTCCCCAATAGTGAAAAACATTTTTTGTGGCATTATCTAAGTTACTCTTGCTACTAATTTCGACGCTCAAATTACAATGGATCTGGATTTAATATATGGCGAGTTAATATTTTCAAGAGAAATTAAGATTATGGATTGGTATCCAAGGAATCTTTTTCTTGCTATAGCCATAGGACACGCGATTTTCCCGTTCTGAAAATCTGCCGACTCTGCTGGTGTTCGAACCTGCGATATTGGGCTTATGAAGCTGGCATGTAATACCTTGCAGTCCCAGAGCCGATAGTTGAAAAGAAAATGTTTAATTCATAAATAATTATAATTAATTGATAGAGTTTAAAAATCGAGTCGGCCAGAATATTTGGGGGAGATTAAGACTTAAAAATTAACAATTAAATAACCAAATGATATTAAAAATTAAACTAATTTATATTCTCCAAGTATTTTTTTCAGACTCATGTGATTTCAGAGTATGGTAGGTACATATATATTCCAGCTTGTGTGCTTGTTCAGAGAAAAGCTTATAAGCTTTCGTCAAGTGGGCCAGTCACACACAAAAAGAGTTTTTACAAGCACAAGAGACACATAAAGAAAGGTCAACACAAACACATAGACAAATAACAACATTTATTGACGTCACAAACATCCATGCCTGGCCGGGATTCGAACCCGAATGTAGCAGCTGCAAAGGCTAGTACACTAACCATTCAGCCGCCGGGTCGGCGATTTGAGAGTAATATTGGTCACATTTTCAGTTCGCCAAGCAGTCTTTTTGTGTCTAAAACTCCCTCAAAGTGGCATCATGAGTTGTCGCATCTCATTTCCCCACCTCTTTCGCCAGTGTATAATAGATATAGACAAGTTTCCGGAGCACCCCAATATCAAAGTGGCGAACTTCGAGCCTCAGAATTCAGGGCTAAAAGCCGCTGAAGTGCACCGAGAGAGGTATTAGAATGGGAGTTTATGCACGAGAGATAAGTTGTTGTGAAGTTTTAGCGAACATATTGAGGTGTCGAAATTGTTTTAGATCTTGAGAGGGAATGCAAAGTGAATATAAATAGTTTTGAATAAAAGTTTGGGAGTTTAGTGTTTGTGAAATAGCACTTGTTGTGGTGAAATAGAAATGTTTAAATTCAAAATATAACTGATGTATTTTTAAAAGGTGTTTATTTTTAAAAATTTTAATATTAAGAACAGACGTTATTACGAATGTTTTAATAGAATATTAGTGTGCTAATACTTTATTGATGCAATTTAATAAGAAGCAATATAATTTAGTTTTTAAGAATGAATTACACAAAAAGTATTTATATATAAGCATAAAGTCCATCTTAAATTCCTAACAAATAATAAACAAATAAAATGAATTTTTATTTGCTAATGATAACATAGGGAGCAAAAAATCATGAAATAAATTAGTTATACAAATGAAGAAACTAATTAACATTTAAACGCAAAAATCTATGCTAAAACCAAAAATTGCTAATTTGCAATAGATGAAAAAAATCCAATCACATACTCAACAGTACCCAAAACCACTCAACGAACATCAAAAAATGCCAAACGCAAATGTTGATTTGACTCAATAAAAAGTAATCTCATTCCAAAAGTTATTCCCAAAACCCAAATACAGTTTTTATTTCAACCGAAATCACAAGTTATTAATTCAATAACATCCACTCCCTAGTGAATATAATAATTCCAGTTATGTGCAATTAACCATGAAAACTAACCGACTTTTTACCTGCCATTTTGGGACATTTTTTAAATAGTTTTTACTAATCGAATTAACTGACTCGCTTTACATATGGAGCGTAATTAAGTGAATTTCGTTATTTTCTATCGAAATCTTCGTTATTTTCCATCAGTTTTCGTATTGGATTAGTGATTAGCTGGAGTGTAATAGTTTTGAAGAGTCATAGAAGGACAATCGGCTCGATATGTCGTAGTGAATGCCGATTAACGCTTTTTAGAGAAGAGCTTCCAATTGAGGTACTCAGAGTTGATTGAGCGTTCATTTTTTTTTAATATTTTGATATCCTAATTTGTTTATAGGAGTTTGGGCTAAGTGTAATTTTCATTAGAGCATTATTGGGTTAATTATTTGTGTTTTTTAAATATTGACGGATCCGAATTTGAGGAGCCTAAAAGCTACGAGGTATAAGGGCAGTTTTTTAGTATTGGATTTAAGTGCAATAAGTAGTTGCTGTGGGTGGATGGTTGGTTAGTAGACATATATTTTCAGGTTTGTGTGCTTGGTCTGAGACAAACTTATAAACTTTCGTCAAGTAAGACAGACACAACGCACACACATAAGTGACTGATGCTGCCATTTATCGCCACCTCTGCTATTCAGAGCTCTTCTGCTCTGGAGGAGAGGGAAATAGTCTCCAGGGCCCTGTACACGTGGGAAACTGCGCCATGACCATAAACAGGACTTTCAGACCCACAGATTTAACGAGCACGTACTCCGCATATACTCGGTGGGTCTTCAGGGATTCGATTGCGGAACCTTCCGATTCCGAGACCGAAACGCTAACCACTAAGCTACCTATGGCCCCTACGTGCTGTGGAGTCAAATGCTGTTGTGGTAAAGGGGTACAAGTGAATCACGGGATAGTGCTGCTATTTAGCGAATTTTATAAGAACAACCTCGAATGTCAGCTACATCCATGAGACTTTAGTAACGTTGTTTTTCTCATAATTAATGTGGAGTAACTTTTACCTCTCGGCTTGTAGGCTCCTCATTTGTGTTGTTTCAAATATTCTTCACGATTTTTATGTTTGTATACAAAATCAAGTTCCCATTAATGCAAACATTCAGAAATTTTATAATTGTTTTGTGGTTAAATATTTATGTAACAATTTTTTTTAAAAATTTATAGTTTGTTTTTGTATAAAATATATGTAAAAAATCAATGTTCCTTTTATATATAGCCTTTTTTTGGACATTGCATTTTAATAAATTATTTACTAAGACCTACTGTACTTTCTATTGAAACTATAAACGACCATAATGTAATAAAACGAGTATGAAAAAATCAGTTTACGAAAATATTCACTACAGCGCATCCATTTCAATTTAAGGCAATGAATGCATTTTTCGCAGTCATTCAAACATGATTTAAAAGAGTTTCATATTATCCCTTATCTCTATCTTATAACCCTTACATTACTCCATTACGTGTTCCACTATATCCTAATTAAACAGATCCCAGTTAAAGCAATGATGCCCCTTTACACAATTAGGAAATTCTACACATACCGATGTCTTCCCCCTTGGGTCTTTGATTCTCCCTCTAAAATATCCTTTGATCTTCTACATTAACTACAATCCCTTACAAAAGGCCCATGGCGGACAACTGCCTTATATTAAGTAGGGACCGTCCAATACCCAGACTCGCCAAAGACCGACTTTGAATTGAAGTTAAAGAAGGTTAAGTTTTGTTTTTGCCAGTTGTTCCTATGTTTAGAAAAGGGTTTTCGCAGGGTTATTTTTACTGTATAACGCCTATTTTCGCAAACCGAATGCTTGATTGCTTGCTTGCTATTAGTAATAAAGTTCTAAACAGTTTGCCACTTGTAGAATTTTTTTGAGCATTTTAATATTCAAAAAGCAGTTATTAAATAACTAGATGCCATTCTCCCATTAAATTTCTTTCCTTTTGTTGTTATAAATAAGATTCTCAAAAGCAATTGAAAAATTACTAACATGATAAAGAGTCATTTTCTGTTTCACAATTGTTTTATTGCATAAAATATTCTATTTTCTTCATTTGATTGTTAAGGGTTTTCAAAAAACGTTATTTATTTGAATTTAGCTTATATTTTATTTTACAATTAATGTATTAGACGGAAAAGACCATTCCTTTTAAGTCTGATGTGTGAAAGCAAATGAACAAGAAAACCAATCTACAACAACTATTTACTCAAAATATCTCAAACATCCATTTCGTTCCCGAATATGACCATCATTCGACCTAATGCGCGTTTAAGCAGTCCCGACCAAAGCAATTACTACTCTACAATCAATAAACATTACGAGGCCGAACGAACGAAACAAATGAGTTTCGCATCGTCTGATAATTGGGGAAGGGGTGGTCAAAAGACACCCTTTGCCTGCCCCCTCTCAATTACTTAGACGCGGTGCTGGGACACTGGGCATTTCGATGTTCCATTTTGTACCCGTGGAGGCTAGAGTGGGGTGAAGGTGTTGTCGGTGGTGAAATGAATGAGTAATGGAGGTTGACTAGTGAGGCTGTGATTGATAATTGGGTAAGCCAAAATGATTGGTTGATTATTTGACTAAGAGAAAGTTTTAGTTTTAAAACTGGCATTCTATAGAGTAGGGGAGAGCAGGGGAATCCCGCCACCTCGGGTAATGCCGCTACCCCTTGTATCTCGCCAGCGGTGTGTGTGGGAGGGGGGCTGTGAACTCTGACCTGTAGCAGGAAACAAAGTAATTTGTAGTATAGACGCTAATGGCCGTGCGGTGAGTTGGTGTAAAGTTATTTAAAAAAATACTGTTTTTAGTGATTTTCATCTAATCTTGAGCCTTCTGAAATTAAGCGATAAGTGACTGCTATCTCTAAGTTAGATAAATCAGTTACATATCATTTAAAAGAGTAATTGTTTGGCTATTTTATCACGTCGTTAGTTTGGACGCTAGGCTATCTACCTTTCTTTAAACAACCGTCTATGCCATTTTGTCTTACTGGGGTAATGCCTCCACATCACTCTGGAGTTATGCCGCCACATGCAAAAGGATGGCGGCATAATCCGTAAAATAGAAATTTCGTATATTGGCCCTACAACCTAAATTAGTTTTCGTTAGAGATGCCACGTATCCGAAAAAGAATAACTGAACTGGTCAAATAGACCAACGAAGCTTTAAAAAAAAAACCTGCACAGTTAGTTGCACACAGAAAGTTAATAAAAGAGATGTACCCTGTACAATTTAACATTCCAAAGTTAATTGAAACTATTTTAGTTCTATATGCATTGCTTTATTATGTAATTTTCCATTATTTATAGACTATTTGCTTTGTTTATTCATGTGGCAGCATTACCCCAGTTACCGGGGTAATCCCGCCACTGTGCGAGCTTTAGAAAAACACAATTTTATCCCGTTTCTATTAAAAATTTAAATTTAAAAAAATCACTACAGGATAGTTTATGAACTGTAGTATGCTATAATCATTACAATTTACATTAATTGCAACACAATTCTGCATGAAAATTCAATTTCCCTTAAGGTGGCGCCATTCCCCTTCTTTCCCCTATTAGTATGACTTAGATTTAAAGCCTGGCCCGATCATTGGCGACTTCACCCCCCAATTGAATTCACATTCTTCAAGAAGGGCAAATGAACGGACCGGACCCTTCAATAAAAACGGCGTTCTTATACTTTTAAAATGAGTATTACACACACTGTGCAGTTCTTTTAATAATTCAAATACTGCAAATTGTTGTTTTTTTTTCAGATTTTCAATTTCAATGCCTTCTTATATCAATGTACCGTTTTCCAAGGCGCAATTTTTTGACTTAAGAAACTTGTTCGTATAATTTGTAGCGCTTGCGGTATGAAAGTGGATGACGGACAGACGGGATGGACACGATCTTTAAAAAAACTTCCACGCTTTTCGTTTTACACGTAGGGTAGAATCTAAAATTTCACGTTCACCAAAGTAATGAACTTTTTGTGAGTGCACGGGTGGTTTCTATTAGTCTATAGGCACTTAATATGAGCAAAATTGCCTCGGAAGATGAAAGGAACCTTTCGCCCACTCTCCCCAAAAATTAGAGCTGTTGTGTACCTATTAATACAATCCATTATTGAGAGATTCTAGGCTTATAAAATCAATGTGGCGATATTCAAGTGGTTTCAAATCTTTCTCACTAAGAATATCGATCAAACCTCTATTGTATTTTATGATATTGTTTTAGGCATTATTTTGCAAAAATTGCCTCGGGAAGTGAAAAGAAGAATACACCAACTCGCTACAAAACTAAGAGTGTTTGTAACTGCAGTGTACCTAATAATACTAACTTACTTACTCCTCGGCACTACAGTCCATGAAGGACCTTGGCCTCCTTTAACACACAGCGCCACTTTTTCCGGTCCTTGGCTTTGACCCTCCAATTTTTAACTTTAATTCTTCTCAGATCTTCTTCCGCCTCGTCCAGCCATCTCTTCCTAGGGCGTCCGGCTCTCCTCTTTCCCTCTGGCTTTCCTTTAAAGATTTTCCTTGTTGCTCTTTCATCACCCATTCGCTCAAGATGTCCGAGCCATTGGAGCCGTTTGATTTTTATTATATCCACGATACCCCTTTCCTTGTATAGCTTTCTCAACTCCAGATTACTTCGAATTCTCCACACCTCTCCTTCTCTGACCGGTCCAAATATTTTTCTAAGAACTTTTCTTTCAAATGTAATTAGCATCTTTTCCTCCTTCTGAGTAGTAGTCCATGTCTCTGCTGCATATGTGACCACAGGTCTGATTAGTGTTTTATAGAGTTTTAGTTTGAGAGGTACCTAATAATACAAGCCGCTATAAAGGGCTTCTAAGTTCATCACATAAATTTGGTGATATTCAAACAAAAATCTCGCCAACTTTCTCTATCGCATTCAAACCTCTTCCGCCTTTATACGATTATTTCGGATCTTTTCCATAGGCCTGATGCGGTTACAATAAAGGGATAATATTCGAGTTATGATAAAAGGGTATTTCGCCAACTGGCGGGGAACGGGACTGATTGTGGATGAAGATAATGTTGAATAGGACTGATATAATGTGTGTAGGATGTCGATTTGGGTTTTAAATGATATCAGGGAATTTGTTTCGGGGGCAGTGGGGGTTTATTTAGAGATAGTAGGGTTGGTTATATGATTGTGGGAGTTGGTTTATTGGTGAACCCTAAAGATGCATGAAATGATTTATGTGATGGTATATTTATGTTAATTCAGGGGATTAAGTAAAATATACATGTTATTTGAATAATGTAAAAATGGTTTATGAGATGATAATTAGATAAAGTAAAATATACATGTTATTTTAATAATGTAAAAATGGTTTATGAGATGATAATTAGATTAAGTAAAATATACATGTTATTTGAATAATGTAAAAATTATTTATGAAATAATAATTATTTCTAATTACTTGTGGTGGCAGAAATGTTATGTTATACAAATAATATACCCCTATATTACTATTTAAGTTATTACGAAAGTGAATTTATGCTGTTAGATAGCTTTTTTTAAAATTTGTAATGTAAGCTAAAGAAGAAAGTTTATGCAATATATGGTATACTGCAAAACGTAAAAGTTGAGCATTATATAAAATTAAACTTAAAATTTTTACTTTATATTTAATTCGAAACGTTGAGTTTTGTCAGATCTTAAATTTTTAACGGTAATTTGACTTATCGTTGAAAATTACTGAAATAAAATTGAAAATATTTATGTAGATTTTTAAAATTCTCTCTATTTTGAAATTATTAATAATTAAGTAGATTATTAAATTTTTAATTATTTTATTTAATTTTTTAATTACCTTAATAATTTCATAAAAAGTGCCAATTTAATGATTAAAATATACACAATTATAAAAGGTTTGTTATTAAATACCATGCATAAACAAACAAAAAAACAATTTGTTAATTATTTTTATATGGTTTTTCCCAAAAATTAAAACTATACATTCACGTTGAAACAAACTGAAAAACAATCTAAACAATCATTTTGAGGGAATTCATTAAAAAAATACAATTTAACCACCTTTCTATTTTCAAATTAAATTTTAAACACTATTTCATACATGAACTTCAAGCTCAATTTTTATCACAAATATTTTTTTAAAGATTATCTCAACACAATTAAACCTACAACTCTCAACCATAGAAGATAAAAAGTACCTAGATTTCTTCACTCCTAGTTGTGAAATAAAAAAAGAGGTATATATTGAAAGGAAATTGGGGGTTCAAAAGAGAAATCCGGAAGGGATTTGGGAAAGGAAATTACGTTTTCCGGGCGCTCTGCATAACTCCACATCCAGCCGAGGATAAAGAGAAAAAAACAGGATTTGAATTTTCAGGTGAGCTGGGGTGCTTCGCCAGTGCGGGACCTGAAATGTGTATTTTTTTTTTGTTCGAAAACTATTAACCATTGGTATTGGTTTCGTAACTTAACGGTTGCCGCGATATAACTTGTCTCTTAAGGAATTTAATGCAGCCTAATTTGCCTTTTAATCTGATAATGTGATTAATTTGTAGACTGTCTGGTGGCAGCATTTACCGTTTATAAGTCAGCATGTAGATCGGCAATGTCTGTGCCAGAAATTGTCACATGCCAGGAAAGTGTCTTATACCTACTGGGTTTCCCATCCCCTAAACCAGCAAAGACACTACACTCTTAAAACGAACGAGCGATTTTAACTCCGTCCGAGTTAATTTTCTCTTCTACAGTGTCGAATATGCACTTCTCCTACAGGAGTGGATCCTTTGTATGTTGAATCTGCGACAGGATCACTCCTAACGAGTGATTTTAACTCAGTCTGAGTTAATATTCAATCCTTTCCAGTGTCGAAAATGCACTTCTCCTACAGGAGTGGATATCATTCCTTTGTTTTAAGAGTGTATAACGAAACTTTAACTTAGCACAATACAGGGTATCCCAAAATGATGTTTACAAACTTAACATGCTGGTCTGTCATATCATGATAAGCAAGATTTACATAGGAACTTGCGACCGAAAATTAAAACGGCATTGGTCCATTGGTAGAGGCGGACCAGTCCAATAGCTACCGCGATCCCGCGACCTGACTTCATTGGATTCTTACTGTGGGGGACACATGCAATTCATAGTGTACGATATACCCGTAACATCTACACTCTTAAATCAAAAGAGTGAAATCCACTTCAGCTGGAGAAGTGCATTTTTGACAATGGAAAGGAGTGAATATTAACTTAGACTGAGTTAAAATCACTCGTTTGGAGCGATCCTGTTGGAGGTTTAACACACAAAGGATCCACTCCTTTCGGAGAAGTGCATTTTTAAGACTGGATGAGTGAAAATTACTCAGATTGAGTTAAATTCGCTCGTTTGTTTTAAGGTAGGCGAATACCCAAAATTCTAAAATTTTTACTATTACTTTAATCTTTTCCAAATTTGGTATAGTGATTTCAAATATAATGAGCAATGCTATTTGGGCATTTTTTTATTTAAATACAATTGATTTATTTTAAACGGTGTTTTTCAACTAAAAAAAGGGGTTTACGCCAAAAATTCTAGCATACAAAGTTTTACATTAATTTACCTGAAATTTTTCACAGATGCTATTTCAATATATATCTGTGCCACGAACCTCTAACATCCGGTGGAAATGTACAAGTTTTTTTTAAAAAAAATGTCCAAGTGTAAGTTAATCGAAAAAAATCCTTTTTTTGTGTGGTTAATTTATAACATTTTTCTTAATGACTTTTTTTCTTGTAATTTGTATGTAACTCTAGAGGGTCATTACATGTATCAGTTCAAAACGAAGGATTTAACACATAATAAATGTTCATAGGATGAAAATTCAATGTGGTAGACTTGTTGGCGCAAACCTCTTTTTTTAGTAGAAAAACACTGTTTAAAATAAATAAAATATATTTAAATAAAAACAAAATCCTAAATAGTATTCTTTATTATATTTGAAATCACCTTGCCAAATTTGGAAAAGATTAAAGCAATAGTAAAAATTTTAGAATTTTGGGAAATTTTGGGTATTCGCCTACCTTAAGAGTGTACAGTCGTCACATCGGACATGGATCATGGCCAGAATCGCGGAAGCGTCCGAGACACTCCTGGCCAATTTGAACGGGTTCGTGAATCCTTGCGTCGACACGCTTTGAAACGTGCATTGTGGCGAATGGAAGGAATTTTGAACACTTGCTGTGATGTAATGATATGTTTTGTAATTAAAATCATGTGAACACCGAGCACTTATCGCCCTCTAACGGTCTCAGTTTGAATTTTCGGACACAAGTTCGTATGTAAATCTTGTACATCATGATCAACCGTGTCTCGCTCAAATCGCAATGGATCAGAAAAAATGGTGCCGTTGCCACCAGAACGAGGTCAGTTATGAGCATGCGCAGTAAAGAAAAATGACGTCATTTGGCGATTTTTACAAACTTGACGGCCAAAGTCAATTTTTTTTTAAATTTTAATGTAATTTTCGAACTAAATATTCCTGGAAGTAGTGATCTAGTGTCAACACACATCTACTTCTGCAATCGACACTGATGATGAGGGTTGATGAGCATGCGCAGAAATCAATCGTCGAATATATGAATTTTTGTTTCTACATTTATTATCGTTTGCTAAAAAAAAGAAAATAAAAAGTTTTAATTTTACACTTCTACTAAAAGGAAGACTTGGGAATAGCATTCATCATGTTCGGTTGTAAGAAAGAGAAGTTAAACGTTTCTAAATGATATATATTATTCGATTAAATAATTAATTCCGAACTTTCCGAGTAAATGTGTTCTTTTTTAAAAGTTTCATTCTATCAAAAAACAAAATTTTTCGAAAGTATCAAATTTCAAAAGTTTTTCATTCTTAAAATCTTTTATTTCTCTTCATCAGAAGATGATGCACAACGTTCTAATTTTCTTATATTTAAATCTCTTATGAAGGACCCGAAATTATTATTTTAAATAGTCATATTATTTTTTATTGTCATAGTAATTGAAGATGGAAGAACGTGGAAAGTGACATTTTTGAAAATAAAAATCCAAAATTGTACACCAAAATATCTTTGTACTCCTTAAAATAATACTTAAATTTAACATTGTTTGCAATACCACACATTTTTCCAAATAAAATAAATAGAAAAAATAACAGTCGCTAACTTAGACTGGCAGAGGCCTCGTTTTCCTACAAGTATTTTGATCTCTCCAGTAACATTTATAGATCGATGAAATCGCTGGAAGAATTGAAGCCAAGTAAAAGCGCCAAATTAGAAAAGAAGCCAAATAGTTTACCTTGAGCCGTTGGCAACGGCTGCGTTTTCTTAACATTCAGTAGTACATCCATGATCATGATATGACAGACCAGCATGTTAAGTTTTTAAACGACCTTTTGAGACACCCTGTAGAAAGAAAATCATGTATGGGGGGGGGGATTCAGCAGTTCTACAGTTAAAAATTTAAATTTTGAAACATAATAAATAAAATCATAATTAAAAAAAACGGGTCAGTGGCTGAGAGGTTTAACGAGTCCGCCTTATAAGCCCAAGATTGCGGGTTCGAGCACCAGCTGCATCGCCGGATTTTCTAGATGGAGAGATCCTGGGCGCGCATGTCATATGATTATGTGGCATGTAAGAGATCCCTGGAGGGTCCATTTGGCTTGGATTCGGCAAAATTAAATCTCGGCTTACTTCAAAATCCACAGAGAGCTCAGATTCATTGCAATCTGGGCGTCAAAATTGGTAGCGAGGGTCGCCTAGATGGTGCCACATAGGAATGGCTCTCAGTTGTGGGAAATATGCCGAGTCTGCAAAAAGGCTTGACTGCCAATATTGCAACCCCATTAAAAAAAAAATAATTTTTTTAAAAAAAAGCTCAAACATTTTGTACAAGTATTTTTTTCATCAATTCAATCAATACATATATACTCTGGCAAATCCCTTTTCAATAAAACTCTATACACAGACGCACGAAATAAATCAAAATATCGCATTACTTACTTACAACCTACGTTAATGGAAAAGCATACACGACTCTACAAATACGCTGATTAGGGACCTTATAATAGGATAATTGTCTCCGTTCTTAAGCATCGCAAATTGCTTGTAAAATTTATCAATTAAGCTGAGCGCAGCTAAGTTACAGCCCGCGGTGTTTATTAAATTGATTAAGTCTCAGCTTATTTCTTGCCATTAACGTACATTTACTTATTTTACTAAGTAAGCACGGAGAGGGTAGTTTTAAATTGGTTTGACAGAAAATCTATGGGATGGGGGTAAAGAGCGTTGTTTTTGCGTTGTCGTTGTAATTAATTTGTGGAGGTTAATTTAAAAAGGTTAATTTATCCGATGAACTTGATTTAGCAGGTTTAGTTCAGAACACTTTTTTTTTGTAAAGTTAGTTGAATTCGGAACTAGTTTAGTCTTCAAATAGAATAAGAATTTCGTGAAGTTTCGAAAAGTATTTCGTTTATTTTTATTGAAACTCCTTTTTTTTTTGTTGTGTCTATGACGTTGCCTATAAATGTGAAGTTAGGTTAAAATAAACCATGCGTTTTGATAACCGCGTCTGTAATTTTTTGAATATTAATGTCATAAGATCTTTTAATGATGGCATAAAACTTCAATGCCTTTTAAATTGGCACTTATTGCAGGGCATTCAAAAATTTGGTTTGGTGTAAGCTGCGTATCTGGGTGTATCTGCGTATCTGGGCAGAAGTCACAGTTTCTATACACACCTTCCTGTCCTCTTTTTCTATTTTCATGAGTCTGTCGTAGTTGGTTCTTAGTCTGGAAATGTTTTTTTTGGGTCTCTATCTGCGTTTAAATTACAAGGAAGTGAAGTTTCCTTTATTTCCAAATTTATAAAATTACTTTAGTTTCCTAAAGTTGTTTAACTTAAAATTTTTATTGAAAGTTTTAAATCTATATTCAAGCTTAATGGTTTAATTTAGTAGATATAACAAGCTGCCTTTTTTAATATGAGTATAAAAGTATGGATGAACCTAAATTTCTCTCTACTTAATTTGCAAGAAAATCAAAATCATTTTGACGCATTTAAAAAACTGGTCCATATTTTGATCCCTATAATGAAATACCCAAAAAGTTAATTTTCTTCCTTCAAACTCAGTGTGCCTACAATTGCATTAAGTTTGTAAGTGATGACATTCTTTATGAGTGAATAAGTGTATAATATGTCTATTCCATTTATTTATCAATAATACTTTGCATTACGCTATGCTCGTCCTCTTTCTGTATGTTAGTTAAAATTGTTGAATGATTATATATTAAAGGTTATCTGGTTGTTGAATGATTATATAATTATGTATTAAAGGTTACTTGGCTGTTGAATGATTATATATTAAAGTTTATTTGGTTTTTGAATGATATATATTAAATGTTATTTGGTTGTTGAATGATTATATATTACAGGTTATTTGGTTGGTGAATGATTATATATTAAAAATTATTTGGTTGCTGAAGGATTGCATATTAAATATTTTTTGGTTGTTAAATGATTTGTATATTAAAGGTTATTGAATAGAAAAACAAATACGAAAGTAAATTTTTGTTGAAAGTATTTTCGTCATCCACAACACTGACAAAATACGTTCAAAACTACAATTTCGATGCATTTAAAGAGATATTAAACAGTAAAAGAAATAAACTTTATAGATTTTTCCGAATCATTTATTCCCCATCAAAATTCAGACAAATATTTAAAAACCCAGTCTCCATACTGAAAAATAATCCAAGAATAAATCACATACAACGAAAAAACGCATATCTGAATATGTTACTCCGCCTCCACATACATTTCTTAATGTCGCAGAAATAATTTCGAGCAAAAAAGTTCGGGTCTCGAATCTGGCAATGCAAAACCTTAGGAGGAACGGAAGTGAACCGAATGGCCGTTAACTTAATCGAGGGGTTTTGTCGATGTTGGTTCAATTGACCGTTAGTTGAAAAGAGCTGAAAGTACTCGAAGGTTTATTATGGTAAAACGACGGATATAGAACGCATTTTTATGTTGAGATTAAATAGGTCTATTTTTAAAAAAGAATGTGAGTGTTTACTTTTGCAGGAGCTTTTAGATAAAAAATTTTATCTTTTGGAAAATACTTTCATTTTACCATAAAATAAACTTACTTACTGTTGCGATATGTTTATTTCTCAAGTATGCTTGGTCTTCATTTTATCCTCTTAAGACCTAATCCTATACGGATATTCCTATACGAATATTCTTAATATAAACATATTTTTCATACAAATAGATGCTAAAAAGTATGTTCTGCAAAGTACTTAAAAAAATTGTGTTTAATAGTTACTGAGAGGCACGCCTTAAGCCCTAAATATACTATACAGATTATAAATTTTTTGTGCCATAAATGCAAAAAAGGCCATGTCCCTTATTTGTAGTTAAGAGTTTTCTTTAACATTGTTTTTAATGCAAAATGATTTGAAAATTAACTATTAAGGATATTTTTGAAAAGTTTGAAAAAAAATTTAATTAATTTTTTTAGGAACTCTAATATCGTATTGACTCTCGTCCAACTTCATGATAAATGACTGATGCCTGTAATAAAATGCTGGAAACTGATATTTGAATCTTTTTCTGTCGGACCAGGTCAAATTCGGAACCAATTAGCATGTTAATTGTTTTTGGGTTTTTAAAAATGTCCCCTAATGGGGACGCCAGGTTGCAAAACGTTATAGACCCACTAAAGGTATGAAAATTTAACCTTTTCCAATCCGGTATTGAAACGCTAGACTTCATGATGACATAATTTATCTTAATATTGTTTTAAAAGAAAAGTTCTTTGTTTTAATAAATTGAAGTTAAAAATGTGGCGTATTTGATGAAATGTAGTTTCGGATGCTTCTTTAGAACCAAAAATAATAAATATCTCATAAAAAAGCGCAGATCTGGTAGAGAAAAACAGTTATCGTATTTATATTCAGAATGACCCAAATATACCTAAATTAAGTTCAAAAATTGTTCTCACCAAAAATGTTATTCATCTATACATTTATTTTCTTTTGAGGAAACCCGTATATGTTCACCGCCTTTATAAAACAAATAGTCGAAAAATAAAAAAAAAAGAATAACTAAGAAAAATAATGTGATACTTTTATTTTATCTCGAAGTTTGAAAGGTTTTTGTATCAATATAAATTCATAAATTTAGAGGACTGCCCCAAGCTCTTTTGATACATTTCATTTTACACTTTGTGAATTTAAAAAATAATAAAAACTTGATGTTTCAATTGCACTCATCTGAACACTTTTCATAAACTTTCTTATTCTTTTTTTCAGACATAAAATATTTTTTAAGAAGAAATAAATACACGATTCCATGTTCAAAAGCTCTTAAAACCATAACACAGTACTATAACCTTTATTTATCTAAAAACATAGAACCCACGAAGATATTTTTTGTTCAGAACTTTCGAATGTTTTGTTAAATCAAGTGCAGGGGATTCTAAGAATGTAGGGAAGAGCAACGATTTCAATACATTATTTTTACCTGTTTTTTCCATTGAACAAATGGTATTTATTGCTGAATTCATATAAAAAGTACAGAGATAGCAATGCTGAAAATATTATACATAGTTTCATCATTGTAATTGTTCGTAGTAGCTGCAATGTCTGTATGGTGAAATGTTTTACAATGTTCTCGGTACTCAATTGAACCTATTTTTAGCTTAGTTTGAATTATCGTCGCACTAAAGCTACGCAAGGGTTATTGTCGACGGGCTTCATATTTTTGAACCACAGCCAAGTTACGAGACGAGACATGAGTGCACTCTTAAAACAAAAGAGTGAAATCCACTCCAGTTGGAGAAGTGCATTTTCGACACTGGAAAGGATTGAATATTAACTCAGACTGAGTTAAAATCACCCGATTGGAGTGATCCTGTCGGAGGCTTAACACACAAAGAATCCACTCCTTCCGGGTAAGTGCATTATCCAGACTGGAGGAGTGAAATTAACTCAGACTGAGTTAAAATCGCTCGTTCCTTTAAAGAGAGTGTAGGCTTATCTAATGCAACTTTTAAAGGCAACATCATACGCAGGAGGATCATACGCATTTTGAGGATGTTTAAAGTACACTCCCTCTATATACACGAGATATTATTCGTCGGACATTTTTGGCTGCTCGGATAGTTTATAGGTCTACAATAGGGTATTTGACTAAAAAATTTTATTGGTTTAAAATATTCCTAGGCAAAAAATATTAGACCCGTATTTTTTCTTTTTTAAAAATACCGCCTAGAAACGGAGAAAAACGCAAATGAAATTTAATTATAAGCCACGCCCCCAAAACGATCTCCGGCAGAATTTGAAGGGTGTGACGTCACCTGGCTTGAAACGTTTTCGACATGCGGGAGAATAGGGAGAATCCGTAGCGAACACTGTTGTTGTATTTGTTAACTCCATTTTCCTTTGATTTATTATTAAAAGAGTGAGTAGAGGTGCTTTAATGGGCTTTTTTTTTCTTAGCACTTTGTTACTAATAGTTGGTTCGCGACTTTTTAATTTCATAGTCCGCTACTTACATCTGTTAATTCCCTTAAAGAATTCGGTTGACTTTCAAGAAAAATGGCACCAGAGCGCTTGTAAACCAAGAAATAATAGCTTATAAAATAAGAGATATATAAATAAAAAAAACGCAATCTGAACTAATACACATCCTAAGAAAAGTGTATATAAAAAAATTATAGGGCCGCAGTTAAATAGTTTTTTTTTTTAAATTCATATGAAGTGACCTAATTTTATACTTAAGAATTTTTTTCATGTAATTGTATTTAAACAATCTCTATTTGCCAAAATATCTAGCCTTAAAATTAAATAAAACCAATTTAAAAATGATTACTTTGTGGCACGCATATGTAATTTTTTTTATTATAATTTTAAACGTCGGTAACTTTTTATTATAAGTCGTTCATTTGCGGATTTGTGTTACTTTCTAATGTTATTTTTTGGTGAAATAGGTACTTTATTGCTGCATTGAACTTGATATACACATTTTGATCAAGTACGGACACGGAAAATATTTCGGCTTCTTCTAATGAGTAACTATCGCTACTGTGCCGCGCAATTTGCATTGTAAATATTTGGTGATTTCGTTACTAAGGCCCTGTATTTGGGCTTAAAGTGTGAATACACTGGACTAACGGCCTACCGCTTGAAAACATCGAAAATAAGATCATTCACAAGCAACTTAAGCTGTTTTAAATTTAATTCATAATTTTTTAATAGATAAATTATTCAAGTTGAGTTTTGAGATAATTTATTCAATTGCGTTTAATGCGAAGTTTTACTATATATTTACAATATATTTTAATGTAGATAGAAAAAAAGATACTTGAAGTTCAATGAAATCAAAATTAGGGGAAAACTGATGCAGCTTTCAAAAACTAAATTTTTTATAATGTTTTTCTTTTAAGTAGAACGCAGAAACAACTTTTTGTAAACAAAATTGCTTAGATAAATTTCTAATTTTCTAGATTAGTACAAGAAAAAAAGTTCGGGGCGCCATCTATGGGCAAGGATAAAGATATGAAACTAGTTACCATTACAACATTAACATTAGCATTATAACGCTTTCCCTCCCTTGTTAAGTATAATATTATTTACACTTTTAGGACCTTTTCATTAAAAATATTAATAGTTTTCTTATAATCCGTTTAAAATTGGTTATTATTTTGTTGGAAGTTGTAATATTTTGGAACTTCAGAACAGAAATCCGAAGAAGATTTAAAAAACAAATGCTCTACAATCATATTCATAAGCATTGATTATCGGCAAATTTGAGCTAGCCGTTTTTGTGAATCCTTTAATTTTATTTAATTAAATATTTTTAAGCATTAAAATCGCAATGAAAGAAATACTTATTAAAAAAACATACATTTTAGACTTAAAAGAGCGCTAAAAAGTTTCGGATGACTAAATTCGAATAGCATGATGGGCGGTTTAATGCCAGGTGACGTCAGACCAATCAGCGTAGCGTTTGCAAACACGTGACCGAGCTCTGGAAAATCGCGATTTTAAAACTTAATTTAAATAATATTTGAGCAATTTTTTGAATAAAAACCAATGAATATGTGTTTTCTAGGTCCTATACTATGTTTATATAACTTTTTTGGGCAGTTTCCCGATTTAGTCAAATACCCTATTATGTTGGCGATGCCCAGACTTGAACCTGAGATCTTCAGCATGCTAGGTGAATGCCTAACAGACTGGGCTCACCAGCTCCCTTGAATTGTTCGTAGTAGCTGCAATGTTTACATGGTGAAATGTTTCAAAATGTTTTCGGAACTCGATTGAACCAATTATTAGATTTTCGTGACAAAATCCCGAGAAATGGTTCAACCGAATAGTGTTAAAATAGGGTGAAAAATTTCACTATGCTGCCGTCGCAGTTACTACGAACCACATTTTTGGTGAAATCATTCACCAAATTTGAATTTTACTTCTTTGCTTAGAATAATCAAAATACTAATCTAAGCATTTAATGAAATATTCATAACACTTGTAACTTGTATTGGCAGGAAAGAAGGTACAATTTTCTGATATTAAATTCTTAAAGGCACAATTTTTTTTCAGAACAAAACAGGCTTCAACGAAAATAGTTATGAATGTTTAAAAACATAAGGTTGTATTTTGAATGTAACTACTGAATGAAATTCGGGGGTGGGGAGACCAGTCGGTTAGACACTCGCCTAGCATGCGAAAGGTCCCTGGTTCGAATCCGGGCATCGCTAAAGTAACTGCCGACCTATAAACGGCCTCTGCAACCAAAAATGTCCGACGAATAATAACCAGTTTAGGATAGAGCACGTTAAATGTCCTTCAAACATATCGCTCTTAACGGTTTCGTTGGGTGCCTATACAGATGTCGGCTCATCACTTGACTGTGGTTCTAAAATACGACGAACGTCTCCAATAGCCTTAGTGCAGCTCTAGGGTGAAGATAATTCAAACCTAACTTAACTTATTAAAATTCCTATTATTTTAGAATTGTAATAAGAAGCTGTAAGTATTTCATTTACTACTTTCAGTACTTAATACTTAAAACAATTTATAGATATTTCGCACTTTATTGCAGAATTTCTTTTCAAATTCAACTGGAATATTAAAACACTGTTCTTCAAAAAAGAAATTATTTCATAAAGTTTATTTTGAGCCATCTGCCCTGTTTCCTAAATCGCAATTTTTCAAAACGTAGGATAAAACCACAAAGAAGTAAGATGGCGTAGAGAACAAAAATAAAGTTTACAATTCCTTAAAGGTATATGAATACTTGATAGATTTAGGAGAAAATGTTTCTTTTTTGTATCCCGCTGGTTTTGCGTCACGTTATATTTGAATCAATACTATCTTAGAGAATCTTCATTGTAATAAATTTTATCCTATTGTTAAATTCGAAATTATTTAAATAAAAGATGTGTTTCGAATTTAACCCTTTCAGTCCCAATGACAATTTGCATCATCATTTAAGATTTTTTTAGCTAATTTACCTAAAATTGACTAATAAAATAATTTAGCTAAAGCAGCTTGTGTGTTTTAGCTAAAGCAGATTTAATTATCCTCTTAAGACCCGAGCAAAATCCTACACGTATGTTCTTATGATCTTAACATAATTTTCGTACAAACTTTTGCAAAAAAGTATGTTTTGCAAAGAAATTTAAAAAAGTAATAATAAAGGTTACTTAGAAACACGCCTTAAACTCTAAAATTACACATTTTTTGTGCTATAATTGCAACAAAAGAGGCCGCATCACTTATTTGTAGTTAATAAATTTTTTAACATTGCTTTTTATGCAAACTGTCTTTGAAATTAACTAATAAAAGAATTCTTTAAAAAGTTTGAAATTTTTTTTTAGAACTCTAATATCGTATTGACCCTCGTTCAACTTAATTTTTTTCAAACAAATAAATGATTGATACATTTAATCAAATGCTGAAAACTGATATTTGGATTATCTTCTATCGAACCAGGTCAATTTTGGAACTAATTAACGTGTTAATTGTTTGTGGGGAGGTTTTAAAAAATGTCACCAAATGGGGACGTCAGTCGCAAGAGGTTATACTTTTCTTATCTAAAATTTACCAAAAATTTTTATTTTTATCATTTGAATGTTACATACTTCGTAACATTCAAAAACGTACAAATAACTAACATAAATTCACCCGAATTCCCTACGTTATACATCAAATGCTAAACATTGGTTATCTAAACCGTTTTCACTAAAAAAATAACTATATAACGACCAATTCGCGTGTTAAAAACAATTACCCAAAGCGCACGCTCTTTTCTTTTTTGTATAAATTGAAATCCGAGCAAAAATCGCGTAAGAAAACCATTATCTCTTTTGGAAATGTTTGAAACTTTGTAATTATTCAGAATGAAGACACCGTTAATCGAATCGTGGGAATATCTGGTCTGTGTTCTCGCGAAAGATTTGATTTAAAATATGTTAAATACAAGTTTAATGTGTTTTAGAAAGTTTTGGAATTTAATTTGGAGGTATACAGTTTTGTTACTGTTTTGGGGAATTCTTTTTGTGTGCTTTCGAAATAGAATTTTATAAAGTAGTAGCAAAACTTTAAAAATACTATGTTTTAATGGTCACTGTTGAAAGGCGTTGAGCCGCGGTAGCTCAGTCGTGTGTAGCGTCTTGCTCGTATCAGAAGGTTGTGGGTTCTGTCCTAGTAGTCCAGTAAAATAAAACATTTTGGTATACAAAAGGTCAAGTAGTTCTGATTTTTGGATATGTTATATGTAATGGAGATCTAATAAAGAATACAAGTTTGTGACCTCGGGGCGCCTCCACTCGCTGCGCCCCAAGGTCAAACGTCGGTCATTTTTTAGTTTTTGCAGATTTTCTCCTTAAAGGGTTGGTTTTACAACAAAGTGATGCATGCAAAAATTAAAGAGGGATAAATATGCTACAATTTGAGTGCATGTTGGTGTTTTTAAGCCTAATAGTTCTTGAGATACAGTTCCTCAAAGTTAGTGTAAATTGCGAAAAAATTTTGTTTTTCAAAATTTAGCAATTTTTTCTGCAAAAGATTTATTTAATAGCAAGGTTATTGCAGTTTAATTGATTTGTTCACGTTACCATTGGGTAATTTAAGGTTTCGGAGGTTTTTTTTTGTTTGTGTTTCATTTTTAAGATCAAGGAAAGCCTAGCCACAGCGGGCCCCAAATGGAAAATTTAGATATATCGCACCCTAACATTCAGTAAACCTGTTGTAAAAAAAGGGAAGTTACTTTACCATGTTCCTATAGCAAATTATTACAACCCTGGTCAAGAGACGAGTTTGTTTTTTATGATTCCATTTCCCCCCCCCCCCCCCTTCTTGATTAGTAAGTGTCCCAAAGTTTTTTGCATTTGGATTATTCATTCAAGCTACAGACCACTCCGAATGGCGAGCGTTATTTTATAACCACCCTGTATTTCATAACCTTTTCTACTTATCCGCCTACAGACTTACACTTTCCTTACAAATAGATAAAATTTCACCCACGCAACGTTATTTTAAAATTTCATCACGAGCTAAAATATCCGGCATTACGGAGTTTATAATGTAAACTAAATCCATCGTAGCAAAAAATATGATACTTGAAATTTTTTACTGCATTTTAATATAATATTGAGAAAGAAATTCAATTTTTAGAAAAATTGAATTTCAATTCAAAACTGTAAATCTAATTGTTATTTAACATATACTTCTTTTTATTTAAGGGGAGATCATAGTTAGCGACAGCAAAAATGAGCTATTCTTCGCATTGATTTCGAAAGGCTCTAAATCATTTAAGAATTATAGTACAATAATTTTTTTATTACCAAATTATATATTGTACTTTAATTATTATATTTACACCTAAGAATCTTATTTTTAAAAATTATTTTTAAAGAAAAAAGACATCTTTTGAAACATACAATTACGAATTTTCAAAAATACAAGTACTTTTTTGGTACACTTTTCTCCAAGTCTATTCAATATTTCTTAATAATTTTTTTGTATGTTATAAAACCATTTTAGATCTATTCAATTCACCTGTTTTTTTTGCCTAAATAATTTTTAAGTTTTATTTTAAAAAACATTATATTCTACATTATTTAAAATTATGATTTTCAACGAAGAAAAGTGTAAAATAATAAAATGTTTTTTTTATTTGTAAGACTAAATTAGGTGACTTAAATAGATCTAAAATGGTTTTATAACACACAAAAAAATTAAGAAGTATTCAATAGTTTGGAGAAAAGTGTACCTAAGTGTTGAAAATTATAGTTGTGAGAAAAACGCAAAACACAGATACAGTCGAACACCTTTAACACGGACTCGAAGGGACCACCGAAACAGTTCTTGCTAACCGTATTTCATGTAAATCGTGAGGATTTTTTTTTTTTACATTGAGACGGTGAACAGTTTTCAAATATCAACACAAAAAATTCATATTTTATAATGTAATACATAAATAATTCAAGCATACAATTAGTAATACAAAGGGGGTGTGACGCATGTGTTTATTTTTTATAATTTTAATTTTTTATAAGAAATAATTAACCAATCGATGCAAAATTGGTCTCATTCGATAGATCGGGCTTATATCTATCAGAAAATACTGGTTTCAAAAATTCAATTTTTTGGTCATTTTTAACTATGACTCCCCTTAAAAGACTCAACAACCTATAACAAAATAGTCTTTTTAAAGACTATTATAAAATGCAATTTTTACACCAGCAGAAAAACTCGTCGTTTTGCAATATTATTATTACCCATTTTCTCAAATAATTCCCGTTTTAATCTTCCCGTCTTAAGACAATGTTTTCCAGATAATTTACGAATAGCTTGTGATTTCGTAGTCACTCCTGCAGAGCGCATGCGCATTTCTCATTTTAAAGGCGATTACTTACTCTGTTAGGCTATGATGGACGCTGCCGGATGTTTATTTCTTGCCTCCACAGAGCTTTAATAAACAGTCAAATTAGGCCTCGTTAATTTGAACCACGGTCAAGTGACCAGGTCGACATCTAAGCTGTCACCCAACTGGACCTCGAGCGACATCGTAAGCTTACGCTGTCAAGGTTTTGGACTCCACAGAAAAACAAGCACGTCTGTCCCAGTGTACCCTGTAATGAAGTCTATTTATTTGCCAAAATATCATCCGCCTATAGGATGTGGCTGGTTTAGAACTCGGAACCTTTTGTATGAGAGACTAAATTTTTGACGACTGGGCTACAGAGCCCTCTTTAATTATGTTTGCTTCTCGATTATCAACCATTCTTGTTCAATCAGTAAGGCCTTCATCTGTCGTAGGGGAATCCCGGATTTGAACCCCAGCCACCATTAAAGGATTTGTGCTATTAAAAAAACTAACAAATTTGAAGCATCACACGACTTTTAATTGCATGTCAATAAATACTTTTTTCTTAATTCTTTCGAATTTAAAAAAAAAAAAGTCGGCAAAAAAACCTTGATAAGTGGCTTTAAATTACCATCTGTAAGGAAATTTAAGGAACGTATTTTTGCTGTTTCTAATGCCACTCGGTAACCGAGCCCGGAATGGAGAACTACCCAATTTTAAGGCGAAGAGGGGCGGCTTCATTTTTTATTGAGCTCCACAAGGGAGGAAGACCGACTTTAGCTCGTCAGTATGACACATCTGTTTTACGGAAGGTCCCTTTCACACATCAGTTCTTCCTCGCATATCGGAATTTTTGATCTAGATAAATTACCTATAACCTCCTGATCTGGTACCCCCAGAGGTAATGAGGGGACCTATCCCGCAAACAAGCTCAACCACACTATCCTATTTCAACAGATGCTTAACTTTATCCACCCGTATGCAACCCTTTTCCAGACATCCTTCTCCCTCACAGCTAATTCAATTCAGTAGCAGAAGGTAGTCGGTTCTGGGCCAGTTTCGCATTCCCAACCTGCATCAAGCAACTGATATCTAACCATTTTAAAATTTAAATGCTATGAGGGGACCTATCCCGCAAACAAGCTCAACCACACTATCCTATTTCAACAGATGCTTAACTTTATCCACCCGTATGCAACCCTTTTCCAGACATCCTTCTCCCTCACAGCTAATTCAATTCAGTAGCTGGAGGTAGTCGGTTCTGGGCCAGTTTCGCATTCCCAACCTGCATCAAGCAACTGATATCTAACCATTTTAAAATTTAAATGCTATGAGGGGACCTATCCCGCAAACAAGCTCAACCACACTATCCTATTTCAACAGATGCTTAACTTTATCCACCCGTATGCAACCCTTTTCCAGACTTCCTTCTCCCTCACAGCTAATTCAATTCAGTAGCTGGAGGTAGTCGGTTCTGGGCCAGTTTCGCATTCCCAACCTGCATCAAGCAACTGATATCTAACCATTTTAAAATGTAAATGCTATGAGGGGACCTATCCCGCAAACAAGCTCAACCACACTATCCTATTTCAACAGATGCTAAACTTTATCCACCCGTATGCAACCCTTTTCCAGACTTCCTTCTCCCTCACAGCTAATTCAATTCAGTAGCTGGAGGTAGTCGGTACTGAGCCAGTTTCGCATTCCCAACCTGCATCAAGCAACTGATATCTAACCATTTTAAAATTTAAATGCTATGAGGGGACCTATCCCGCAAACAAGCTCAACCACACTATCCTATTTCAACAGATGCTTAACTTTATCCACCCGTATGCAACCCTTTTCCAGACTTCCTTCTCCCTCACAGCTAATTCAATTCAGTAGCTGGAGGTAGTCGGTTCTGGGCCAGTTTCGCATTCCCAACCTGCATCAAGCAACTGATATCTAACCATTTTAAAATGTAAATGCTATGAGGGGACCTATCCCGCAAACAAGCTCAACCACACTATCCTATTTCAACAGATGCTAAACTTTATCCACCCGTATGCAACCCTTTTCCAGACTTCCTTCTCCCTCACAGCTAATTCAATTCAGTAGCTGGAGGTAGTCGGTACTGAGCCAGTTTCGCATTCCCAACCTGCATCAAGCAACTGATATCTAACCATTTTAAAATTTAAATGCTATGAGGGGACCTATCCCGCAAACAAGCTCAACCACACTATCCTATTTCAACAGATGCTTAACTTTATCCACCCGTATGCAACCCTTTTCCAGACATCCTTCTCCCTCACAGCTAATTCAATTCAGTAGCTGGAGGTAGTCGGTTCTGGGCCAGTTTCGCATTCCCAACCTGCATCAAGCAACTGATATCTAACCATTTTAAAATTTAAATGCTATGAGGGGACCTATCCCGCAAACAAGCTCAACCACACTATCCTATTTCAACAGATGCTTAACTTTATCCACCCGTATGCAACCCTTTTCCAGACTTCCTTCTCCCTCACAGCTAATTCAATTCAGTAGCTGGAGGTAGTCGGTTCTGGGCCAGTTTCGCATTCCCAACCTGCATCAAGCAACTGATATCTAACCATTTTAAAATGTAAATGCTATGAGGGGACCTATCCCGCAAACAAGCTCAACCACACTATCCTATTTCAACAGATGCTAAACTTTATCCACCCGTATGCAACCCTTTTCCAGACTTCCTTCTCCCTCACAGCTAATTCAATTCAGTAGCTGGAGGTAGTCGGTACTGAGCCAGTTTCGCATTCCCAACCTGCATCAAGCAACTGATCTCTAACCATTTTAAAATTTAAATGTTATGAGGGGACCTATCCCGCAAACAAGCTCAACCACACTATCCTATTTCAACAGATGCTTAACTTTATCCACCCGTATGCAACCCTTTTCCAGACATCCTTCTCCCTCACAGCTAATTCAATTCAGTAGCTGGAGGTAGTCGGTTCTGGGCCAGTTTCGCATTCCCAACCTGCATCAAGCAACTGATATCTAACCATTTTAAAATTTAAATGCTATGAGGGGACCTATCCCGCAAACAAGCTCAACCACACTATCCTATTTCAACAGATGCTTAACTTTATCCACCCGTATGCAACCCTTTTCCAGACTTCCTTCTCCCTCACAGCTAATTCAATTCAGTAGCTGGAGGTAGTCGGTTCTGGGCCAGTTTCGCATTCCCAACCTGCATCAAGCAACTGATATCTAACCATTTTAAAATTTAAATGCTATGAGGGGACCTATCCCGCAAACAAGCTCAACCACACTATCCTATTTCAACAGATGCTTAACTTTATCCACCCGTATGCAACCCTTTTCCAGACTTCCTTCTCAATCACAGCTAATTCAATTCAGTAGCTGGAGGTAGTCGGTTCTGGGCCAGTTTCGCATTCCCAACCTGCATCAAGCAACTGATATCTAACCATTTTAAAATTTAAATGCTATGAGGGGACCTATCCCGCAAACAAGCTCAACCACACTATCCTATTTCAACAGATGCTTAACTTTATCCACCCGTATGCAACCCTTTTCCAGACATCCTTCTCCCTCACAGCTAATTCAATTCAGTAGCTGGAGGTAGTCGGTTCTGGGCCAGTTTCGCATTCCCAACCTGCATCAAGCAACTGATATCTAACCATTTTAAAATTTAAATGCTATGAGGGGACCTATCCCGCAAACAAGCTCAACCACACTATCCTATTTCAACAGATGCTTAACTTTATCCACCCGTATGCAACCCTTTTCCAGACATCCTTCTTTCTTTCTCACAGCTAATTCAATTCAGTAGCTGGAGGTAGTCGGTTCTGGGCCAGTTTTGCATTCCCAACCTGCATCAAGCAACTGATATCTAACCATTTTTAAATTTAAAAGCTATGAGGGGACCTATCCCGCACACAAACTCAACCAAACTATCCTATTCCAACAGATGCTTAACTTTATCCACCCGTATGCAACCCTTTTCCAGCCATCCTTCTCCCACACAGCTAATTCATTTCAGTAGCTGGAGGTAGTCGGTTCTGGTCCAGTTTCACATTCCCAACCTGCATCAAGCAACTGATATCTAACCATTTTAAAGTTTAAAAGCTATGAGGGGACCTATCCCGCACACAAACTCAACCAAACTATCCTATTCCAACAGATGCTTAACTTTATCCACCCGTATGCAACCCTTTTCCAGACATCCTTCTCCCACACAGCTAATTCATTTCAATAGCTGGAGGTAGTCGGTTCTGGTCCAGTTTCACATTCCCAACCTGCATCAAGCAACTGATATCTAACCATTTTAAAGTTTAAAAGCTATGAGGGGACCTATCCCGCACACAAATTCAACCAAACTATCCTATTCCAACAGATGCTTAACTTTATCCACCCGTATGCAACCCTTTTCCAGACATCCTTCTCCCTCACAGCTAATTCATTTCAGTAGCCGGAGAGTCGGTTCTGGTCCAGTTTCGCATTCCCAACCTGCATCAAGCAACTGATATCTAAACATTTTAAAATTTAAAAGCTATGAGGGGACCTATCCCGCACACAAACTCAACCAAACTATCCTATTCCAACAGATGCTTAACTTTATCCACCCGTATGCAACCCTTTTCCAGACATCTTTCTCCCTCACAGCTAATTCATTTCAGTAGCTGGAGTTAGTCGGTTCTGGTCCAGTTTCGCATTCCCAACCTGCATCAAGCAACTGATATCTAACCATTTTAAAATTTAAATGCTATGAGGGGACCTATCCCGCAAACAAGCTCAACCACACTATCCTATTTCAACAGATGCTTAACTTTATCCACCCGTATGCAACCCTTTTCCAGACATCCTTCTCCCTCACAGCTAATTCATTTCAATAGCTGGAGGTAGTCGGTTCTGGTCCAGTTTCGCATTCCCAACCTGCATCAAGCAACTGATATCTAACCATTTTAAAATTTAAAAGCTATGAGGGGACCTATCCCGCACACAAACTCAACCAAACTATCCCATTTCAACAGATGCTTAACTTTATCCACCCGTATGCAACCCTTTTCCAGACATCCTTCTCCCTGACAGCTAATTCATTTCAGTAGCCGGAGAGTCGGTTCTGGTCCAGTTTCGCATTCCCAACCTGCATCAAGCAACTGATATCTAACCATTTTAAAATTTAAAAGCTATGAGGGGACCTATCCCGCACACAAACTCAACCAAACTATCCTATTTCAACAGATGCTTAACTTTATCCACCCGTATGCAACCCTTTTCCAGACATCCTTCTCCCTCACAGCTAATTCATTTCAGTAGCTGGAGGTAGTCGGTTCTGGTCCAGTTTCACATTCCCAACCTGCATCAAGCAACTGATATCTAACCATTTTAAAGTTTAAAAGCTATGAGGGGACCTATCCCGCACACAAACTCAACCAAACTATCCTATTCCAACAGATGCTTAACTTTATCCACCCGTATGCAACCCTTTTCCAGACATCCTTCTCCCACACAGCTAATTCATTTCAGTAGCTGGAGGTAGTCGGTTCTGGTCCAGTTTCACATTCCCAACCTGCATCAAGCAACTGATATCTAACCATTTTAAAGTTTAAAAGCTATGAGGGGACCTATCCCGCACACAAACTCAACCAAACTATCCTATTCCAACAGATGCTTAACTTTATCCACCCGTATGCAACCCTTTTCCAGACATCCTTCTCCCACACAGCTAATTCATTTCAGTAGCTAGAGGTAGTCGGTTCTGGTCCAGTTTCACATTCCCAACCTGCATCAAGCAACTGATATCTAACCATTTTAAAGTTTAAAAGCTATGAGGGGACCTATCCCGCACACAAACTCAACCAAACTATCCTATTCCAACAGATGCTTAACTTTATCCACCCGTATGCAACCCTTTTCCAGACATCCTTCTCCCTCACAGCTAATTCATTTCAGTAGCTGGAGGTAGTCGGTTCTGGTCCAGTTTCGCATTCCCAACCTGCATCAAGCAACTGATATCTAAACATTTTAAAATTTGAAAGCTATGAGGGGACCTATCCCGCACACAAACTCAACCAAACTATCCTATTTCAACAGATGCTTAACTTTATCCACCCGTATGCAACCCTTTTCCAGACATCCTTCTCCCTCACAGCTAATTCATTTCAGTAGCTGGAGGTAGTCGGTTCTGGTCCAGTTTCACATTCCCAACCTGCATCAAGCAACTGATATCTAACCATTTTAAAGTTTAAAAGCTATGAGGGGACCTATCCCGCACACAAACTCAACCAAACTATCCTATTCCAACAGATGCTTAACTTTATCCACCCGTATGCAACCCTTTTCCAGACATCCTTCTCCCACACAGCTAATTCATTTCAGTAGCTGGAGGTAGTCGGTTCTGGTCCAGTTTCACATTCCCAACCTGCATCAAGCAACTGATATCTAACCATTTTAAAGTTTAAAAGCTATGAGGGGACCTATCCCGCACACAAACTCAACCAAACTATCCTATTCCAACAGATGCTTAACTTTATCCACCCGTATGCAACCCTTTTCCAGACATCCTTCTCCCACACAGCTAATTCATTTCAGTAGCTAGAGGTAGTCGGTTCTGGTCCAGTTTCACATTCCCAACCTGCATCAAGCAACTGATATCTAACCATTTTAAAGTTTAAAAGCTATGAGGGGACCTATCCCGCACACAAACTCAACCAAACTATCCTATTCCAACAGATGCTTAACTTTATCCACCCGTATGCAACCCTTTTTCCAGACATCCTTCTCCCTCACAGCTAATTCATTTCAGTAGCTGGAGGTAGTCGGTTCTGGTCCAGTTTCGCATTCCCAACCTGCATCAAGCAACTGATATCTAAACATTTTAAAATTTGAAAGCTATGAGGGGACCTATCCCGCACACAAACTCAACCAAACTATCCTATTCCAACAGATGCTTAACTTTATCCACCCGTATGCAACCCTTTTCCAGACATCCTTTTCCCTCACAGCTAATTCATTTCAGTAGCTGGAGGTAGTCGGTTTTGGTCCAGTTTCGCATTCCCAACCTGCATCAAGCAACTGATATCTAACCATTTTAAAATTTAAAAGCTATGAGGGGACCTATCCCGCACACAAACTCAACCAAACTACCTTATTTCAACGGATGCTTAACTTTATCCACCCGTATGCAACCCTTTTCCAGACATCCTTCTCCCACACAGCTAATTCATTTCAGTAGCTGGAGGTAGTCGGTTCTGGTCCAGTTTCGCATTCCCAACCTGCATCAAGCAACTGATATCTAACCATTTTAAAATTTAAAAGCTATGAGGGGACCTATCCCGCACACAAACTCAACCAAACTATCCTATTCCATCAGATGCTTAACTTTATCCACCCGTATGCAACCCTTTTCCAGACATCCTTCTCCCTCACAGCTAATTCATTTCAATAGCTGGAGGTAGTCGGTTCTGGTCCAGTTTCGCATTCCCAACCTGCATCAAGCAACTGATACCTAACCATTTTAAAATTTAAAAGCTATGAGGGGACCTATCCCGCACACAAACTCAACCAAACTATCCTATTTCAACAGATGCTTAACTTTATCCACCCGTATGCAACCCTTTTCCAGACATCCTTCTCCCTCACAGCTAATTCATTTCAGTAGCTGGAGGTAGTCGGTTTTGGTCCAGTTTCGCATTCCCAACCTGCATCAAGCAACTGATATCTAACCATTTTAAAATTTAAAAGCTATAAGGGGACCTATCCCGCACACAAACTCAACCAAACTATCCTATTTCAACAGATGCTTAACTTTATCCACCCGTATGCAACCCTTTTCCAGACATCCTTCTCATTCACAGCTAATTCATTTCAGTAGCTGGAGGTAGTTGGTGCTGGTCCAGTTTCGCATTCCCAACCTGCATCAAGCAACTAATATCTAACCATTTTAAAATTTAAAAGCTATGAGGGGACCTATCCCGCACACAAACTCAACCAAACTATCCTATTTCAACAGATGCTTAACTTTATCCACCCGTATGCAACCCTTTTCCAGACATCCTTCTCATTCACAGCTAATTCATTTCAGTAGCTGGAGGTAGTTGGTGCTGGTCCAGTTTCGCATTCCCAACCTGCATCAAGCAACTGATATCTAACCATTTTAAAATTTAAAAGCTATGAGGGGACCTATCCCGCACACAAACTCAACCAAACTATCCTATTTCAACAGATGCTTAACTTTATCCACCCGTATGCAACCCTTTTCCAGACATCCTTCTCATTCACAGCTAATTCATTTCAGTAGCTGGAGGTAGTTGGTGCTGGTCCAGTTTCGCATTCCCAACCTGCATCAAGCAACTGATATCTAACCATTTTAAAATTTAAAAGCTATGAGGGGACCTATCCCGCACACAAACTCAACCAAACTATCCTATTTCAACAGATGCTTAACTTTATCCACCCGTATGCAACCCTTTTCCTGACATCCTTCTCCCTCACAGCTAATTCATTTCAGTAGCTGGAGGTAGTTGGTGCTGGTCCAGTTTCGCATTCCCAACCTGTATCAAGCAACTGATATCTAACCATTTTAAAATTTAAAAGCTATGAGGGGACCTATCCCGCACACAAACTCAACCAAACTATCCTATTTCAACAGATGCTTAACTTTATCCACCCGTATGCAACCCTTTTCCCGACATCCTTCTCCCTCACAGCTAATTCATTTCAGTAGCTGGAGGTAGTTGGTGCTGGTCCAGTTTCGCATTCCCAACCTGCATCAAGCAACTGATATCTAACCATTTTAAAATTTAAAAGCTATGAGGGGACCTATCCCGCACACAAACTCAACCAAACTATCCTATTTCAACAGATGCTTAACTTTATCCACCCGTATGCAACCCTTTTCCAGACATCCTTCTCCCTCACAGCTAATTCATTTCAGTAGCTGGAGGTAGTCGGTTCTGGTCCAGTTTCGCATTCCCAACCTGCATCAAGCAACTGATATCTAACCATTTTAAAATTTAAAAGCTATGAGGGGACCTATCCCGCACACAAACTCAACCAAACTATCCTATTTCAACAGATGCTTAACTTTATCCACCCGTATGCAACCCTTTTCCAGACATCCTTCTCCCTCACAGCTAATTCATTTCAGTAGCTGGAGGTAGTCGGTTCTGGTCCAGTTTCGCATTCCCAACCTGCATCAAGCAACTGATATCTAACCATTTTAAAATTTAAAAGCTATGAGGGGACCTATCCCGCACACAAACTCAACCAAACTATCCTATTTCAACAGATGCTTAACTTTATCCACCCGTATGCAACCCTTTTCCAGACATCCTTCTCCCTCACAGCTAATTCATTTCAATAGCTGGAGGTAGTCGGTTCTGGTCCAGTTTCGCATTCCCAACCTGCATCAAGCAACTGATATCTAACCATTTTAAAATTTAAAAGCTATGAGGGGACCTATCCCGCACACAAACTCAACCAAACTATCCTATTTCAACAGATGCTTAACTTTATCCACCCGTATGCAACCCTTTTCCAGACATCCTTCTCCCACACAGCTAATTCATTTCAGTAGCTGGAGGTAGTCGGTTCTGGTCCAGTTTCACATTCCCAACCTGCATCAAGCAACTGATATCTAACCATTTTAAAGTTTAAAAGCTATGAGGGGACCTATCCCGCACACAAACTCAACCAAACTATCCTATTCCAACAGATGCTTAACTTTATCCACCCGTATGCAACCCTTTTCCAGACATCCTTCTCCCACACAGCTAATTCATTTCAGTAGCTGGAGGTAGTCGGTTCTGGTCCAGTTTCACATTCCCAACCTGCATCAAGCAACTGATATCTAACCATTTTAAAGTTTAAAAGCTATGAGGGGACCTATCCCGCACACAAACTCAACCAAACTATCCTATTCCAACAGATGCTTAACTTTATCCACCCGTATGCAACCCTTTTCCAGACATCCTTCTCCCTCACAGCTAATTCATTTCAGTAGCTGGAGGTAGTCGGTTCTGGTCCAGTTTCGCATTCCCAACCTGCATCAAGCAACTGATATCTAAACATTTTAAAATTTGAAAGCTATGAGGGGACCTATCCCGCACACAAACTCAACCAAACTATCCTATTCCAACAGATGCTTAACTTTATCCACCCGTATGCAACCGTTTTCCAGACATCCTTTTCCCTCACAGCTAATTCATTTCAGTAGCTGGAGGTAGTCGGTTTTGGTCCAGTTTCGCATTCCCAACCTGCATCAAGCAACTGATATCTAACCATTTTAAAATTTAAAAGCTATGAGGGGACCTATCCCGCACACAAACTCAACCAAACTACCTTATTTCAACGGATGCTTAACTTTATCCACCCGTATGCAACCCTTTTCCAGACATCCTTCTCCCACACAGCTAATTCATTTCAGTAGCTGGAGGTAGTCGGTTCTGGTCCAGTTTCGCATTCCCAACCTGCATCAAGCAACTGATATCTAACCATTTTAAAATTTAAAAGCTATGAGGGGACCTATCCCGCACACAAACTCAACCAAACTATCCTATTCCATCAGATGCTTAACTTTATCCACCCGTATGCAACCCTTTTCCAGACATCCTTCTCCCTCACAGCTAATTCATTTCAATAGCTGGAGGTAGTCGGTTCTGGTCCAGTTTCGCATTCCCAACCTGCATCAAGCAACTGATACCTAACCATTTTAAAATTTAAAAGCTATGAGGGGACCTATCCCGCACACAAACTCAACCAAACTATCCTATTTCAACAGATGCTTAACTTTATCCACCCGTATGCAACCCTTTTCCAGACATCCTTCTCCCTCACAGCTAATTCATTTCAGTAGCTGGAGGTAGTCGGTTTTGGTCCAGTTTCGCATTCCCAACCTGCATCAAGCAACTGATATCTAACCATTTTAAAATTTAAAAGCTATAAGGGGACCTATCCCGCACACAAACTCAACCAAACTATCCTATTTCAACAGATGCTTAACTTTATCCACCCGTATGCAACCCTTTTCCAGACATCCTTCTCCCTCACAGCTAATTCATTTCAGTAGCTGGAGGTAGTTGGTGCAGGTCCAGTTTCGCATTCCCAACCTGCATCAAGCAACTGATATCTAACCATTTTAAAATTTAAAAGCTATGAGGGGACCTATCCCGCACACAAACTCAACCAAACTATCCTATTTCAACAGATGCTTAACTTTATCCACCCGTATGCAACCCTTTTCCAGACATCCTTCTCATTCACAGCTAGTTCATTTCAGTAGCTGGAGGTTGTTGGTGCTGGTCCAGTTTCGCATTCCCAACCTGCATCAAGCAACTGATATCTAACCATTTTAAAATTTAAAAGCTATGAGGGGACCTATCCCGCACACAAACTCAACCAAACTATCCTATTTCAACAGATGCTTAACTTTATCCACCCGTATGCAACCCTTTTCCTGACATCCTTCTCCCTCACAGCTAATTCATTTCAGTAGCTGGAGGTAGTTGGTGCTGGTCTAGTTTCGCATTCCCAACCTGTATCAAGCAACTGATATCTAACCATTTTAAAATTTAAAAGCTATGAGGGGACCTATCCCGCACACAAACTCAACCAAACTATCCTATTTCAACAGATGCTTAACTTTATCCACCCGTATGCAACCCTTTTCCCGACATCCTTCTCCCTCACAGCTAATTCATTTCAGTAGCTGGAGGTAGTTGGTGCTGGTCCAGTTTCGCATTCCCAACCTGCATCAAGCAACTGATATCTAACCATTTTAAAATTTAAAAGCTATGAGGGGACCTATCCCGCACACAAACTCAACCAAACTATCCTATTTCAACAGATGCTTAACTTTATCCACCCGTATGCAACCCTTTTCCAGATATCCTTCTTCCTCACAGCTAATTCATTTCAGTAGCTGGAGGTAGTCGGTTCTGGTCCAGTTTCGCATTCCCAACCTGCATCAAGCAACTGATATCTAACCATTTTAAAATTTAAAAGCTATGAGGGGACCTATCCCGCACACAAACTCAACCAAACTATCCTATTTCAACAGATGCTTAACTTTATCCACCCGTATGCAACCCTTTTCCAGACATCCTTCTCCCTCACAGCTAATTCATTTCAGTAGCTGGAGGTAGTCGGTTCTGGTCCAGTTTCGCATTCCCAACCTGCATCAAGCAACTGATATCTAACCATTTTAAAATTTAAAAGCTATGAGGGGACCTATCCCGCACACAAACTCAACCAAACTATCCTATTCCAACAGATGCTTAACTTTATCCACCCGTATGCAACCCTTTTCCAGACTTCCTTCTCCCTCACAGCTAATTCATTTCAATAGCTGGAGGTAGTCGGTTGTGGTCCAGTTTCGCATTCCCAACCTGCATCAAGCAACTGATACCTAACCATTTTAAAATTTAAAAGCTATGAGGGGACCTATCCCGCACACAAACTCAACCAAACTATCCTATTTCAACAGATGCTTAACTTTATCCACCCGTATGCAACCCTTTTCCAGACATCCTTCTCCCTCACAGCTAATTCATTTCAGTAGCTGGAGGTAGTCGGTTTTGGTCCAGTTTCGCATTCCCAACCTGCATCAAGCAACTTATATCTAACCATTTTAAAATTTAAAAGCTATGAGGGGACCTATCCCGCACACAAACTCAACCAAACTATCCTATTTCAACAGATGCTTAACTTTATCCACCCGTATGCAACCCTTTTCCAGACATCCTTCTCCCTCACAGCTAATTCATTTCAGTAGCTGGAGGTAGTCAGTTTTGGTCCAGTTTCGCATTCCCAACCTGCATCAAGCAACTGATATCTAACCATTTTAAAATTTAAAAGCTATGAGGGGACCTATCCCGCACACAAACTCAACCAAACTATCCTATTTCAACAGATGCTTAACTTTATCCACCCGTATGCAACCCTTTTCCAGACATCCTTCTCCCTCACAGCTAATTCATTTCAGTAGCTGGAGGTAGTTGGTGCTGGTCCAGTTTCGCATTCCCAACCTGCATCAAGCAACTGATATCTAACCATTTTAAAATTTAAAAGCTATGAGGGGACCTATCCCGCACACAAACTCAACCAAACTATCCTATTTCAACAGATGCTTAACTTTATCCACCCGTATGCAACCCTTTTCCAGACATCCTTCTCCCTCACAGCTAATTCATTTCAGTAGCTGGAGGTAGTCGGTTTTGGTCCAGTTTCGCATTCCCAACCTGCATCAAGCAACTGATATCTAACCATTTTAAAATTTAAAAGCTATGAGGGGACCTATCCCGCACACAAACTCAACCAAACTATCCTATTTCAACAGATGCTTAACTTTATCCACCCGTATGCAACCCTTTTCCAGACATCCTTCTCCCTCACAGCTAATTCATTTCAGTAGCTGGTGGTAGTCGGTTCTGGTCCAGTTTCGCATTCCCAACCTGCATCAAGCAACTGATATCTAACCATTTTAAAATTTAAAAGCTATGAGGGGACCTATCCCGCACACAAACTTAACCAAACTATCCTATTTCAACAGATGCTTAACTTTATCCACCCGTATGCAACCCTTTTCCAGACATCCTTCTCCCTCACAGCTAATTCATTTCAGTAGCTGGAGGTAGTTTGTTCTGGTCCAGTTTCGCATTCCCAACCTGCATCAAGCAACTGATATCTAACCATTTTAAAATTTAAAAGCTATGAGGGGACCTATCCCGCACACAAACTCAACCAAACTATCCTATTTCAACAGATGCTTAACTTTATCCACCCGTATGCAACCCTTTTCCAGACATCCTTCTCCCTCACAGCTAATTCATTTCAGTAGCTGGAGGTAGTTGGTGCTGGTCCAGTTTCGCATTCCCAACCTGCATCAAGCAACTGATATCTAACCATTTTAAAATTTAAAAGCTATGAGGGGACCTATCCCGCACACAAACTCAACCAAACTATCCTATTTCAACAGATGCTTAACTTTATCCACCCGTATGCAACCCTTTTCCAGACATCCTTCTCCCTCACAGCTAATTCATTTCAGTAGCTGGAGGTAGTTGGTGCTGGTCCTGTTTCGCATTCCCAACCTGCATCAAGCAACTGATATCTAACCATTTTAAAATTTAAAAGCTATGAGGGGACCTATCCCGCACACAAACTCAACCAAACTATCCTATTTCAACAGATGCTTAACTTTATCCACCCGTATGCAACCCTTTTCCAGGCATCCTTCTCCCCCACCGCTAATTCATTTCAGTAGCTGGAGGTAGTTGGTGCTGGTCCAGTTTCGCATTCCCAACCTGCATCAAGCAACTGATATCTAACCATTTTAAAATTTAAAAGCTATGAGGGGACCTATCCCGCACACAAACTCAACCAAACTATCCTATTTCAACAGATGCTTAACTTTATCCACCCGTATGCAACCCTTTTCCAGACATCCTTCTCCCTCACAGCTAATTCATTTCAGTAGCTGGAGGTAGTTGGTGCTGGTCCAGTTTCGCATTCCCAACCTGCATCAAGCAACTGACATCTAACCATTTTAAAATTTAAAAGCTATGAGGGGACCTATCCCGCAAACAAACTCAACCAAACTATCCTTTTTTAACAGATGCTTAACTTTATCCACCCGTATGCAACCCTTTTCCAGACATCCTTCTCCCTCACAGCTAATTCATTTCAGTAGCTGGAGGTAGTTGGTGCTGGTCCAGTTTCGCATTCCCAACCTGCATCAAGCAACTGATATCTAACCATTTTAAAATTTAAAAGCTATGAGGGGACCTATCCCGCACACAAACTCAACCAAACTATCCTATTTCAACAGATGCTTAACTTTATCCACCCGTATGCAACCCTTTTCCAGACATCCTTCTCCCTCACAGCTAATTCATATCAGTAGCTGGAGGTAGTTGGTGCTGGTCCAGTTTCGCATTCCCAACCTGCATCAAGCAACTGATATCTAACCATTTTAAAATTTAAAAGCTATGAGGGGACCTATCCCGCAAACAAACTCAACCAAACTATCCTATTTTAACAGATGCTTAACTTTATCCACCCATATGCAACTCTTTTCCGGACTTCCCCCTCCTCGAACTCCTATATTTAAAAAAAAAACGCTATTTCAGTTTTAAAATAACGCTGTATAAAACATATCATGCGAATTTCAGAAAAAATTAAAATAACAACTATCTCTGCCCCATAGCAAGTATACTTAATTTACAGGAAATAGCATACTAATGATAGAAATATTGCAAAAAGTACATAAGTTGTTATCAATACATACATTAAATATTCGTGTTAACATTTAAATTTGATACAATGGTATGCATGTAATAACTTGAGCAATACAATTACATAACAGTTATTTAAGTCTTATTTAGTTACAGGTAGAAAGCAGAATCAGACACAGCACTCTTTTCCATAAAAACATACATACTTTTAATCCAAAATTAAAGGTTTCAATACACAGTTAATCTTCCGATCCAGAGTTGGATAAAAGCTCAGAATAAATTGGTCCTTGGCATGTGAAATTGAGCTAATACTACAGTATGATAACTTGAGAAATATTTAGTATTTTAATTTATCAATATTTTAAATTGATAACGATTATTTATTTATTTAGGTCTATGCAACTTTTCAAAACATTCCAAACATAATGCGGACTGTTCCTTACAATGTTACAATATGTCGTTATTTTTTTTCTTTTTGTCGCTGCATATAATAAATCTTGTATTTTTACGAGTCGTGATCATCACTAGTTGTGATCTCGCATTAAGCGCTTTTGAACTCGCCAAGTGTTTTCCCACCCTACGAAGCGTAACGTTACAAGACAGTCCCACCTCACAATTAAAAACGTAGATATTTGAACCGGCGTGAACTTGTTAAATATATTAGTGTTAATATTTTATTTCAATAGAATAAATATCGATAACTTACCAACTTTATGTGGAGGGCTTCTTCAAAAAGTAGTTGTGCCATATTCATGAAAACTACTTTCTTCAAGACAGCTGCTCTTCAAATGACTGAAATGATAGAAGTTAGGTAATTATCTGAACTCATTTTTGCAAATAAATCTGTATTTTACGATAATAAAAAAAAACATGATACTAACATACATGTACATTAATTCTACATCAATAGCATTTTAATATTATTACGTTATTTTTAAATTTTAGCTTAGCTTAAATCTTTTAAAAACGCTTTAGCTTAAATTAAAAAATAATAACATTCTTAAAATAAATTAAGAGCGCGGCTATTTTTTGAAAGACCGAGATGAGAATCAAGACAAAACTGGTTTCTTCACACCAGCTGCCAAACGGTATATTATCATAAACTTGATTGTAACTTAGAATTTGTACAATCTAAAAACTAAATTATAGTCTATATTGACTCAGAAAAGTCAGGAAACCTATAGTATCGAATTTGGGAACGTAAAACGAACCGTTTCATAAAGAAAAAAAAATTCAAGAATTTTGGCCGCTTTTGGGTCTTTTCCGACCACTGTCATCGTCGCCAAGTAAAAAGTTGTCCCAAATTGTTGAACAACATATAAACTTAAACAAATTAAGTTAAAATATAAAGTTTTCAAGGCATACTGGGCCATAATAGGCTGAATATAGTTATAAGGATAAAAATATAATTTATTGAAAATCTTAATTTACAAAACCCTCATATTTTAACTAATGCAAATGTTTCAAAAGGGTGTGATACATTTCTAAAAAAATTGATAACACATACGAACCTAATTAAGAGGCTTTTTCAAATCGTAGTTCAGCGATTCTGGGGTAAAACTAATTTAAAATGAGAACAACTACAGAGCATCTTAGTACATTAAAGTTGCTCCTGAAATGACTGAAAAGGTGGAAGTTTCATTATTACCACTCATTGTTCCATAACAATGCATTGACTTTTAACTATTCCAAAGGAATTTAAATAAATTAGACGCAAATGTAACTATTATGTAAATGCAACAATGATAAAAATGTAAAAATTTTTAAGACGATTTCAAGTTAAATTAATGATATATCTTGATAAACTAATGCTGAGTTTTTTTTTACATTCACAAATTAATGATAGGTTTCATTAATGATTAGTTTAAGTTTTTTAATGTTAGTTTCGCTTTATTAATGTCAAGTTTTCTACATTCATAAACACCTAAATAGTTATTTTTAAAACATTTTATTTGATGATGGACCTTACTTTCCAAGGTCTTAACATTGCAATATGGATATTGCAATGTTAAGTGACAATATGTCAAGTGATATAAGTGACAATATCTTTTGGAAAATCTTTATCAATATCGTTTATTGCCAAACTGTCCTGTATATTTTTTTAAACAGTTTGTTGTTGTTTTATTTATTATTCTTCATCCATTCCCTGTGTTATTTGTGTGTATGTCCGTTTAAATTAAATAATAATTTTTCTATTTTGCTTTTGCAGTTTTTCATGTTACCTCATGGCGTTCGTTTGCTAAATTTTTATGTTAATAAAAATTATTATTATTAAAAAAATAAGTTACCTCAAACAATTCCGGGCCAAGTGCCTTTTCACGGTCCGGCCTTGTATCAATATACATACTCACAATTGTACAACACTTTATGTTTAAAAATATTCATTTATGCAAAGTATACGCGCTAGTTTAATGCACTGTTTTTGGAGTGGCCGCTATTTGAAGCAAAAGTAGCAAAAATTAGAGCAAAGAGCATCAGTTATTAACAACTCTGAACCAATTGAGTCTTGGCATATGAAATTGCAGAGCTAATACTATAGTTTAAAGTATCACTAAGAACTTACTAGTACAACATAAACGAGCTTTTTGACCTAGAGATGTTTCTTAGGAGTTTCAGCAGTAATGCAAACAACCCGTAAACCCGCGAAATGACATGCAATAGGATGGTAGTGAATTTATTTTGAAATAAAACCATTTCCTTTATTACCGCAAAAAGTCGTAATTGCTTTCACAGTGTCGAACAGACCTTTAATAATTTACGAACTCCTGACTTGTATAATTCAGGGTTAACCTAAAGAATCGTGGCCGGATTTGGCTACTTTTCATAAATCTCTCCAAGTTGAAATGACAACAAACAAAATAGCCAACCAAGAAAAGAAAATTTTGCGTACCAGGAACTATTTATTAAATTGCAAACCAGATTTATAAAAAAAGCGTAGAACGCTCAAATGCCGAAGAATTGACTTTTTTTTTTTAAAAAAATATATTATTATTATTTTAAATCGTTAAGCATATATTTAATAAAAGATTGGTAGGAAAATCTTGAGAATTATATGCGAACTTCGCCAAAGGTTGCTATAGTACCAATTTGTTGGAGTTACCAGATTTGGCGTAAAATTGCCGGGCACGTTTCTTTAGACTAACAGAAGTCATAATATATGAATGGTTAGGCATGAAGAATTAAAGGGAAAAATCACTTTATCACATAGGAACCTTTCTGGATTGAGAACTGCTTGGCAATCAGAAACTGGTTCTTCCCTTTGGTCCTTCTACGAGATTCAAGCGACAAGCTATTGTTTTGTATGAATATTAATCGGAAAAAAATCGTAACTTAAAATTATTTTAATTTATTGACAATCGATTATTTTAATAACTTTTTTTAAGTTTTACATACTTACTATTCATGCAAATTCATTTTTTATTTTAGTAAATAAAATATCTATCATAATTATTTTGCCAAAATATAGAAGTATTTTACTGTTATAATTAAAAATATGCTACTAACATACATAAACATTAATTTCTAAATCACAAGTATTTTAAATTTATTACGTTATTTTTAAAGTTTAGCTTAGTCAAAGGAAAAAGCTTAAATCAAATAATAAGATTCTTAAAACAAATTTAAAATTTCTACACGACAATTGTTTTAATGATCGAGAGGAGAAACAAGGCAAAACTGTTTTCTTCTCACCAGCTGCCATCCGGTATATTTTCATATACTTTATTGTAACTTTAAATTTGTTAGTTCTAAAAATTAAATTATAGTCTAGATCGAATCAGAGAGATCAAGAAACCTATAGTGCCGAATTTGGAAACGTTGTCATGGAGAAAATAAATTGCAAGCTAATTGGTCGCTTTTAGGTCTTTTCCGACCACTATGATCATCGCCAAGCAGAAAATTATTGTCCCAAATTATTGAACAACAACCCATAAATTTAATCAGATTAAGCTCAAAAATAAGGATGCAAGGCAAAATAGGCTGAATATATCTATGAGGATAAAAATATAATTTATTGAAAATCTTAATTTACGAAACCCTTACATTTAAATTAATGGAAATTTTCAAACAAGCGTGATATAACTGAAGAAAAATTGATAACATACCATTCTAGTTAAGAGGCTTTTTCAAATCTTAGTTAAGCAATTCAGGTGTAAAACTAATTTATAATAAGAACAACGACAGAGCGTCCTTGAGAGTTGCTCTTGAAATGACTGAATAGGTAAAAGTTTCATTATTACCACTCATTGTGTTGCATAACAATGAATTAGCTTTTAATATTCCAAATGAACGTAAATAACTTAGACGAAAATGCAACAATGATAAAAATGTAACAAGTTTTCAACAGTATGGGCCCAGGCACTGACCACAGGTTAGGTGTAGAATGCCCGGGCCTTGGCCTGCGATCTTAGGGGGCTCCCGAAATTGGCTATAAGCCCCTAAATTTTGTTTCACACATTGCGTTTGCTTTTATGACAAACTCAATTTTAATTAATGATATATTTAGGTTCTCTACATTCATAAACACCTCAATAGCTATTTTTAAACAGAAAATTTGGACTTTTTAGAGAAAACTTGGGCAAATTGATCGATTCTGATACCGAAAAAATACCTATTTTGCACATTCTGAAAATGTGCATGTGTGTATGAAAATTTGCATGTTGTGCTATTATCAAAGCACGTTGATGATCGCAAAGATATTCTAATGCTAAGGTGATATTCTAAGCTACAGGGTGAGGCAAACAAAAGTGGCCCCAGTCTAGAGATAAGAATACGACAGAAATGTTGACAGAAAGCCTAAAACCAATACAAAAACAGGTTTGCTAACTAAAGCTATTGATCGTTTCAATATCAAGCACAAACAAACGCTTTGCGACTTATTTGCCGGCAACTACGCTACGGTTTTAGAAGCTAGTTGAAATAAAATATAAACAAGGTTTGTAGAGCTGATCAAGAAAAGTTCCCACTAGTGATTATTTGATTGTCTTGGTTGTTATTTATCCAAGAGAATCGGACCTTTTTGTATTTTGGTATTACAAAACATTCTAAATTGATTGCAAGACACAAAATTTGTATTATAGGACGTCTTCATACAATACGAACTAAGATCTGAATTCGCCACTAGTCTATGAGTAGCTCTAATGTGAAGCTATTCCGATCCAACCAATGCAAAAACAGGTTTCAGACTTCAAGAGTTTTTCTTGCAAGCATTTCAACGTATTACTATCTCTAGACCGGGCCACTTTTGTTTGCCGCGCCCTGTACAATAGAATAATAAAATCAAGGAAAGTAATATCGAAGAATAAAAAAAATGACATTTTAAAACGCTCAAAATTAACTTTAATGCTACATATTATATCGATGTAATAGATTGAGATATCCTAAGAAAGATTTTTGGACCAGTTAAACAAGACGGTGTTTGGAGAATCGCCTACAACCACGAAATATGCTAAAAGTATGGTGAACCCGACCTTCTGAAGGTGGTAAAGGCGTCCCGCATCAGGTGGTTGGGACATGTATATCGATACGAAGACAGCTTCCCCACTAAAAAAGTAACTTTCTCGAAGATGGAAGGAAAACGGCGCAGGGGAAGACCCCCAACTAGATGGCTGGATGTGGTTGAAAAAGACCTCAAGGTTTTAGGAGTTAACCGATGGAGGGCCATTGTGGGGGACAGAGTCAGATGGAGGAGACTTGGAGAGACGGCCTTGGCCTGTAACAGGCCGTAGTGTCAGCGAAGAAGAAGAATAGATTGAGATGTCTGCGGATTATCCCACCCATTCTTGGGAACATTAGTAACATTGAAATGTTATCACTTATTAAATGTTATACTGAGCTTATGAGTAAAAGAAGTTTCATACCACACTCAATCAGTCGAGAATTGTAATATGTAGTCATGTCGAATCTCGAAATCTTCTTAAGGTCTACTCTTTTGCCTCTAGAAGCAATATGCAGAAATGTCACAAAAATCTACCTTTGTACACTTTTACTTGGAAAAGGATTGACAAATGACAGTGAATGTGCCCTCTAGAAAGGAGAGTGTAGGCTTTATAGCCCATTACCCAGCTCGCCAGAAGAGGCAGTCACAAGAGACACACAAAGAAGGACGACACAAACACGTCGGCAAATAGCAACATTTATTGACAAGCACAAACATCCATGCCTTGACAGGGATTCGAACCCGAGCCCAGCAGCTCCAAAGGCTAGTACACTGGAAAAGGATTACAGCGAGCGTAGAAGCTGGCGTTGACATCATCTGTAATTCTATTCATTACGGTGCTATTTTAGTAACATTCCATGTTCTGACCCTCCCCCTTTTATAGGTGTTAAGGGGAGTCGGGAGGGTGTTTGGGTCAAAAAACGTCGATTTTCTGTCTTTCTTTTTTTTTGTTCTGCATATCCTTGGCTGTAATTTATGACCAAGGTCATTGCTTTCTGTTTTTTTTCTTCTTTTTATAACCATTTTTGAGAAATTCTGCACATTAGCTTTTAATTAAACCTTACATTGCGTTTGCGTTTCCTGAAATATAAAGTGTTTCTACAGTTAGGAAAATTTTTCTCAGGAACTATTAAAGAAATTAACATATTTTGTTTTATTATTTCTTCCCTATCAATAGCTCTTTGATTTAAACTGAGAATTTTAAATATACATGCTAAAAAATTATAACTTTAAATTTGATTTTTTTAATTCATACTTTTAAAAACATCATTGTAAAAGTTTTTTTTATACTTTGAAATATCTATGTTTAAATCAAACAGCTATATGTAAGGAACAGAACATAAAAAAGTTCATAATGACATCTCATATAATGAGAAAAATGTTCCGAAAGTAAGAAAATTAACATGGGCAAGATTGGAGCCATCCGATTCCCCTTAAAGGAGCGGGATTGGCCTATCTCTATATTTCCAGTGATTATCGAATTATTTCATTGGTCAACTTCACGAAAAACGAGGCAAGCGTAGTATTCTTTTTGAATGCTCGAATGACACGCCGTCGTTGAGCACGAATTCGCGTGATCTGGGAAGTAAAATACAGTTTTTCGAGAGTGTTTGCCGGACGGAGCTTAAACCGGTCGTATTCGCCGGGCAATCATGCGCGAATTCGAAGCCTTTCATCTAAATTTCAGACTAAATAAACGTTACTTCCGCTTGTTTCTTCCGCCAGTGCCGACTCGCAGTACAACAACGCCATCCTCAGCACCAACGTGATCGTGGGCTCGGACGGCAACCTCACCTGGCTCTCGAGCGCCATCTTCCGGAGCTCGTGCAAGATCAACGTGGCGTGGTTCCCGTTCGACGAGCAGAACTGATCCATGAAGTTCGCCTCGTGGTCCTACGACGGGTTCCGCGTCAACGTCGTCATCCAGACGAAAGAAGGGGACCTGTCCAACTACGTTGAGAACGGCGAGTGGGACCTGGTGGCCATGCTCGTCGAGAGGAACGAGGTGTACTACTCGTGCTGCCAGGTTTGTGCATTCGTAGATTAGGGGCCTGCCAACAATTGCTAATTATTTAGCGATTTTCTACTTTCTACATATGCCTTTGATGAAGGCTCAATTAATTTTTCATAGGATACATAAAAAATTGTCGTTCCTTTTTAATCAGAATTCTATAAGTTAAGTTGATCGACAGATGCTTGACCGAGCAGACATTATCGATGCGTTTTCGATGGAATAAGCAGTTTGTGGTTTAAAAAAATGGTTAAAATTCTCAATACTCAACCGTTTACATGATCTGGAGATAAAAATATGATGTTTGGGATGTTTTATAAAGTATTTAACTTTTGCTTAGATTTTGACACTATTTGAAAATTATCGGACTTTTCAATTTCTGAACCATTTAAAAGATAATATATACAAAGGAACCAAAATTACAAATTTTCATTTAGAGTTCCACAACAAATACATGGTTTATTTCCACCTCATTGCAGGAGCCCTACCCGGACGTGACCTTCCACATGGTGATGCGCCGGCGCCCCCTGTTCTACGTGTTCAACCTGATCCTGCCGTGCATGCTGATCACGGGCATCGCGCTGCTCTCCTTCTACATGCCCTCGGACTCGGGGGAGAAGGTCACCCTGGGCATCACCACCCTCCTCTCCATGACCGTCTTCCTCATGGTCATCGGCGAGAGCATGCCGCCCACCTCGGACACCGTGCCCCTCATTGGTATATCGTGAAATTACGAGGCGTAATTGGATGCGTTGGCTGTAATTAGCCATAATTGGCTACGCCTCGTAATTAGAACCTTGGTCAAGAGAAGAGTTTCTTTTTTATGATTCCATTCTTTTTCGTAAAAAAGAAACTCGTCTCTTGACCAGGGTTCTAAATTAGGAGGCGTAATTAGCTGTGTTGGCCGTAATTGGCCATAATTGACGACGCCTCGTAATTTAGATTCTGGTCAAGAGACGAGTTGTTTTTTATGATTATTCTTTTTTATGATTATTTTTTAGGATTCTATCTCTTTAATGATTCCATTCTTTTCCCCCCTTCTTGATTAGTAAGTGTCTCAATGTTTGATGCATTTGGATTATTCATTCAAGCCAGGGCCGTGTGGTGCTATGATGCAGAGAGGCGGCCGCATCAGGCGGCAATTAAGTAGGGGGCGGCAAAATTCGAGATTCTATAACCTCCATTTTTTTAAATACTGGTTCCAAAAATTAACTTAGTATCTAGTTAACTAAGTCTGTGTAAAATAAATACTTCTAAATGTTCAAATATCGGAAGAAAAAGAGCGGCAATTCTAATGAATATCCGAAATAGTGAGAAGGAAAATAGATCTAAGCCATGCCCGATCTGGCCGGGTTTGAGCGGGACCGGGAATTGGGGTATTAATCCCCATGCGCTCTTTCTTTCGGTTTCTTATCTTCAACAGAGAGAGGGCGGTCTACAAAAAAGGCACTTCTAGGAGAATGCATGGTTTTTTTTTATTTGGGTTCCAAACTGGTGACTATATGTTAGTTAGCGACCCATCTGTGTCAACAAGACCCCCCCCCCCATCCCTTTTTTTTTGGGAATGTGGGAGGGCGAAGAAATTTATAGCCGAAGATGAAAGTATAGCATCACACTTGTACTTGTACATAACTTGTAACACAGCACCAAAACACTGGAAGTATTTCCGGTCTGTTGTCTTTCGGTTATATTCAACCTTCACTCTTTTAGTTATTTTACTATTTGGAGAAAGAACTACATAGCAGTTGGTTTTTTAAGGGGAATAGGGAGAGTTTATGAACTTTAAACTATAACAACACTTGCAGGAGTTCGATATGTACTTTGATTTCTTCTGTAAAAGTAAGTGTTATGACATTTTACTTTTTTTTAAAAAAAATGAGTTAAACTTGGTCCCTGAGCAACAATTTTGACTTGTGTTACAAATTTATTCTCAAAGCAGTTGCAAAAGATCTAAAGTATTTATATTATATAAAACAACCAGTTAAATGTTTTATATAACAGCTGTTTAAAAAATAGCGTTTGATTATTTTACTTCTATTTAATTAAATTCAATAATTTTGTATCAGATGTATATGAATGTATTTGTCTTAAAGAATATTTTTAAATTAAGATTTAGCCATCTTACGAATGAGTAATGTGTAATAAGAAAATGAAGTACTTTACAAATCTAATTTTTAATTAAAACTGATATATTCCTAACGTTATAATTTTAAAACTAAGTTTTGTAATTAAACAATGTTTTGCAATATCAACCTAGAGCTGCACTGCAAAATTAAATACTTTTAACTAGATTTTGCTTAGTGAATTTCTTAACATAGTGACTGGGCGACACTAATGTCGCCCAGTGAAAGAAAAATGTCGCCTAGTAATATGAAAATCAAATCACTCTGGGCGACATTCCGTAATTTCTTAAAACTCTCGTCCATTTTATCATAAATTGTATATTGCAAAAAAAAAAACCTACAAAAAAAAAAACATTTGAAGTAAAAAAAAATGGGCAAGTTGTAGCCAATTGTTGTTTAACAAGTATCGCACATTCGTTTCAACCCTGTGGGACTTAAACGTTTCGAGTTACCAAGGGGGTTCTCCTCCTTGCCTAGTGTGCTGTGCTCCTCCACAAATCCCCCCCCCCCTTTCCTTCAGTCTGGGTTCGTTCATAGTGTTGGTTCATGTGACCGGCCTCGGACACTTGTCCTGCTGATAGTGGGAAATTTATTGCTTTAAAAGATAAGGCATGGCCCTCATTAGTCGCCTTCCCAAACTTAGATCAAGAAGCTGGGGGCAAGGGACGATGCTTTTTCAGAAACGGAAAGTGGGAGCCTATTGTAGTAAAAAAAAACTTCGTATTTTATTGCCGTCTTGCCTTGCTTTTTTAATTGGCTGAGTACAAAAGCAAATGGGATTTTCTACGAAATGCGAAAGGGGGATCACAGCAGCAATCTGTAGCTTGCGCTATGGGAAAACATCGTTAAAAGTCACTCGAAAAGCTTGGGAACATGGAAATGGTCAACTGAGGATAGGTGGTTAGTAGATCTTTATTGATGTCATTGTATAACATTTACTTCCGAAGTAAACACCCAAAAAATTTTGCTCCAATCTTATTTTCACTTAAATCTAGCCTTTCGTCGCATGATGGGTATTTCTGTTTATAGGTACGTTTTTATGCTTTTTATATATTTGTTTTATAAATGTATTTCTCTTCAATTTTGGTGATTAAAAGTGGTATTAACTTTTGAGAATTAAGAAAGGGCAGATGTGTGAAGTATTTATTTACTCCAAATTATTGATGAAATATTAAAAAGTAGAAGTAACAAATATGAAGTATTAATAGCTTTTTGAAGTATTAATATAATTTTTTATATATTTTTTAGTTGTTAATTGTAGTTCCTATAAAAATATTGCCTTGTTGTGTAGTTCCTATAATATAGTGATTTAGGGTTTTTTCCGTACTACACTAAAATATCCTATTTCATTGAAATATTTTCTGTAAAAATGAAACACAAACATTTTATTTAAGATATTATTCCACAAATAATTTATTACCATATGAATATTTTATTTTATTCCTTTATAAAATTTAAAGTATTCCTTGTCAATTAAAGGCTTTGAAATATATATGGGGATGATATGATGTGTAACTAGTATGTGTAACTAGGGTGTGTAACTGAGGATGTGTAACTGATGATGTGTAACTAGGGTCAGATTTTTTCAAATACCAATTATAAACTGAGCCGGTTTAAAAAACTTAAGAGACAGGTATCATGAGACCAATTATTTTGTATTGGAACTACTATTTTATTTGCTTAAAAAAATGGGGACAAGATTTTAACAATATCTGTATCTAGGGATATCTGTTACATTATTTTTAAAAAAATTAAAAATGACCTAAGGTACGTAAGCTAATTCCACTTTAAATTATTTAATGTAAAAATCAAACATACAAATGTGGTTTTCAAAAATTAGGATAAATTTATTAACTTATTTGAAACGAAATATTGAAAAAAATCAATTTATAAATTATTCATAATTAATATTTCAAAAGACTAATCCCTTAAATCTGCCATATTGTTCCTCTAAATTAAAATATATATATACATATATATTAGGCAATTTAAATGCAATTTTATCTATCATTTACTTAAATAACTATATTTTTCAAAGAAAACATTTGTTTTGGAATAAATATTGTTAGTAAGACAGTTATGTAGTATAGTACTTCATTTAAATCTGTTACTATTGCAACATCAAAATAAAGATATTATCTAAAATGTAATTTTTAGATAAAAACAAAACGTTACACTTCTCTCTCTCCCCCTTCAATCTTTTTATAAGCAATGTCGCCCAGTGAAAAAAATCTTAGAAAATTCACTAGCTAACTGTCCACCTTTATAGCATAGCATAACGCCCTAGTGATTGAACAAAAGAATTTCAAAATAGTATCTCAATTTACATCACACGATGTTTTTATTAATGCATTTTGTGGTTATATTTGGAAACTCTGCATAATTAAGTGCAAAGAATTTAGGCAAAACATATTATTTAGCTTTAAATTTAATATATTGTAAAATTAAATAAAAAAATGTCATAATGTGATTTAAAGTTTCCACAGACCCCTGAACCACGCAACATCATTGCCCAAAATGATATCTTAATATCTAGCCTAATAAGTACATTTATTGATTAAAAAATTAAGCCGAGAGCGAAAAAAAACCCTACTAACTCTATTCAGAAATATTTTTGACCAAATATTCTGATGAAAGACCTCACTGTGCGCTGGCAGTGAAAGATTACAAATATCAAAAATGTTCATTAAAATATCAGTTTTAACTTTATATTTATAAAAAAATAAATATTTTCTGTCATTATACAAACCTAACTCTACAAAATATTCCTTTTAAATTGGGGATTCTCTGTAAACGTGAATTTTTAAATCCTCTTATAATTTTTGTTTTTATGTGCCGATTGCAATCGTAAAATTAATGATATGTAATGCAATATAATTTAAATAACTCAACTTTAAAAAAAACTAATCAAAATATGTGTTTTTACCGAGCAGTTGTGAGTAATGTAAAAATGATTAAAAACAGCTTTCATATGGGTGATGGATAGAAAATTTTTCAGTTTTTGAGTTAAAATATAATTAGTATGAAAACTTTAAAATCAAGAGCGGCATTCTAACGATTTGCATCATATGTAAAAAACACACCACACGGCCCTGATTCAAGCTACAGACCACTCCGAATAGCGAGCGTTATTTTATAACCACCCTGTTTGTATAATATATTTTTTATAATTTAATTTTTTTATAATTAATATATTTTTGATGTATTAGTATTAAGTGGTATCATACCTAAAGAAATAATTATTAAAAACTTGTCTATCCAAAATTATTTTTAAAGTTCCCTAATATTCCACAGTGAAAATACCGGTTTTTTTTCTAGCCTTTTTTCATTTTTTAAAAGAAAGATATACAAATGGAAACACAGTTATTCGAATCGTGGAGATTTCCAAATTACTCCATTTCAAATTCTGTCCGATTTTCAAAAAAAAAAAATTATGTTTTGTTAGAAAGGTATGACATCAGAGATATACGTTTTATAGACCTTGTTCGACTGAGTGTGTGCATTTTGTTTGTCTGTAACCGTCATTTTTTAAATATCGTCTCTTAAGGGGTCATAGGAGTTTTAGCAATTCAAATTATCCACTATTAGCCAATAATTCAATAAGTCAGACACTATACAATTTTAAATCCCATTAAATAACCTTAAAATTATAACATCAAAGTTAAGGAGTTACATCTAAAGATTACCTTGCTCATTGGACAATCAAATACATTTTCATCAATTGTGCATTACATTTGAAACTATGTCTAGCTATACAATACATTTTCACCGGGCTTCAATCCTCTCACACAGTCTATTTCATTATAAATTCAATTTTCCGAATGAAATTTCAGATGCATCTTTGCATCTGCACACACCATAAATATTAATAATGCGCTATTTTTATATATTAGTGTTTCTGGTAACTGTTTTTTGTAACTTCATTTCAAATTCTGAACGTTAGACTACGGCATTATTAAAATTGACTAAACTGCATCAACACCCAAAACGGTAAAATAGGGAAGTGTTGCCATTCGGCAGTTAACAACATTGTTAAGAAAAACATTATATGTATAGGGGAAAACAGTAATCGTCATCTATTTTCCACAACAACAGGCCAATGTCAATGGTATGGTATGGTAGGTACATATTCCAGCTTGTGTGCTTGTTCAGAGAACCGCTTATAAGCTTTCGTCAAGTGGGACAGACACAGAAAGAATTTTTACAAGCGCAAGAGACACACAAAGAAAAGACAACACAAACACATAGACAAATAACAGCATTTATTGACGGTCACAAACATCCATGCCTTACCGGGATTCGAACCCGACCCCAGCAGCTCCAAAGGCTAGCATCCTAACGATTGCGCCACCGGGGCGGCAGGGGCCAATGTCAACATTTTGAGGTCAACAAGGTCTCTTTGTAAGCCATGGCCAACAAGAGAAGCGAAACAAATAGTTATTATCCGCCGTAGTACCGCTTTCCTTGAATGAATAATTCATGCTCATAATTACCTGCCTCCTGGAACTTGGTGCATGGGAATACCACAATCCAGTCGCCCGATCATTTAATTACTCAACGTCGGTGCACGTGGCCATTAATTTTACCGGGCTTCGCGCTACTGAGGCAGAACTGCAAGTTGAAGAATGAATTTTGTTGGTTATCGCGAAACATTTCAGCTACTTTTATCTAAGGGCCTTTTTACACGGAGCACCTTGATTACGGAACTTCCATTGGAATAACATGGAGAACCGCTGTAGAGAATTTTTCATTGAATTTTTTCGTGGAGACACGAAAATCAGTAAACCGGTTTTGCGGAGAGATATAGGTAGCCAATCAGCATCAAGTATAGCTCTGACGTCTTGTTGAGCAAAATCGAGTTTGCCAAATGGAGAAAAATCTACTTTATGCTCGCCTATGTTGTCTTTTGTAGTTAGTACTCCTTGTTAAATCGGCTTGTGGGGAGCCTTGTGGTTAAGGGGGAATGGGCGCGCAGGACCGGGGGTCTCCAAACTCAAGTGCCTCAATGTTAATCCAATGGGGAAAAAACTATTTTCTTTGCCACATTTCTCCGGCTGTATTAAATATTTTTACAAGCGGATTTTTTTATGTGATAAATGTAGCTGACTTACAGGTCTCTATCTTCCCACTTTTTGAAATTGCTTCGAATATTTTGTGCAAAATAATTTATTGAATATTAAAAAAAATATTCGTACTAATTTCAAAAAGTGGGATTGTCGGGACCTGTAAGTCAGCTACATTTATCACATAAAAAAATCCGCTTGTTAAAATATTCAATACAGTGTGGCAAAGAAAATAATTTTTTCCCATTGGATTAACATTGAAGCACTTGAGTTTGGAGACCCCCGGTCCTGCACGCCCATTCCCCCTTAAGATCTCGATCTCGTTATCGTAAGGTCTCGCGATCGAGTCTCGGTACCACTGACGACCCACCGAATATGCGGTGAACGTGCTCGTTAAATCTGGTGGGACCGTAAGTCCTGTGAGTGGTCATTGCACATTTTCCCACGGGTACAGGTCCCTGGAGACTATTTTCCTCCCCTTCAGGGACTTAACTAAATTGTGGAAATGGCGCGCGATAGATGTCAGCATCTGTCACGTATATGTGCGTGTGTGTGTTGTGTCTGTCTTACATGATGAAGGATTATAAGCGGGTCTCTGACCAAGCAAACAAGCCTGAAAATATATGTATGCCAACCAACCAATTCCTACACGTGATAGAAATTTGTAAAAATATTGAAAAATTGAAAAAAATGTGCCAAGAGAAGCGATAAGTATCATTCACAACAACCCCTCCAGGAACGTGTGACATCAGAATCTTTGCATCAGGTGGACAACCCTGTCCGAGCAGTTCCGTGCACAAGGAATACCGTGTGAAAAGGCCTTAAGGGTAGGTTCATATATATTCCGGCCTGTGTGCTTGATCAGGGACACGCTTATAAGCCTTATTCAAGTAAGACAGACACAAGGCGCGTTTACGCGAGCCATCAAATCCATGGATTGAAGAGCAAACTCAGCAATTTTGCCCCCTTAGGGATTTTCTAACAGACAGAACCGGAAATGCAGGTCTCATTGGAGGGTTTCGAAAACCCTCCAATCAAGGAGGGTTTGATGTTTCATACCATGGATTCAGCCACAGGCCATCATTTGGGTTAGAAATCCTGCTCGATCTCTTTTTTCCCCTAATGGGGATTTTGGCATTCCATGGATTCGATGGCTCATGTAAACGGGCCTACAGAAAGAATTTTTACTGTCACAGAGAAAGAAAGTACACCCAGGGCAAAGGCGGGATTTGAATCCGCACCCGTTACAGCGCGCAGCCTGCTAGCGTAATTGTCCAAACCACTCAGACATCCGAGCCCCACTTTAGCTTAGGGGGCTCAAATGGATGGAGCTTTACTTTTTGACGACAAGACCTGGGTTCAAATCAGAACATCCTATAAATGGGATATGTTCTAAATCCGCATTTTATTCTATTCTGTTTTGGGCTTTTTGGAGGATAAAATCTTTTGCAGACTCGCCATATCCGCAGAAATGGTAGTCCTTTTTGTGGCACCATCTAGGCGGCTTCCGATTTCGGCACTAGGCTGCAATGAATCTGACTTCTCTGTAATTGTAAAAAGTATGCCGAGATTTTAATTTTGCTGAAAAAAACCCAAGCCAAGGGGCCCGGATGGCCGAGTGGTAAGCATCACAGGCCAGCAATCTGCGTGCTGTAACGGGCGCGGGTTCGATTCCCGCCTTCGCCCTGGGTGTATTTCCTCTCTTTGTGACAGTAAAAAATCTTTCTGTGTCTGTCTTACTTGACGAAGACTTATAAGCGGCTCACTGAGCAAGCACACAAGTCGGAATATATATGTAAAATACCCTACGACCCCAAGCCAAGGCATCTCCGTGGCCGAGTGGTTAAGGCGTGAGCCTCAGGATCCAACCTTCTCAGGTTCGAATCCCACTTACTACCAGTCATCCTATAAATCGGATATCTGTACTGGAAAGAGTAGAAAAAATCCAACTCGTGACGGATGGGCTCGAGTACACTGTGACAGACGTGCTCGTTAAATCTGTGGAGTCCAATGTCCCGACGGCGTCAGCGTACGATGTCGCTCGAAGTTTCCGTTGGGTGCCCGCTCAGGTGTCGATATCGTCACTTGACCAGGGTTCTAAATTACGAGACGTTATTGGCTGTGTTAAAGCTCCTGACGGAGGCTAGAAATAGGCAGCCGGAAACGATTACATTACATTACCAAGCCAAAATAATACTCAAGGGAATTTTTGCATGCCACATAATCAAATAACATGCGTGGAAAATATCACATAATATCGAGTGTAATGTTAGAGAAGACGTTTTCTCTGAATGTGTGGAATCTCAAGACCCCAGATTAAGCGCGCTTACATGAGCCATCGAATCCATGGAATGCCAAAATCCCGTTAGGGAAAAAAGAGGTCCAAAAGGAATTCTAAACCCAAATTATAGTCTGTGGTCGAATCCATGGTATGAAACATCAAACCCTCCGTCATTGGAGGGTTTGCAAAATTCCCTAATGAATCCTGCAATTCCGGTTCTGTCTGTAAGAAAATCCCCAAGGGGGAAAAATGCTGAGTTCGCTCCTCAATCCGTGGTTTCGATGGCTCATGTAAACGTGCCTATTGAGAACTTACGATTTCACTCAAAGTATCAGCTCAGGTGACAAGCTCGTCACTTGACTGTGGATCTAAATTACGAGTTTTCTAAAGCTTTTCTTTGCGTAAACATCCTAAAAAGTTCTGGTTCAAGCAAAAACCAAACCTACTTTAAACCTCTAAATGACAATAGGGCATTGGGAATCGTAGCTTAGTATCCTGCTTCGATCTATTTCTTGATCTTAATTCTCTCACTATCAATTCTCTGTGTATCCCTTCCAGTCCCAGTGATGCCATTTGGAATCACCACTTTCAATATTTTTTTTCCAAATGTTTATGTCCCATTATGACATCCAAACACACATTATTCGATTCTTCATACTTTGCTCTAATAGACTATATTTTACATTAATCTCAATATAGGTCAGAACTACTATTTTTTTATTTATTTAGAAAATAGCTAACAAGCGTTTCACCTGATTTTTGCAAAATGTTCTCTTCAGTTCAACATATTTAAAACGCAATTTAAACTATTTTGGTTAAAATAATTACTAATTTTTTTTTAATAATATGGTCAGATACCTTAAAATATATAACTCGAAGTGTTTTTAGGCAATATATATATATTATTTTGTTGTTTTACACAGTTAAAATTTTTTGGCATTCTTTCAAAAACCGTATAAAAAATATTAATGAATTTTTTTTCTTATGGAACTCTTATTATTGACCTAAAATAAGCTTAATTTGTGAATATCAGATGTTTCTGTAGTGTAGTAAATTTTTGGGACTGAAAGGGATACATCTTTTTTCCGCAGATGCTCATTCCTACGTTAATATGTTTGTTGTATGTATATTTTTGACTGTATATATTAAGCTTATATATTTCCGTTAAAATGATGTTGATTATGAAATGCCATGCATACATATGCGCTCAAATAATAAAAAAAATGCTAGAAACTTCACACTTCATTGTTATCTTTACTAGTATAGTTTTTTGAAGGAAACAAAGTTTCCAAAAATATTGCTATACAGATATATTTTCTATGATAAGTAAGCTATTCCTTAAAGATTTTTTTTTAAGTTTATTTAATATATTCCTTAAATAATTTTCACAAAATTTTGCACTGATATTAAGATAACATAAAACGGCTAAATTTAAGTGAAGGTTTACGAGTAATTTTGTAGATTTTTTTTTAACTTTAACTTTACAAATCCTTAGATGAAAAAAGGCCAAGCATAATGGACCTCATTTAATCCTCTAGTTTTGTAAACTTCATTTGTTTCAATGCAAGTCAAAACAAAACATATTTATTGTTTTGATAGTTTTAGGAGTGAAAAAAAATTTTGAATATTGAGGATTAAAATTTAATTTGCCAACCTTTCAAAAGTTAACGGAGAAAGTGCTCCATAATAAAATACGTTCCTTTTTATAATCAAGATTCAATTATTATACTTTGCATTTTACAAAACTTACCTAACAAATTCTTCTAAATAACGAAGTTTGTTTACCTAATTTTTGGATACTGTGTCCTTAATTACAATAACTAAAATTACTGCAGTAAAAAACTATGTTTTCATAATAAGAAACTCTCTACTTTAAGTATTTTTTATACTTTATCCAAAAAAATTCAAATTACTAGCAGAGAATATAGTTTTTGTAGTCTTGAAACATTTCAAAATAAAATTACCCCTGCCAAGTTTTTTTTAGACAAGTCCAAGAAAAATACAAGTCATACTAGAATCTCAACTCCAAAGAAAATAAAAGAATTCAGAGGAACCGTATTTTCTTTGAGATTCTCGTACTACTTTTTCAAGTTTTGTTATTCTATCATTTCTTTGTCTTTGAAATATTTTTTTAAGTCTTCTGACTTCTTCATGCCTAACATAGAATAAGCTTTTACGCATGCGCAGCCATAATTGAATGACACCCATTAGTCAATTCAAGTTACGTTCTTTTTCTTCTTTTTTTCCCGCCAATTCTGAAGAATATCGGACGCCATTTTTTTTTCAAAGACTTCTTTTTTTAGAAGTTCCAATTCTTTTGTTTTTTCTATTTTTACAGACCGAATTTGATTTTCTGTTTGACTTGGAAAAAAGAGTTAACTTCATTTGAATGGGAAAAAGAAAGGTAAGGTCGCCTTACGGTTATTTTTTGAACGGAAAATGTAGTTTAGGGTTGCAGGACGATATTAGGTGCAAAGACTTTTTCAGTAGTGCATGTTCTGCTGTTAAGGGGGAATGGACGTGCAGGACCGGGGGTCTCCAAACTCAAGTGACTCAATGTTAATCCAATGGGAAAAAATTATTTTCTTTGCCACATTTCTCCGGCTGTATTGAATATTTTTACAAGCGGATTTTTTTTATGTGATAAATGTAGCTGACTTGCAGGTCTCTATCTTCCCACTTTTTTAAATTGCTTCGAATATTTTGTGTAAAATAGTTTATTGAATATTAAAAAAAATATTCGTACTAATTTCAAAAAGTGGGATTGTCGGGACCTGTAAGTCAGCTACATTTATCACATAAAAAAATCCGCTTGTAAAAATATTCAATACAGCCGGAGAAATGTGGCAAAGAAAATAGTTTTTTCCCCCATTGGATTAACATTGAGGCACTTGAGTTTGGAGACCCCCAGTCCTGCGCGCCCATTCCCCCTTAATCTTATCAAATCAATGATAAGATAAACGAACTGATTTCCTGAAAAGATTTTGCTAATTAGGTTTTTTTTCCGTAACTAGCAATAAATTTTCTGATTAACTATGTTCTTAGATTAGAGTTTCAGATTTTTTTTTAAATTAAATCAAACAAGTTTTTTTACATGGGTAAAACTTTACATGTCAATGTTGCGTTTTTTTTATGCTTTCTTCTCTAAGTTTTCAGCGTAATAGAAAAAAAAATCACGTAAATGTTTAAATAAACTAAAAAATTAACTAGCAGCTTTTAGATAAACTCCTATAATAAGCTTTTTTACGTTTTTTTATGCATGTAAAAGATAACAAAAACTATCTAAAGCAAAGAAAATGTAATAACATGTTAATATAGTTACTGATATTTTAGGCATTGATTATAGTTTTCAAAGATTTAATCTTTTAAAAATTATTTCAATTACTTAATGTTGAAGTTGTGGCAACAAAAATAAGTAGGATATATTTTTTAAAATTAAACAGAGAATTTAATACTATTCATGTTTTTTGTTTTTCATACAACTTATAAATAAACAATATTTTTTCTTTGTCACACTGTGATAAAATGTTAGTTCTTTTCTTTATTGATAAGACAAATTCTAGTAATTTCTTTTAAAATCTCTCTCTTAAATTAACTAAGCAAATTATCTCGAATGTTCAATGTGCATTGAGAGAACATTTTAGAATATTTACTAGTAGTTTTCTATATATTTTTTTAAGTTAAAGTTTTAAACTTTTTTAAAACGCTACTCCTCATTCAATTTAAGAATGGTGCTACCAAACTTTTGTAGTTTGTTTTTAGAACCATTTGTCCGAGAACTGTGCATACATTTTAAAATGTGAGCTACAGTAAAAAATGTGAATGCATTTATACTGAAGATCTCAATTTTTTACAAATTATGGAATTCAACATCTTTTTTTTAAAAAAAATCTATACAGAGTAGACCTTATTCCATGTACAATTTTGTGCACCCCTTATATAAGAGCACATGCTAAAAATTTCGAAATTCTAACTTAATTAGCAAGGAAGCCTTAGGGATTTATTAAACCCAAGAATTAAAGAACACAAAACAGAGAAAACAGATTAAAGCAGACGAAATACTATTCAAACTTCAAGGGATGACTCCAGAAAATGTTTAATAACTTTTTTTTCTACAAAAGATATCATTATAAAACTTTCAATAAATGTTTAGAAGAATCTTTTGAATAATAAGAAGTAAACATTTAAAAATCGGTGCAAAACTATTTAAATAGTTTTGGGTATCTTTTTAAATTAAAATAGTTACCGTATACGGTATTATCAGAACAACCTTTTTACTCAAAACCACAAGTACATCATGAAACGAATACTGCAAAGAGAACTGCTAGTCCAAGAGAAAATCGGGAGTTTTTCTTACTAAAGCAGACGAACTACTAAAAAATTCTCTCTGTGACTTCCGAAATTCTTGAAGAATGTTTTCCATGGGCCAGTTTCTTTTTGTATGAGTTTATCACTGCCTTACATAGAGGCTAGATGAAGTAGTTTGTGCTTCCGGTTCAAATTCAGTACAAAAAACGATTTACCAACTGAAGCCATAATCGCTTACAGGATACGTCCAAAACAAACATTTGGCAAATTGCCGAGGACTTGCATTCAATGAAAATAATAAATTACAATTGAGTCATTCCACGTCAAATCGACCAGCCCAAAATCTTCATGTCACAGAATTCAATCTTGATTTTATTCCAAGTATTAGAGACAAATTTATTAGACACGTATTTTTTATTTTTTCAAAATTTTAAGAATTAAAAAAGTTACGATTTTTTAAAACCGAAAAGTTAAGCCTAACTTTTTCTCATTTAGCATTGCGGTCTATGGGAAATTTAGAATTTTCGAACGAGTATAACTAAAAAGGGTAACCTGGGAACAACTAACAAATTTTTGTATGGAACACTATTACTAATGGTAACATTTTGGTAAAGTGCACTGTTGTTCCCAAAACCCCTTCTACCAAAATTATTTTTTTAAAAGTCAGAGGAGAATAACATTAGTTCCAATGGAGAAATGGGTACAATAGGTTTGTGTTTATGAAAGAATATGTGCATTGTGCACGCGTGTTAAAATACCATACCGCGTTGAAATACCATAGCACAAATATTTTTAAACACTTTGTATTATTGAAAAATGTAAATCCCTTGTACCTTTGAAATTTAAATTAATATTTATATTGAATAAAAAAAATATTATAAATATAAGTTAAAATTTGAAAAGAGGAAAAGACTTAAATTTTTCAATAATACGAGGAATTTAAAAAATGTTTGCTATCATATGAGAAATTTTAATATTAACACTTCATTTAAAAAATATAGTTGCTTGCACAGATTCTTTCATAAACAAAAACCTTTTGTACAAATTTCTCCATTGGAACTAATGTTATTCTCCTCTGACTTTAAAAAAAAATAATTTTGGTAGAAGGAGTTTTGGGAACAACAGTGCACTTTACCAAAATGTTACCATTAGTAATAGTATTCCTTACAAAAATTTGTTAGTTGTTCCCAGGTTACCCTTTTTAGTTATACTCGTTCGAAAATACTCAATTTCCCATAGACCGCAATGCTAAATGAGAAAAAGTTAGGCTTAACTTTTCGGTTTCAAAAAATCATAACTTTCTTAATTCTTAAAATTTTGAAAAAACAAAAAATACGTGTCTAATAAATTTGTCTCTAGTATTCGGAATAAAATCAAGATTGAATTCTGTGACATGAAGATTTTGAGCTGGTCGATTTGACGTGGAATAACTCAATTACAATCTGTTTTATATCTTGTAGAGGATTTGACGGTGACTTTTTTTTGGGAGCGACACAGTATTAAAGCGTTAAAAAATATTGAGCATTGAATTCTTGATTGCTCCTAATTTCTAATTAATGTATCCTAATTTATACTTCTAATATTATTTTTTTTGCTTCAAAATATTCAAAAATATTTTTTTATCCGAGTTTTCCATTTGTTGCAAAAATCGGTGGAAACATAGTCCCCTTTGGTTTTTATGGGGTAACGTTACACCATATTTACGGAGTAACGCTTCATCACATTTACAAAGTAAACCTAATTTCTTAGCCAAAAACTTAGTATAAAGTTATTAAGTGAAGAAGGAATCACTACTTGCTAACACAAATTTTGGGGAGTAAACCTTTTTTGCTTATTATTACTAAATAAATTCGGTATAACGTTACTTAATGAAGCTCTAGTAACGTTACACCAATGATTTACATTGAGTCCTGGTACAGCGAAAATTCCTCAAACAGTGGTACAAGAAACGGACTTAATGCAGCACACGTTCGGATTAAAGATGAGTTTTCTAATAAGAAATTCCTGATTTATATCAGGAATCCTAATCCTCGCCAGGGCTTGAAAAACCTCCCGTCCTCGGCAATCAAAAACTTCCAGAGGACAACTAATTTCTCGAATCCGACGTAATTTTTGTTATCTTACAAGAGTCTAGTATTAGGTTACTATTAGAAATACACTCTTCCCTTCTAGAGGGCGCAATCACTGTTATTTGTCATCGTATAAGTTCGATTTGTTTGTTTATATTTGGTGTAAACACTGCCTCTAGAAGGGAAGAGCATAGGCTTTATAGCCCGTTATCCCGTTCGCCAGAAGAGATAGTCACAAGAGACACACAAAGAAGGGCGACACAAGCACATATACAAATAACATTTATTGACAAACACAAACATCAATGCCTTCCACCGGGATTCGAACTCGGATCCAGCGGCTCCAAAGGCTACACTCTTAAGACAAACGAGCGATTTTAACTCAGTCTGAGTTAATTTCCACGCCTCCAGTCTAGAAAATGCACTTCTCATGTAGAAGTGGATCCTTTGTGAGTTAAACCTCCGACAGGACCACTCCATAAACGAGTGATTTCAATTCAGTCTGAGTTAATATTCACTCCTTTCCAGTGTCGAAAGTGCACTTCTCCTACTGGAGTTGATTTCACTCTTTTGTTTTAAGAGTGTACTCTCTTAAGACGAACGAGCGATTTTAACTCAGTCTGAGTTAATTTTCACTCCTCCAGTCTAGAAAATGCACTTCTCCTGTAGAAGTGGATCCTTTGTATGTTAAACCTCCGACAGGATCACTCCAAACGAGTGATTTAAATTCAGTCTGATTTAATATTCACTCCTTTCCAGTGTCGAAAATGCACTTGTCCTACTGGAGTGGATTTCAGTATTTTGTTTTAAGAGTGTAGCAAGCTTACCATTGCTCTGCCGGCTCAGCTTCCTCGCCAAAAGCATCTCCGTCTACCGACCTCCCATTCTACTTTTACCTACACTCCTCTTTTGTGCGGTATCTTTCCGTCCATACACACCACATTCTTCACGGGGATTCTATTTTTTGTTTTTTTTTTATTCCTTTCGTTCCATCGATTGGTTCTTTTTTCTTTCTTTCGGTGTTCTCTGGTCCCCGACTTAACACATTGTCTGTAAGGATGTCCCTTCCATCTCTTGTTGTCTTCGGATGAATGATTACGCTGTAGGTATGGGATTATTATTGTCACCGGTTATGAGCGACAGTCACAGTTATACCTTGTCTAATTTAATATTTTTTGGTTTAATAAATTTTTCTTCATGTGATAAGATGTTACACTTAAGGTAGGCGAATACCCAAAATTCTAAAATTTTTACTATTACTTTAATCTTTTCCAAATTTGGCAGAGTGATTTCAAATATAATGAACAATGCTTTTTGGGCAATTTTTTTTTATTTAAATATAATCGATTTATTTTAAACGGTGTTTTTCACCTAAAAAAAGGGGTTTACGCCAACACTTCTAGCATTAAAAGTTTTACATTAATTTACCTGAAATTTTTCATACATGCTATTTCAATATATATCTGTGCCATGAACCTCTAACATCTAGTGTAAGTGTACAAGTTTTTTTTTAATGTCCAAGTGTAAGTTAATCGAAAAAAAATCCTTTTTTGTGTTTAATTTATAACATTTTTCTTAATAACTTTTTTTCTTGTAATTTGTATGTAACTCTAAAGGGTAATTGCATGTATCAGCTCAAAACGAAGAATTTAACACATAATAAATGTTCATAGGATGCAAATTCAATGCGGCAGACTTGTTGGCGTAAACCTCTTTTTTTAGTGGAAAAACACTGTTTAAAATAAATAAATTATATTTAAATAAAAACAAAAGCCTAAATAGTATTATTCATTATATTTGAAATCACTATGCCAAATTTGGAAAAGATTAAAACAATAGTAAAATTTTTAGAATTTTGGGAAATTTTGGGTATTCGCCTGCCTTAAGGTTTTTTTTTAATATGTGTATTACACACGTTGCCATTTACAATTACGATTTTTTAAGAAATATTTTTTAAAAAATCTGCTTCGTTGAAACGTCAATTTCTCTGTAAGATCTGTACCTAAAATAATACACTTCATTCACAGTTTTTGCTTTTATCTTAACTTGTCTGTTTGAAGTTCGCAATTCCTATTAAAATATCGTATCTATTGTAAATTTTTTTTTACTTTCTAGCGTTTGCCACCAACCTTTTTAGATTTAAGTTTTACCTGTTTACAAGTGAAAAAATCTTTTTACAGTGGCAAATGGTAAGATGTTTAAATAATTGGCAAATGTTTTTAATAGTTCCATAACATATAGCCATTTGTGTCAAACATACTTACTCCCACATGGCAAATAAAAACATATATTGTTGCAGCAACGTCAAAGATTTTCGTCGATACCACAAACAAATCATGTTCCACCCCTATCGAATCGTCTATGTATTTAACATTGAAAGAGGCTCAGATGGCCTAGTGGTTTGGGTCGCAGAGCATTACGCTAGCTGTCTGCGCGCTGTAACGGTTCTGTCAGTGTGTGAATTACATGAAGAAGGCTTATAAGCGGGTCTCAGATCAAGCACACAAGCCGGAATATATATGTACCAACCCCAACATTATCATCCAGCACCAAGCATTATCGGAACAAAGGACCAAAGTCGCATGAAGTACAAAATAACCAGCATTTATTATAAAAAAACATAAGTCTTGAGAACTCTGGCTGCAGTCTATTCTTGCACCAAGACAATTTTTTGGTTGAATGGCATGGATCGAACTTTCAAAGCATTTTCCGTTTATCAGGGACTTCAAGTGTTAGGGATATTTTTCTCAATTCGCGTTCTGGGTAAAAGTCCTTTTGAAGATTTCCATTTACTAAATCGACTTTGAATAAATATTTCATCCCAAAGGACTGAGTACACATGGCACAAAATCCGGGTACAGGAGAGCAATTTATATTTCCCAGAACCTATTTTCAAGGTAAAAGAAGAAAGAGTACGCATAAAAAATGATACAGAGACAGAAATGTTTGGATATTTGAGAAAAATACTTATTTTTATCTTGGAAAACAGTTATAAGTAGTTAATAATACTTTAAAAAAATCTAAACTGATTTTACTGCTTTGTTTATAAAAGTGATTTCGCATTCTTTTTAATTCAATAATTGAAGGATTAGCAAACACAATAAAAAAAACAGTAACTAATGTGTATTAATACACTTGCTTTCAATTTCAAATCAATAAGTACATTTAAATGTAAGCCTATAATGTAATTTCAAAAGCCTTAAAATCTTAAGAGTTCTATGTCCACTACAATTGCACAAGCTCATTTTTTCTATATATCTTTTCGTTTTTCAGTAATTCCTTTAAAACCAAAAAACTTCTATAACATCTGCCCTTTGCGCATAGTATGCTTGCCATTTTCTCAAAACGACGTCCGACAGATACTAAGAACTCATGTATCAAATATGAGCTGTTTTAGTTCAACTTGTAGAATGGTTTTAGACGGACCAATGTTTGAAAACTAATTTTTTAGAACTACAACACCGTTTTAAGGTAGATCGTTAAATGCTGTTACTTAACAGTTGCTTTAAGTTAATGTTGGTTCAGAACAAGTATGAAAGAGCATCGTATTAATGTCTTCTACATCCACAGTCGTTTTGGAAGTAAAATTTTTCTAGTGTTCGGATCAATTTGGGGTCTTGTTATTTCTCGGTGATGGAACCTCCGCTTTGACAAATCCGGTGAAAGAAACTTGTTCCATGGCGATTTTTCACGGTCTCTATTTTTTTCTTCTTCTTCTGGACATTGGTGGAAAAAAAGAGGATATTTTGCACCGTGTGTGGAGAAATGACGATTGTGTGGTGTTATTTTATTGGGGATGGCGTCACTGTTCTGATTATTTGATGTCAGAAAGAAATGTTTGAGAATGTAGTTTTGGATTCTAAGAATGATTTCTGCATGGTTGAAGTCGAATGTAACTAGAACTGGTCTAAACTGGTTTAATGCTCCCAATGCATCTGGTTTGAATTAGTTAGATTTAACTAATACCACTTTTGATTTTTGAAACAATGTCTGTACAAGGATTGTTCAGAAATTTTTATTTGATCAAGAATCTTCTCCATTTAAAATATTTTTTAAGGACCGAATGTTTTTGCTTCAGCTAAAATCAAGCGTCACTAACACACTAACTTTCATCTAAGACTTATTTTTAAAACAATAACCCTAAAAATCTAGTGCTAAATGAGAAGATAAAGCAGCCACCTAGAAAAACTAGTCAAATTTCCAGGGAACAACAGAATTGATATTTATAAATTTCTCTTAGATTTTGAGTTACTGTTACTAGTATTAAAATTGACTAAATTCAACTACACCTTACCACCCAGCGACAACTATGCGGATACCATTAACACTTTCATTTCTGAATCCCCGTTAATTTTCAGTTCTTCATTTATTTTTCGTGTAACTTAATTTGTCTATTTTCCCGTGGCAAATTTTGTTGACAATGGGTTAACAAAGCTATTCGTGTTGAAAAAAAAGGAAATGGTAAAGTCCAATGCTTTAGAATAATGTACAATTTAAATTAAAACTGATATTGATTTATTGATTTCTAAATGCCCACAACTTGCAAACAACTTTAAATAGCATAGAGAGCCATTTTCACGACCAAGCACACAAGCCTGGAAATATACGTCTACCAACCAACTAGCCATTTTCACCATCGTTGCCACCGACAATCAACAAATACCGCCTCCCATTCCATTCTAATTGCTTGGAGCACGGCCATTCCAACCCGTGTCCGTTGACACAAATGACATCTGAAAGACTGGCATCGGTCCGAGACCAAAAAGCGACATTCTGCATCCACAGTAACCATGACGACGCGACGAGCGACGCTAACTTGACGCGACGTGTATATGACACTGACTCACATAGAGGGAGATGGAATCTTCTAGTAGTTTCTGAAAGCTTCTCCAATAGAAATTGACCAATGCATGCTGTTATCGAATGGGGGAAAGATGGGAACAGTTGCTAAGTGTCTGCGAATTTGGGACTAAGTTGTAAGGGTTAGGTCTGAATATTAAAGTTTGGTTTTGGAAACAAAGCAATCAAATTGCGCCGTATTGATGGATGTGTGTTACAATGTAAAGTTCAAAAAAACATTTTTGAGCTAAGTTTAAAAAAACATTTTTAAACTATCATTGTTGTGAAATAAAATCATCATTCAAATCATCATCAATCAATCTATTATTGTGGATAAAAAAACATTTTTAATCTCTCATTGTGGTGTGTATCATTTAAATTTAAAAATAAAATAAGAGCACCACCTATTCCATCTCTTAAAGTCATATAAATTTGTCTTAGCGTATTTATACATTAAATCGAAAGTTTGAAAAGTTTTAGTACAATCAAATGGAAAATCCTAATTATGTAAAGCATACATTGCGTCAACATACATTACGGGACAAGTAAACGAACGATCAAGTCCCGGTACCATGCACTGAAGACCCACCTAGTATATGCGGAGTTCGTAAATCTGTGGGTCAGAAAGTCTTGTGGGCGGTCATGGCTCAGTTTCCCACGGGTACAGGTCCCTGGAGACTATTTTCCTCCCCTTCAGGGCCATGCCTAAATTGTGGAAGTGGTGATAGTTGGCAGCATCTGTCTCTTGTGTGTGTATGCCTGTCTTACTTGACGAAGGTTTATAAGCGAGTCTGACCAAGCACAAACCTGAAAATATATGTCTACCAGCCAACCAACAAACCTAGAAATGAATTTTCTCCCTAAATTTTTCCTCCACTCAATTTAATTCAATATAATTCTCCAATTTTCAATTAGCAAACGAAAATGAAAACAAATTTTCCAACTGCAAATTATTAAGATCCAACATCATGAACCAAACACATGATTTAATCTGCCCATACCACTAATAATTGTTACAGGATCTCTGAAAAGATCTTTACAGTGGATGCCCCAGCTCCCTATGAAGTCCACAAGCCCAATTCAATTTGATGTACTTAAATTCGCATAAACCTTCTTAGAAATCTTAGTGAAACTTCGCTTTGCTGTTTTAACAAAACTGTAACATGCAGTTTCGGTACTTTACCATTTCGCGGGAGCATATCTTACCAAACGTAATCTTATTTAGACAAAACACTGCGTGGCGGTTACCACACGTACGCAACCTTAATATATGTATCATCAACTCGCAAGAGAGCGAAGATTTACCTCTGTGTTCTTACCGGTATTCTGGATAACTTCAAAAATAGTAGTATAAAAACCGAGGGGTAACTCATTTCCACCTTGAGGATCCTTACTGTGGACTGAGGGTTACTTAAGCCGCTACAACAGTATACACCAAGCATTACACAGTAAATGGTCAATAGTGGAAGCGTTCCATTTGATGGTAGTTGTATCTTTTTGGTGACTTTTTTGCTGACGCCTCCTGAATGGAAAATAATTATTCATTTAATTTTGGGGCCACTTTTTAGCCAGAGTTATACGAAAAAGAAATGGGTTTATTCAAACTTGGCTTGAATTTTGAAAAATATGCCAAGTTTCAGTGTAAATTTGACCTAACGAAAGAATTTCCGAAGTTTGTATACCAAACGGTCTGAGAGTCAACTTAAGATATTAACTCATGTCAACTAAATTTCGAATAATTTCCAATCGTACATTGTTACTGTATCAGTGTTTAACATGATCCCTATTTTTCTGTAAACTTAAATATTTTAGTTTTTCGGAATTACCATTCAATCACTCATCAAATACCATTAATAGGATTTAGCAAGTTAAAGTCCATGTTTAATGGAGTTTAAAAATTGCGAATTAAAAACTATTATTTTGCTCAAACATTTAATTTAATTATTAATGCAATAAATAAAAATAAATGGAAATGCACTCAACATATCTGGTTCATTCACATTTAAATATTTATGTCCATTTTCATTTCCGTCGTATGTGAAACATTAAATTGCCCTAGCATTGCCATTACAAATATCCGGCACCGTAAATACGGCGAACATCATCGGTATTGCGTGTGAAACAGACCTTACACTCATGTCAATCCAACATAATTCCGGGGACTTATGCAGAGTTTCAGTGGGGCTGCGTGCCTGTAGAAAAGCCACTCCTGCTTCGCGGAAACATGCCGTGGCCTAGTAAACAGCAGTAACTACAACAATGAAGTGGACCAGTTTTGCTCTGAAATAATAAGTCTTCTTCAGTATGTTTTCTTATACAATAGTGTCATTGGATGTTTGCAACAATGGTCCAAGTCATTAGGTTAGATACTGCAGTTTGCCTGCTCACGTCAGAAATATGCTCTCTCGGAGTAATCCTGATGAATAATTCACAACTTGAAACGGGCTTCTGAAATCGGAATTACCCCCTAAGACCCCTCGAAAACGTATACTGGATTGTTTTGCCTGTTCAAATGGTAAAACGGGATGCAATAAGGTATCGATGTTTTGTTTATGAGATGTCACTTAAATCGATTTGTTTCAATCGATTCAGCATTTTTGAAAAAAATAAGCCAAATAAGAGTTTGCAAAGAGATTGCATTGATATTGTTTTCGAATGACTTTTAAATATAACTAAGATTTCAAATTACATCTAAGATTACCAGAAGTATTGCATTTCGCAGTACCAGTTTAGTATTAACGGGTGTGGGATCGATTCCCGCCTTCACCCTGGGTGCACTTTGATTTCTCTGTGACAGTTAAAAATTATAATTCTGTGTCTGTCTTAATTAACGAAGTTTCATAAAAGCGGGTCTCTGATCACAGGAGGACGCAAGCAGGAATATATATGTATCTACCCCCTACCAGTTTAGTTCGTCATTCAACTGTCTAGCTATAAATATCGTGTAAAAAATTTCCGTTTAATTTTGTATAGTTTTTTTTTCAAACAAATCAGCGCGAATAACGCATGATTTATGAAAATTTCATGATGATTTCATGGTTGAAAAGGTAATCGCTCAAAAAATCTGGCCGTGATAATTATATGTAAACTTGCCTTTTTTGATTAATCAAGTTGTTTGAATCATATATTGTTAAAGAGCATTCATGCAATTCAGTGAAAAAAAATTAGTAAGAATTTCCCTTTTTGTTTGTGATGCTCAAATTTTTTTTATTCAAGTCTGAATGTTTCGTTGCCTAAAGTTGGGAAATTATTTTCATATATATAAATCATAATTAAAAAATGCAACTAAATAATTAAGTACCAATTTAACTGCAAAAGTAAAACTTGCAGTCTATTTTTCTGATATATATTTAACATTCAAATTAAAAGATTGTAAAAACAAACATTAATAAAAGATTTTACTAACTCAGTCATTTAATAACTACAGCAGGGGTTCCCAACAAAATTTTCTCGCGGACCCCTCATCAAGACGTTATTGTGACAAGGACCCCCATTAATTCCCAATCCTAAAATTAAAAAGGGAGAGCCAAATTAAGAGTATTTTCCGTTTATTATACCGTTTTTTATCCGTATGGCCGTATTTTATACGTTTTTTACAGTTACAACAGAGAACCCTCAGTATATAGCTAGTTTCAATTTTCAGTTCTTAATGGGATAAGTTAAATCTGTCCTTTGAGCCTATTATTTCTGAAATATTAGGTTCCACACTTGAAACTTTCATTCTGAATTCCAACCCCATGTCGAGACGATTCTCATATTTGTTTTTCATGAAACATGGAAGAAAATGCTAACTCACACCTATATGTGGTTGCAAGTGGAAGGATCTTTTTCATTGCCTTACATGCAAGTTTCTTGTAGTCCTTGCCTGCTGATTCCCAGAAGTCTGCAATTTCATCACCGATGAAAATATTTTTCATCGTTCCACAGCTGGACAGATCCACAAGTTGATCTTGCTCTTCTTCTGTGAGGACTCGGATTTTGTGCATTTCTTCACACCTAAACGGATTTGATTTCGAATCCATCTCGTCAGGGTAAGGTCCAGGGGAATACTTTCTGAAAGTGGTGGCTCGGCAACATTGATCTGGTCAGGCAAATTCTCCTCTGATGATCCCAAGAATTGTTTTTAAGTAGAAAAGTTAGTTAGTGACTTGTTTTCTATCCTTGACGCCTAGATCTGACACTTTGACCATAAAGGACACAAGGCATGACAAGGAACATCTGCCCACATTTGTTCCTTGTAAACCCAAGTTTGACACATTAAAGTGTTCAAACACATGAGCTAAGTACGCAATTGAATAAAACCAAGAGAAGTTAATGAGAAAATTTTGAGTGATAGTTTGGGGCTAGACTCTGCTTATGCAGGAAGTGTTCAAAAAATTCTGTTATCATACGAAATATATTTCAAATATTTTTCTTTATTCTAATAGCATCTGGCGGACCCCTCTAGCATAGCTCGCGGACCCCTGGGGGTCCGCGGACCACCTGTTGGGAACCACTGAACTACAGAATTACAAAAGACAGTTAATACATACTTTCAAGTTCAAGGCTCTACAAATATATCCAAAATGGAGTAACAGTATTTTAAAAATAATTTAGACACAGTATTTAAGTTTATTAAAAATAACTTAACTGTGTAAGTAGCCAAAAAGATATTTGTTAAAGCTATTAACTTTCAACTATGAAATCATCATTAAATTTTCAGATATTATATTTCATTTACGTTGTTTACGTTTACAAAACTTGAGACTGTTTGCGCATTTTTTTATAACTAGATAATTAAATAACAAAGAACTTCACTGCGAAATTCAAGTCTGGTCGCCTTACACATGAGTCCAAATTTCTTCATCAACCCACAACTAGACTATCAAATCCAGCCTGAATTAATTCCAGCTATCTCATTTCCGTTGAAACAAGATATTTATGTGGACACTAAAACTCTCTCAAATGCCTTTTCAGCCTGGAAACATCGTTTTCGAGTAGGAAGCCTGCAGGCCGTTTCGTAACCTTAATCCCATCATAACAACGCCACGAGAACGGCAGTTTGATGAAACAGGAGCACCGCAGCTTGCAGTGTAAGGATTAACCCTCATTGCATTTTGAAGAGGTTGGGGATAACTTTGTAGAGTTGGGATTGAATTAGCATCGCACTGAAGGTATTAAAGAGCTATTGTGGTGACGGATTCCGTAGTTGTAGTGAGGATAAACACTCTTGAGATGTTATGCTGCGGAATCTTAGTGACATCTTACACTGTAAAAAATGTGTTAATTTTACAGGAAAAAACACGTATTTACAGAAATATACTGTGATTTCCTTGTTTTTTCGGAAAAAATATGTTGTTTAAAATTAAAAATTATTTATTGCGTTAAGAGTAGCAGACTGCAGTCAAGTTCCGGATAACTTTATAGTGTTGGGATTGAGTTAGCATCGCACTGAAGGTATATTAAAGAGCTATTGTGGTGACGGATTCCGTAGTTCTAGTGAGCATAAAGACATTTGAGATATTAGAGAGATTTTGCATACGGTTAGGGGGAAACCGTAACGCTAACTCTAACCTTATTTTGTGCTTATTACGCATGCGCAAAGAATAAGGGATACCTTGCAAAAATGCCCTTTTGCATAGCGTTAGCGTCTAACGAAAACCTTATCCTTATCTACGTAGAAATCGTGATATCGACTAAAAATTAAAAGACAGTTGATGGTTTCGTTAAAGATTTTTCATTGCGGGCCACTAATGGAAATTGGAAGGCGAAAAATAAAGGTTACCAAACATATAAGTAAACAACACAGTTTTAGCGAATTTTACGATAGTTGTAGACTATTTCTAATTGAATGGTAACTTAACATATTAATTTTTCAAATATAGATACTTCTGTGCAAAAACTAAAATTGTTGCTGTTATTGCCATTCAATTTAGCTCTTTTGAAGCCTTTGTAAAAACAACTATGATTACTACTAATTGATTGTATAAGATGTTGTTGTTGTTGATATTTCACAAAAAATAAAAGCTGTATACAATGCATTAGATTTAAAACGACACATAAATTTAGTTTTCAAGTATTTTGGGAAAGAAAATGTCAATAAAATGTTTAACCTAAAAATGTGTAACACAAAATAACAGATTTTATTGGCATCTTTATATATTTTCCAGTGGACAGTCAGAAATAATGTGTTTGGGTTGGTTACAAAAAATACTGAAACATGAAAGTGTGACACTCAGTTATATTATAGACTAGCAAATTTATACCCGCACTTCGCACGGATTAAATAAATATCAAATCGATCCAAGTATGTGTACCATATAACCTGTTATAAAATCATAAACTTAAGTTATTCTCTTTCCACTCGTTATCAAATAAAAAATCTCAATTCATTGCCCTAATATTCTAAAATCAAAAATACGCTGTAAAATGTACTCATAAATGTCATCACAATTCCCTCATAAATACATAAAACCTTTTTTTAACTCTTTTGGCTCGTTTTGGTAAATAATTTGGCGAGAAAATAGATATAGCTACAAACACCCACATTATACAGCTCTAACACAACGACCGTAGCATATCCAACCAGCTTATAAATTATTTTAAAAAACATTTTGCCCATTTGGCGAGTTTTAATAAATAATTTGGCGAGATTGGCAACATATTTGGCGAAACAGTAAAGACATAATACCCTTATATGCAGCTCTAGTGCGATGGCTTTATTAACCATCATCGTTCAGTAATAGCTTAACAAACATTTTGCTCATTTGGCGAGTTTTAATCAATGAATTGGCGAGATTGGCAATGTATTTGGCGAAAAAGTAAAGACATAAAACCCTAATATGCAGCTCGTGCGATGACCTTTATTAACCATCATTGTTCAGTAATAGCTTAACAAACCATTTGCCCATTTGGCGAGTTTTTATTATAATTTGGCGGGATTGGCAACGTATTTGGCGAGAAAATAAAGACCTAACGGCAGCTCTAGAACTTATAGGTAAACTACACATTTATTGTTTGAACATGCATATTTGTAATCAACAGAACCATCATTGACGAAATCATCAACTAAACCCATAAGAAATCCAGGAATCAAGACTTGTTGGAAATACGTCACTTGAAACATATCAATTATTTTCAAATAATGAATTTAGTTTCTGAAAGTTATGGCAACACAATAAAATAAACATTTTCAATTTTATTTGTTTTCGTTGAAAGTTTTATTTAATTGTTTCTTCAGATGGCATCAGGAAAGAAATACAGTATATTGAAATTGATAGAGACACTAACTCCCCCAATTGTGTCCAAGGGAACTAATGTAATGGTTTACGGCTGCCTCTTTCTAGCCTCCTTTCGGAGCTTTAGCACAGTCAATTACGCCTCGTAATTTAGAACCATGGTCAAGTGACGAAAAGAAACTATTTTTGACGACAACGCATCGTTGCCATAGGATTTGGTATAATATAATTGTAATTAAAACGAGGATTGAAGTTTTAGTTGAATTTTTCTCTTGGTTTAATTTAATGAATTAAAAAATAACAAAAAATTAATATTAGATGAACAAAAATGAAACAAACAAATTAGAATTCTGTAATGCATATATCAACTCATGGTAACAAATGTACTGTCTGCTGCCACAGTTCAATTTTAATAAATTTTAATTTTTTTAACACGTTGCGTGCGATCACGCGCCAGCGCGCGTGACGTGTTTCCGATTCACCGACAACAGCACATTCTGATAAAATTCATAGTATACCATTTCACCAAACGTTCTTAAGAGTTCAAGTTTGCTTGAAAACACTGATAAACATGGTAGTCTAGTGGTTAAACTACACGATCTAGATCTAGATGAAAGTTTTCCATCGCTATCGTCGCAGCCAACTTGTTAAATGAAATTCCGAATGTACCAAGGTAAAAATAAATAAATTAGCGTCTTTTAGTTCTATCTCAAGAATTAGGTAGCGCTCAGATCGAAAAATTCAATAAACCATTAAAATATGACGTATTATAGTACATTTCGAAGAAACAGAGTTGCAATAAGAAAGTTTAATTATGCCAATCACAAATCAATCGTTAATATGGTATTAGTTCCGTTTGACACTTTGGAGGCGCTAGGCATCAGATTGAGTTCCCGATCTAGAAGACTCTTAGTCCATGCTAAGTTAGCGCGAGTTCTTCCGGGTTAAAAAGCCCTCTGTATGTTAAATACAGTAATAAAAGATTAGGGGGAAATTTTCAAAGGGTTTAGGGTCCTGGTTTGATTTTTGCTTCTTGTCGATCATCTGATGCAGTACTATTGGGGGGATCATCAGGTTTAAAAAAGTAACTAAACCTGAAAGTGTGACTCATCCATAAATAGAACTCGGCTAGTAGAATTAATTGCAGTAAAGAACAGTTCCATTAAAACTATTTGCCAGGTGCATTTTGTGAATGTTATTTTACTGAATGATAGCCGTGGATGCAAATATACAGTTTCTGGTTTAAAAGTAGAATTCTAAGCTAAAGTTTGTAACTTTATATATTCTTTAAAAGCTCTCTATGTTAAATACACAAATGCAAAAATAAAAAATGAGGTGAATCTTGCAAAAGGAGTTAGGGTCCTGGTTTGAATTTTGCTTCTTGTCGAACATCTGAGGCAGTACTATGGGGGGGGGATCCTCAAGTTTAAAAAAAATAACTAAACATGAGAGTGTGACTGAAACGTGAAAGTGTCGATGGCTAGAACTCATCCACTATAATTAATTGAAGTTCAGAACAGTTCTATTACATTTTTTTGCTAGGTGCATTTTGTTAATGATAATGGTGTAGCCAAAAATACAGTTTCTGTTTTAAAAGTTTAATTCTAATCAAAAGTTGGCAACCATAGACATTCTTTAGAAGCTCTTTGTTTGTTAAATACAAATACAGTAATAAAAGAGGTATGAGAAACTTTCAAAGGGTTTAGGGTCCTGCTAGCTTTTTGAGTCTTGTCGACCATCTGAGGCAGTACTAAAAATACAGTTTCTGATCTGAAAGTTACATTCTAAGCTACAGTTGGCAACTTTATATATTATTATTGAAATGCATTAAATACAAATGTAGTGATAAAAAGATGAGAAAATATTTTCAAAGGGTAGTTTAGGCTTGTTTGGTTCTTCTTAATGCTACTCGACTATCTAAGGCAGTCATAGGGAGGGGTTGGGGTCTTTAAGTTTAAATAAATCTCCATAACATAAAAGTATGACACAACACTAGATAGAAGTTGCTTTTTAGAATTGATTGTAGTCACTAAAAGTGCAGTCAGAAATATTTATCATGTGTATTTTGTAAATGTTGTTTTGCTTAATCATAACAAGGAATGCCAAAATAAGTTTATGCTCTAAAATTTTTATTAAAAGCTAAATTTGAGCATCTTTATGATTCTTTAAAAGCTCTCTGCATATAAAATGAATATCTAGGATATAAAATAGAGAAAAAATAAAGTACTTTTGCGCATATTGTTTTTCTTTACTTGGCTATGTAAAAAGTCATGCTTGGGGGTGCCATGCTTAAAGTACTGTTAAACCATGGTATATATAGTGCAACACATTCCATTAATTTAATTTTCATAAAAACATATACTTTAAGTGTTTGTAAGTGGAAGTGTTATTTTGATCAATTAATGAGATTATCTATAAATCAATTTCTGTTCCGAAAATTTAATTTATCAACTACATTTGAACTATTAATAAAATTTTTATATTTCTCTATCTTTGAACACATTTGAAATTAACAAACATGAATGAAAGTGTAGATTGATTTTTAAGTAATGAGTATTCAACCCTGTAAGATTCCTCGTAGTACTACAATTAAAAAATTAATTTGTACTTTGGAAATATATTTCAAAGTAAATAAATATACCCCAAACTGGAATAATCAACTTTTTTTAAACACAAATACTTTTTACAGAAAAATAACAGTATAGTATACAAAAATATGCACACGGAGTAATACAATTTTTATTACAATTCGAAGCGATTTTGAACCTTTTTAAACAAAACTTTTAAAATGTTTATCTTTCACATTTTCGATTATTACATTAGCGATATCAAATCTGAAATGTTTTGTATTATAGCGAAAGTCCTTTTTTTTTTTTTTTTTTTTGTCAAGTTACTTTTCAAAACAAACCGAGATTCAATGCCATAACCAATAAAACAGCAACAAACTGCCCACGTGACTTTATGGTTTGCGGTTAGGGGATAGCGTTAGGGTTACGGTAAATTTCCGAAATAAGGGAGCGATTCCCTTCCTTATCTCACGCGCATTCTGATTGGTCGAGAGGATAAGGTTTGGGTTAGCGTTAACGTTACGGTTCACCGAACGGTATGCAAAAGCTCTCTATTATGTTACGAAACTTTTTAGCGCACAGTACACTGTAAAAAATAGGTTGCTTTTGCAGAAAAAATATGTAGTGCCAGAAAATTACTTTGCAAAATTTATGTAGTAATAGGAAAATAATTTGATGAAAAAAGAGACCGCAGCTTGCTGTGTAAGGATTAATCCTCATTGCATTTTGAAGAGGTTGAGGATAACTTTGTAGAGTTGGGATTGAATTAGCATTGCACTGAAGGTATTAAAGAGCTATTGTGGTGACGGATTCCGTAGTTCTAGTGAAGATAAACACATTTGATTGCGGAATCTTTTAGCTATAACGTATGCAGTAAAAAAATCTGTTACTTTTACAGAAAAAAAACCTGTATTTACAGAATTACACTGCAATTTCTTAAGAGTTTTGTCTAAAAAAATATGATGTTTTTTAAATAAATTTTTTGTGTGTTTTTTAAAGAGTAAAGAGTACTAGACTGCAGTCAAGTTGAGGATAGCTTTGTAGCTAATGGATTGAATTAGCATCGCACTAAAAGTATTAAAGAGCTATTGGTAACGGATTCTGTAGTTCTAGTGAGAATAAACACATTTGAGATATTATTTTACGAAACTTTTTAGTGCACCGTACACTGTAAAAAATATGTTGCTTTTACAGAAAAAAATATATAGTAGCAGGAAAATACTTTGTAAAATATATATAGTAATAGGAAAATAATTTGATGAAACAGGAGACCGCAGCTTGCAGTGTAAGGATTAATCCTCATTGCATTTTGAAGAGGTTGATGATAACTTTGTAGAGTTGGGATTGAATTAGCATCGCACTGAAGGTATTAAAGAGCTATTGTGGTGACGGATTCCGTAGTTCTAGTGAGGATAAACACTCTTGAGATGCTGTGCTGCGGGATCTTAGCGACATCGTACACTGCAAAAAATGTGTTAATTTTACAGGAAAAAACACGTATTTACAGAAATATACTGTGATTTCTTTAGAGTTTTGTCGGAAAAAATATGCTGTTTAAAATTTAAAAAAAAATTATTTATAGCGTTAAGAGTAGCAGACTGCATTCAAGTTCCGGATACTTTATAGTGTTGGGATTGAGTTAGCATCGCACTGAAGGTATATTAAAGAGCTATTGTGGTGACGGATTCCGTAGTTCTAGTGAGGATAAACACATTTGAGATATTATGTTACGAAACTTTTTAGTGCACCGTACACTGTAAAAAAATCTGTTGCTTTTACAGAAAAAAATATATAGTACCAGAAAAATACTTTTCAAAATATATATATAGTAATAGGAAAATTATTTGATGAAAAAGAGACCGCAGCTTGCAGTGTAAGGTTTAATACTCATTGCATTTGGAAGAGGTTGAGGATAACTTTGTTGTGTTGGGGATTGAATTAGCATCGCACTGAAGGTATTAAAGAGCTATTGTGGTGACGGATTCCGTAGTTCTAGTGAGGATAAAGACACTTGAGATGTTATGTTGCGGAATCTTTAGCGGCGCCGTGTGCTGTAAAAAATATTTTACTTTCACAAAAAAATATATATAGTACCAGAAGAATACTTTGCAATATATATAGTAACAGGAAAATAATTTGATGAAAAAAGAGACTTCAGTTTGTAAGGATTAATCCTCATTGCATTTTGAAGAGGTTGGGGATAACTTTGTAGAGTTGGGATTGAATTAGCATCGCACTGAAGGTATTAAAGAGCTATTGGTGACATATTCCGTAATTCTAGGGACGATAAAGACATTTGAGATATTATGCTCGGACTTTTTAGCTACACCGCATACTGTAAAAAAATCTGTTGTTTTTACAAAAAAAAATATATAGTAGCAGAAAAGTATTTTGCAATATATATATATATATATATACTAGCAGGAAAATAATTTGATGAAAAAAGAGACCGCAGCTTGCAGTGTAAGGATTAATCCTCATTGCATTTTGAAGAGGTTGGGGATAACTTTGTAGAGTTGGGATTGAATTAGCATTGCACTGAAGGTATTAAAGAGCTATTGTGGTGACGGATTCCGTAGTTCTAGTGACGATAAACACTCTTGAGATGTTATGCTGCGGAATCTTAGCGACATCATACACTGTAAAAAATGTGTTAATTTTACAGGAAAAAAACACGTATTTACAGCAATATATACTGTGATTTCCTTGTTTTGTCGGAAAAAATATGTTGTTTATATTTTAAAAAAAAATTATTTATAGCGTTAAGGGTAGCAGACTGCATTCAAGTTCCGGGTAACTTTATAGTGTTGGGATTGAGTTAGCATCGCACTGAAGGTATATTAAAGAACTATTGTGGTAACGGATTCTGTAGTTCTAGTGAGAATAAACACATTTGAGATATTATTTTACGAAACTTTTTAGTGCACCGTACACTGTAAAAAATATGTTGCTTTTACAGAAAATATATATCGTACCAGAAAAATACTTTTCAAAATATATATAGTAAAAGGAAAATAATTTGATGAAAAAAGAGACCGCAGCTTGCTGTGTAAGGATTAATCATCATTGCATTTTGAAGAGGTTGAGGATAACTTTGTAGAGTTGGGATTGGAATTAGCATCGCACCGAAGGTATTAAGAAGCTATTGGTGACAGATTCTGCAGTTCTATTGCGGATAAAGACACTTGATATGTTGTGCTACGAACCTTTTAACAACATTGCACAAAGTAAAAAATATACTTTTACAGAAAAAACGTGTATTTAAAGAAATATACTGTTATTTAAATTTTTATGGGGTTTTTTTGTAAAAATAGGCTGTTTAAAGTAAAAACAGGTTTCTTTCTGTTTTTTTATGCGTAACCCTGCAGTCAAGTAGAGGATAACTTTGTAGCGTTGGGATTGAATGAACATCTCAATGAAGCTATTAAAGAGCTCTATTGGTGACGGATTCCTTGATTTTAGTTACGATAAAAACACTTAAGATGTTATGCTACGGAACTTTTAACACATTCGCTGCCACTATATCATCGATAGAGGCTTCATCGATGCAGGCTGATGAAGTAGAAGAACATCCTGTTTTTTAAAACCTGTTCGTTACAATGGAAATGTAACTAACTATTCTTCATTTTCGAACAAGTACAAATCTTATTTTGAGATCGTAAAATTGTAAGGTTAGGTTGAATTAACGTCGCTATAACTAAAGCTACACGACAGCTAGTCTTAAAAATACGAGGAAATGTTCCTGACGAAAGATACACTTCACAATAATACAAAAACTGCATAACCTTTAAAATCTATGTATGGAAATTCGTCAGTCACATCTGAGATTACTAGGCGGTTGGTTGGTAGGACATATATATTTTCCGACTTGTGTGCTGGGTCAGAGACCCGCATTACTAGGTGTCAATTAAATGTCACACAAAATTATCGATGAAAGAGCTAGATCGTGTAGTTTGTGGAAAGATTAGATTGGTTTGGTTTGGTTTGAATTATCGTCGCACTAGAGCTACACGAGGGCTATTGGCGACGGGCGTCGTATTTTAGAACCACAGTCAGGTGACGAGCCAACACCTGGATAGGCACCCAACGCAACCGTTAAGGGCGACATCGTACGCAGCGTTAGGACTTTGAAGGATATTTAACGTGCACTCCTTTACACGGTGTATTATTCGTCGGACATTTTTGGCTGCACGGGCCGTTTATAGGTCGGCAGCTATTTTGGCGATGCCCGGACCCGAACCTGGGACCATTCGCATGCTAAGCGAGTGCTTAACCGACTGGGCTCCCCAGCCCTGGAAAGATTAGACCATCATGCTTACAAAGTTTACAAACGAACTTGAACTCATAAGAACGGTTGGCGAAATGGTACTATGAATTTCAACAGAATATGCTGTTATCGGTGAATCGGAACCACGCGACTCCCTAAGGAGTCAGTGGCATCCAACGTGTTAAGCGACACCGTATGCTGTACAAAATATTTTACAGAAATATACTATACTTTTACAGAAAAGAACATTTATTTACAGAAATATACTGTAATTTCTTTAGAGCCTTGTCTGAAAAATACATTGTTTAAAATAAAAAGTTTTTCTGTTTTTTAAAGCGCAAAGAATACAAGAGTACAGTCAAGTTGGGGATAACTTTGTAGCGTTGGGATTGAATTAGAATCCCACTGAAGGTATTAAAGAGCTATTGTTGAGGATTCCGAAATTCTAGTGAGACACTTGAAATGTTATGCCTAGACTTTTTAGCTACTTTAATTTTACAGAAAAAAAATGCATAAAAATTAAATTTACTTTGCAAAATCAGGCTTTTAAAATTTAAAATAAGTTTTTAGTGTGTTTTTAACAGCGTAAAGAGTACTAGACAACAATGTAGGATTTTGGGTTGATTTTGTAGGGCTTAGATTGAATTAGCATTCGATGTATTGAAGAGCTGTTGGTGACGGACTCCATATTTCTAGTAATGATAAAAACACTTGATACTTTGCGCTACGAACCTTTTAGCTACATTGTACACAGTAAAAATATATACTTTTACAGAAAAAAACATATATTTACAGAAATATGGTGCAATTTTTTTTTCTCCGGCGGATTGTAGTTGGGTCAGTTTTTTAAACATTTTCGGATGTATATTTCTATCCTTCGTAAGGAGATTTAACACTGCCAAATGAGCTTTAGAATTTAGAGAATTGTCGACTTTATTCAGTTTAATTTGTACCATTATAATAAGTCTCCAATGAATCAGCCGGGCCCTTTATTTGATATATACTTTGGAGAATTCGAATTTTGAAAATACGCCTTTAATGTGTTATTAAAAGATCATATCAAGGATACTTATTTAAGTCCTTAATTATTTCATCGTGCGCGAAACATTTTTTCTAAATTCCTATCAACCCCCAATAAACACACGTTCCAAAGTCGCGCAAATTTCTTGTTATATAATCTGCAGCTAAATATTTCCGTAACATGTTAAGTTATTACAGGTTCAATTAATCAATTGCTTCTACTGCTGATCATCTGTTAGAAGCAAGAACTTTTTCAAAAACATTCTGAATATTTTTACCCATTTCTGCATTTATTCATAATTTTTCAATTAAAATCTACACTAATTCAATTTAAAAAGTAACAAATCGCAAATGCGCTGATGAAAATTTTTTGTTTACGTACAATAGTTAGAATAAAACACTTCAATTATTTAATGCCATTTCAGCAATTATTCTAATGACAATGGAAGATAAGAACACAATTAAAATAATAAAAATAAAAATTTACCTTGCATTTTTTGCATTTTTATTTGTAACCATTCAACAAGAAATAATTATATATAATTTCTTCTTTCAAAACTATAGATGTTTTAAAATCAAAGTACATAAATCCGTCAAATTACACAACAAAGTAATAAGAAAACATAATAACCTTTTCCCCTTTAATTGCTAAATGCTTTTCGGTTTTGCAAGTGCAATGCCCAAGGCGATGTTACTGTACAAAGTTAATTGCTAATTATCTTCTTGAATCAGATTTTAAAACCAACATTTGAAAACACTTATTTTCGAGGTTTTAAAAGATAAAAAGTTTATTTTCGAAAAATGGGTTTTCAATCTTTAGCAAAACGTCTATTTTCACTCCATTCGGAACAACGTGGTAACTAAATTATTCAACCGAAAGTTTTAAATTAAAGTTCTGTGAAAACAATGAGTAGGACAAAAAAAAAAGATGTGGAACAAAAAAACAAATCGCTCTTTAAGACACCTGTTTTTGGTCTAACCACAGATTTCATTTTGATCGAGAAACACATTTTGGTAGACTTGTGAGCTGGAGATCAAATATGTTTTTTAAAAAGTTTTTTCTTTTCGATTTTTAACATGTGTAGCAATCATAAAGAGCTGGAGTACTGGGAAGCGGGTTTTAATATCCAAAAAAACTAAAAACCAACTCCCTAAACATAAAAATAATCTCAGCATGGAAGATCAAAATATACGATTTTTGAAATATTTATCCAAGTCAATAGTAAAGGTTGTGCGCCCTGTTTGTTTGGCATGGGGACTTTATACAGAGTCGTAATGTTTAAGTTAATTATGTCAAACAGATATTTAATCACATTGGTTATCCATTTAATTATAATTTTTGTTTTAAATTTCTTTATTGCTGTTGCGTTGGCTTTTAGTATTTCATATTTTTACAATTATTTTACTACATTCTTATTTGTAATTCGTTTTTTTGTGTGCCTATTTTATAGCAGATTTATGGCCTTAATTTAATTATTACATCGATATTTGTTACGTTTTCTTACATTTTACGTTTCCAAGTTTTACAATTGGCATTTCATTCAGATATCCGATTTCTGCTGTGTTCCACCTATAGAGACATAGATTCACCTATAGAAACTTAATAAAGTATTTATTTTCATTCATAATTTCTGTTGCCACACAAGAACTGAAATATATCCGTTGAAAATAAATATTGACTAAACAGAAGAAACTCTTCAAGCAATAAAATCTACAGTTATAAATAATCACCGTCTTTCAAAAAATACCGTTTCTGACTTCTTTTTAAGAAATCTTTTCATTCAGTTTGCAAGAATGAAAAGAGAAAACCTTTTTACGATTCTCTCAAGAAAAAAAATAGAAATGAAAAATCTCGAACAGAAAAAGAATGAAAAATCCTAATTAGAAGCCCTGTTTTCTGTATTAATGCACTTGAAACAAGCTAATGATAAACACTAGAGCTTTTTCATTATCTTTTTAGGGTTTTCTTTTTTCGAATACTTTATCTTCGGTTCATTTCGTTGCGCGTTCGTGAATTTCACGTTTGGGTGAAATGATTCGTATGCATTCCTTTGCGATAGGTCTTTTTGTAATTTGTAAATGATAAATTTATTTACAATTTTCTAAAATTATATTTGTTTGTATTTCTATTTTTGAAGCCTTTAAAAAGACAAAAATAGTTCAAGAGATAATAAATTAAAACACAAAAATACTATAGTCGATTAACCTTAATTCAAATGCTTAGCATTTTAAGCGGAAAGTCTTGATTTTACAATTCAAAATGGTCCTTATTCAATTTTTATAAATAATAGAGGTGAATAAGTGAAAAAAATATGAGTTCTTATCCATTCTGTGGGCTCGAATCTATCCAAACGGAATCTTTAACAATAAACGGAATTGTAAGTGGCAAAATGCAGTATGATATGGTATGGTATGGTACATGTATATCCCAGCTTGTGTGCTTGTTCAGAGAACCGCTTATAAGCTTTCGTCAAGTGGGACAGACACAGAAAGAATCTTAAGAGTCACAAAGAAAGGAATTACACCTAGAACAAATAACAACATTTATTGACGGTCACAAACATCCATGCCTGACCGGGATTCGAACCCAACCCCAGCAGCTCCAAAGGCTAACATCCTAACGATTGCGCCACCGGGGTGGCAAAAAATGCAGTATACACAGTTGATGGGCCACAGGATACCCATTTAAAGGCCATAGGAAATCTTCCGTTTGATGGCAGCTGTTTCTTAGGTACATTTTTGGCTACTATAGGTATCTCTTGTTTTCACAAACTGGAAAGGTACCAAATTATTTTTGTAGAATTTACATCATTCTAAAAACCCCATGTTCTGACTGGGTGGTTGAATGGTAAGGTAGAAGGCCAGGCAGTCGGAATTTCACTCAGAATCAATGCGAAGAGTACAGTCGGAAGATTAGAAGTACATGATTAAATCTCTGGAGTTGGAAGTCCCGAGCAAGCGCACGATGGCTCAGCTGGTTTGCTTTGACTGCCCGCTCATGTCTGGACATCGTTACTTGACCACAGTTCTAAATTGCGAGGTGAAATTGGCTGTGTTAAAGATCTATGGTAGCTAGAAATAGACAGTATGTCTTTAAACCCTAAATGTGAAATGGGGTCCACAGAGAGATTTTCGTAAGAGCCTCTTCTTTCACTAACATATTGAAAAGGAAATGCGTGGTGGGAAATCTTCCAATGGACTCGACTTTTTTTTGTAAGTTCTGCTGTTCGTGTAACAATGCATTCATTCATTACTATGGGCGCATTCCTAATCCATTCATTGTTACGTCCCATAAAAAAGAAAATATCCAACACAGCAATAAATGCTACATTTTCCCATCGAGGTTAGACCAAAATGGTGATGATGGGCGCCAAAAAAGAAAATGAAGCAGTCTGGTTTCTGAAAGTCGCCAAATGATGTGTAATATAATGGTCAGTCAATATCAACTTGAACTAGTGCGTATACTGTCACGACAACCGAAGGTTTTGGTGAAATGGCGAAATCTTCTTTTCGTCGTCAAAATCCAATTAAATGCCGACTTGCTCAACCTAATAATGAATAGAAGAGGCGTATAGTTTCTCTTCTAGCCACTGTACCAATGATACCGTAACGTCTAATGTCTTAGTAGGTGATCTCGAGTTGTCATTCGACCAAGTTGCGGCTGCTATGTCTAATAAGTAGTGAAAATGTTGATGCTGTTAAATGAGAGTAGTAAGGACCCCACTACCGCGTCAATCAAGGCGTGGCCACCTGTCAAGATGCCCCGCCCACCTGTCAAGAAAACCCCGCCCCTTTGAAAATGGAGGCTTCTGATTGGTCGAGGGCGGAGCTTATGGAAATGGAAGCTCCTGATTGGTCGAGGGGGTGTGGTTTAAGAGTTGAACTGTAACAGGAGGGTTTTAGCCGAGTTGAGATGTTAGAGTTACTGCTTCCAGACAAGGTTTCGGTATAGGATCTTATTGTGTGACGTCATATGGACTGTTGCGATGTATAGTTTCAGTTATAGGGTCTTATTGTGTGACGTCACATGGAATGTTGCGATGTATGGTGTCAGTATAGACTGTTTTAGTGTGACGTCATTGTTGAGTTGTAGGTAACCTACTTTAGTTTCGGATTTCGCAGTTGAGTTGTTTATTGCTGCCGTGACGTCATGATTACTTGTTGAAACTCGCAATTTTAGGTAATATTATATGAGTGGCAACGACATTTTCTTTGGATATGACTGGGTTGTTTCTGATAGTTAGAATAAAATAGTGGTGACATCTATTGGTGAGGAAATGAAATAATAAATCAGTTCAATTATATTTAAAAATCTTATTGAGTGGGGAATCGAACCCTCTTTCTTGTGACTGATAAAAGATAACCGTGGCCAAGTAGTTGATCCTTTCAGGGATTATAACCACTCGGCCACGGTTACCTACCTTCTCTGAGCTTTGAAATGGTAAAAAATGACTGTGTATCGAAGCAAATGGATTAGTTGTAAGCATGATGTCACCGAGTGAAGACGTGTGGGCAACTTGTGTGTATTTTGGACTATTAATGGTGATAGCCATAGTTTACATTTTTACAGAGAGTGAACGTGTAGCTATTGATTTTGTACTTCATATTAATGAAACTGCTAATCTAACTTTATCACTATGATGAGAGTTACAATACGAATAGGTAAAATTACATGTTTTAATGAATCAAACGTATCAAAACCCAGCAAGCGTAGCAAGTTTTGGTGGTGTAAGTGCATTATACCGTGCTGTGGATGGCAAAATTCCAAAGAAGACAATCCGGAAATGGTTGGAAGGAGTGGATGCATACACTCTGCACAAACCGGTTCGTCACAAATTTCAGACGAATCGAGTGATAGTGAATGCGATAGATCAACAATGGCAAACTGATTTGGTGGACATGCAGAATGTAAAAAAATTTAATGATGGTTACCGTTACATATTGACCTGTATTGACGTTTTATCAAAATATGCATGGGCAATACCTCTCAAGAAGAAGACGGGTGGAGACATTGTAAAAGCGTTCAAGGTCATTTTGAAAGATCGTCAACCCGATTTTCTGCAATTTGATAAAGGAACCGAATATAAAAATAGTGTGTTCCAAAACTTTCTGAAAGAGAAGAAAATTAAATTTTTCACAACCAATAACGCAACGAAGGCTTCCATTGTAGAAAGATTTCATAGGACGTTGCGATCCAAAATGTGGAAATACTTTACTAGTAAAAATACCTATCGTTATATTGATGCATTACAAGATTTAATTAAAAGTTATAATCATACTTACCATAGGAGTATTAAACGAGCACCCGTGGAAGTCACTTTAGAAAACGAACAAGACGTATGGCTTGCATTATATGGCGCTGATAAGAGACCTCCGCCCAAATGTGTTTTTAGTATAGGAGATACAGTGCGTATATCTAGGAAAAAGTTAACTTTTGAAAAAGGTTATGAAACGAATTGGACTGAAGAATTGTTTATAGTAACCGAATGTATCAAAAGGCAACCTGCTGTCTACCGAATCAAGGACTTATTAGGTGAACCCATAGAAGGAACATTTTACGCTCAAGAAATGCAAAAAGTGTTAATGAAAGAGGAATATAAAATTGAGAAAGTTTTGAGGAAAAGACTTGTGAAAGGACGACAGGAATATTTTGTGAAATATAGGGGATACCCCATCAAGTTTAATCAGTGGATTCCCGCTTCAGCATTCAATCCTCTATAAATATAGTCAACACATCAAATTTAGGTCAGTTAGGCCTTTTGTTAGTTCAGTATGAGTTTCTATATCACTTTAGTCTCGGACAGTTCCATGTCCTATTTCCCAGATAATAAAATTTCGCATTTTATTACTCGCTTACCTATCCCCATTGAATTAAAAGGAGAATGGGAAGTTGGAATGGTAGAATTTGTTTACCCACACACATGGTATAACATTAACGATCAAAATAACTTGTTTGGCTTTGAAGTAGACGGAGATATTACAGCAGGAAGACGCATTCCACCAGGATGTTATGAAACTGTTCCAGATATTTTGAAGGCGATGTATGTGGAAGAACATAAAGATAGAATTATTATGAATTTCAACAAAGTGACAAAACGTGTTAAAATCAATGTGAAAAATATGGCTAAAGTGGTTCTACACGATGGCCTTGCTCAAATACTTGGTTTCGAACCTATGGAAATTACTTCACCGGATCCAAATATTGAAAACACAGTTATAAGCCCAATGGTAGCGGATCCCACAGCACATTATCATGTGCTCATGGTTTATACAGATATTGTGGAGCCGCAACTGGTAGGTGACATTTTAGCTCCCTTACTTAGAGTAGTGAGAGTGAAAGGTCAAGATGGTGAGACAGTGAGTGAACAATACGACAGACCTCATTATTTACCCGTGAATCGTAAAATGATAGAGACTTTAGAAATCGTTATAAGGACGCACATGGGTTGTTTAACGCCATTTGAACGCGGCCGTTCGTACGTGAAGTTACACTTTCGTCAGAGATCTCTCTCATAATGTATGTTCCTTATCAATGTTGTCAAAAATCCTTCGAGGATTACTACACTCACCAGAGAGGAAATGGCTTAAGCTATTATCAAGGAAGTCCCTATCAGAGAGGTTATGGATTAGGTGGACTATTTAGATCATTTTTCCGATCAGCTGCTCCCTTGCTCAAATCAGGTGTTAAAGCGATTGGAAAACAACTTTTTCATAGTGGAATTAATTTGATGAATGACATTTCTCAAGGCGAAGATTTGAAAGGGGCGGCCAAACGTCGTTTCAAGGAAGTTGGTAAAGTGTTGACAGATAAAGCCGCTACTAAAGTCAAGAATATGATTGGTAATGGAAAACGTAATAAAAAGCGTAAGCGCAGTAAGAAGTCAGTCAGTTCACGTTTAGTCAAGAAGAAGTGCGCAACTCCAGATATTTTCTCCTAATGGCTTCCCTCATCTATAAAGATTCGCTGCCCTGTGTGAAGTCGGAACTGGACCTGTTTACAGTACCGCCCACTCAGACTGTTATCGAAAAGGGCCAATTCTCTGAATTTTTCCCCCTTTCAACTGTTAAAGATGGTGGACCGATTGAATTCAACATTTCTGGAAGTGGAGAGGAATATGTAGATCTCGCTGCATCTTATCTACACGTTAAAGTTAAAGTTCTCAAAGCAGATGGAAGTGTATTAACAGACACTGATTCTGTTGCCCCAGTCAACCTATTTCTACATTCTCTATTCAGCCAAGTGGATATTAGCTTAAACGAAAGGAATATTTCATCAGCCACCAACACCTATCCCTACAGAGCCTACATTGAAACTTTACTTAATTATGGAGAAGATGCAAAGAAAAGTCTACTTACCTGCGAAGGATTCTTCAAAGACACTCAACCTGAAAAGATTGACTCTCAAGTCAAAGAGGCAGATGCTGGACTCATCAAGCGCGGTCAACTTATTAAAAATAGTCAAACTATGGATTTAATTGGGCAACTTCATTGTGACATATTTCAGCAGAATCGATTATTAATTAACTTGGTAGATATAAAAATCAAAATGATACGTAGTAAACCAGAATTCTGTCTCGTCTCACCTACTACCAATGTAGCTGGTTTTAAAGTAGTCTTGGAACATGTTTCCATGTTTATTAGAAAAGTGAAGGTTAATCCTGCAGTATCTATTGCACATGCAAAAGCTTTGGAAAAAACATCTTGCAAGTACCCCATAGACCGTGTTATTTGTAAAACCTATAGTATTTCAAAAGGGAGTTATTCCTTTTTACAAGATAATGTGTTTCTAGGGCTCATGCCCAAAAGAGTTATAATAACCTGTATTGAAAATGTTGCCATGAATGGAGAATATTCAAAGAACCCTTTTCTGTTTAAACATCATAACGCAAGTACTGTAGGAATTTACGTAGATGGTCAACCAGTTCCAGCTAAACCATTAGAGTTAGATTTTAATTCTAACAGTTACACACGAGCTTACTATAGTTTATTCTCGGGATTTAATAATGATAAAGGAATTTATTTATCACAAGAAGAATATGCCAAGGGACACGTACTATATTCATTTGATTTAACTCCTGACATGTGCAACGGAGATCATTTCAATCTACAGCATCAAGGAAATTTACGTGTGGAAATCAAGTTCTCGGAAGAAATTACTCAAACTTTATCTGTGTTGATTTATGCAGAGTTTCAGAACGTCATAGAAATATCAAAGTCTCGGCACGTTATATGTGACTTCCCTAATTAATGGATACCCGACAAATTACAGTTATTCTCTCCAATCATACAAAAACAAAACATTCCTTTCTGGGTGTTTTCCCAAGCGATCAATTACCTACAAGTATTCCTCACTACCCCGCCTGTTTTGTTGCCAACACTGACAGGTCGTCGGAAGAAGGTAGCCATTGGGTGGCTTTCTACATAAATTCTCCATCATCTATATGTTTCTTTGACTCTTATGGGAACCCTCCTATGTACTTTGAAGGTGGAATATCTAAATATGTGGAATATTATCAAGATCTTGAATTTAATCCTATGAGATTACAATCTAATGTTACTTCTGTTTGTGGTCAATATTGTATCTATTATCTGTATGTTAAATGTCATGATTATTCTTTGAATGACATTTTATTATCTTTTTTGCCTAATCAACTCTGTAATGATAGGAAAGTGCACCATTTTGTAACCAAGCGCTTTAAAGTTGTAACGCCATTTTATCAATAAAAGTATTTAAAGACATACATTTTTGTGTCATGTATCATTTCAACATGGAATTCCCAAAGCTTCAGACGCCTTTTACTTTAGTATCAGCAGGGCCCACCGGAAGTGGTAAGACATATTTCATACGAGAATTACTCAGCCATAAAGAAAACATGTTTTCAGTAGTACCCGATAAAATCGTGTGGTTTTACGGTATTTATCAACCCTTATACGATCAAATTGAAGACGTCACGTTCGTAGAAGGTTTACCTACGGACTTTAAAGACTATTTAGGAAAGAGCACACTTTTTATCATAGATGATCTCATGCATTCTTCTAACGATAAGCGACTCAGCGATCTTTTTACGAAGGGAAGTCATCATTGGAACTTGAGTGTTATTTTTGTAACACAAAATTTTTTCTATAAGGGAAAAGAAATGCGCGATATTACATTGAATGCTCATTATCTCCTACTCAATAAAAACCGACGAGATATGAGTCAAGTGGGTCATCTAGGAAGACAAATATTTCCAAGACATGTGAAACTTTTCCAAGAGGTGTTTGAAGACGCTACAAAAAATCCATATTCTTATCTATTCATTGATTTACACCCCAACACTTCTGAAGACTTAAGATTACGTACCAATATATTACCACATCAAACACAATGTGTCTATCAATTCAAGTAATATAAAAGCATAATGCACGTGAAAATTTCATCAGTTGTCAAGATGACGCTCCAGAAGAAGCAGTTGGATCAGTTACGTTTATTGCAAATATGCCCTAAAAAATTACGAAAACAATTTATAGAAAAAGTGAATAAGCAGTATATAAAAACAATATGTGAATGCTGTCTCAACACATTAAAAGGAAACGTTCCACTGACAACACAACAGAAGAAAAAGCTCTCCAAACATAAGGCAACTTTAAGAAAATTGAGTAATCGACGACTTGCTCTCTCGAAGAAACGGAAAATTATATCTCAGAAAGGAGGTTTCCTTAACTTACTTATTCCGAGTGTACTAAGTGTCATTACTTCCCTTATCCATGGCTGAAGTAAAAAAGTTTTCTCTTATACCGGAAGAATTTGTGATAAAGCATACTGTTTCCAATAAAAGATTAAGTGAACTGGACAAGTTGATGATAAAAATATTAAATAGTAACTTGCCAGATCATGAAAAATTAATGCGATACCAAGAAGCACTCCAGACAAGCTTGAATCTGCAGGAATACAATACTCCTGGAAACAAAGACTCATTACCTGAAAAGAAAGACCCATTACCTGAAAAGAAAGATACACCTACACAAGAAGCTGAAAAGAAGCCACTAAAAGTCAATTACCAAGACCTTATTTTACCTTCCATACCCAAGAATATGCGTGGAAAAGCCGAAAATGTATTAGGTCTTATCAAGAATCAACCTGATATATTATCGTGGAACTCTAAAGGACAACTCATAGTAAATAATGAAGCAATACCCAACTCTAACATAATTGACTTCTTCACTCACTTGTATAAACCTAAAATCAATATATCAAATGGCGATGTATATGATAAAGTACTGAAGGATTTAAATATTCCTATGCAGTTTATTGCAAATACTAAGACATCTGAAAAAAAGAAAGTTGTAAATAAAAGAAAACCTGGAAAACGAGTTGTAAAACCTTCCATTACGTGGGAACCATATTAAATAAAAAATTATTTAAGTCTTATAAATTTGTTGTTGTTACTTATTTCTAAAATCATACAAACACAAATAATTCCAATAATACAAGTATTTATTCAGGGAAACAATTTTTCTTTTACATCCTCATAAATGAGCGAATCAAAAAATGCAGCATTAAAGTGTTGTAAAACATTTTTTCCACGCAGGCTTTCAACTATCTTTTTTACATTTAGTATCAGGAGAGCGTCTTCCCCTACACGGGAACGTACGTCTTCAGAACTCATAGTCATACAGTCGTGACTAAATGCCGATGGATCATTAATCTTACAACCGTCACATTCCAATAGGCTGTAAGCATTTAAGCTTACTTCGTTGTGTAGGGTATCTAGATATTCAGTGAGAGGAGAGGTAGCTAGTTTTTGGTCAGATAACTGTTCGAGAATCGTTGCGGGTAATATCGTGTTTAAAAGGGTTAATTTAATGAATTCAATTATGTCGAAAACAATATCTTTAATTTGAGCGAAACGTTCACAGTCCACTTTAAGGGAGGAGCTTTTGAGCTTAAACTCTTCAAAATGGTAAATCTGAGAAAAAACTAACTCACCCTCGTTACTGAATATAGCAAGTTGGTTGTTGCAGATCACGCTGGAACTTTTGTATACGGTGTTCACTCTATGAATTTTTGCACAAAATTGTTGAAACGTTTGAGTGTTCATGACTATACCCTGTATAGTGGGATAAGCGTTTGCAGTAGGAGAATCATCGTAAATAGTATGCTGCCTCATGTGAACAAATAGCCGGCTGTCCATTTGCTGTACTGAGACAATGAATCCATAGCCTAAGTTCCATTCCTTAAGGCACACACTCTTCTTCGGGGGAGGGGACCTTTCATCAATGTATAACTTTGTTAGCCAGTCATTGTCCGGTATAAGGTCTTGAGAGGAGATTCGTCGAGAGGCACTGCTACGTTTCGAATCTTGAGAAGAAAAACAATCTTCCAAAGTCCGCTTTCTCGATGACATAGAAATCTTGCGAAACGTGAGAGAGATTCTTGGTAGCTGCACAGAGGGGTCGGCGGTAATCTCGTGAGAAAAGAAATGGTTCGTCGGCGGGCGCATCAGAAGAAGAGATCCACTTTTCAAGGGCGTCTGGTGGGGTGGAAATCCTTTTCGGGTAAACTGCATCGTCCTGGTGGCTCCAAAGCTCAGCGTTGGGATCACAGAGTCCGGGTCCAGGCATGATTCGTCATCACGATGAGGTCCTATTCTAGAAAAGCCATCCGGATAGAAGTTTAGAAACACATAATTGTATTCTTGGCCTGTCTTGTTTTCCACGTCTTTCTTAATATCCAGCAGTGTAGGGGTCCATGGGAGAGCAGGTACGCTGGTTCCGGAAAAGGCATATGAAAGTCCAGAGTCACCAAAGCCCAATACTTTTCGTCGAGGCGTGTAGATTTTTCCATTGAAGCACAGGTTGAGATCTTGAAATTTGTAATCCAGAAGTTCTCTAAAGAGTTGTTCACAGTGTACTAAACTGTAAAAGTTTGAAATAATTTCAATATCCAAATCGGCAGGGAGAGACATTGTAGACAGTGAACACAGTAGTGTGGCAAAAGCAAATGAAGAATGACGTCCTACATCTGTAGTGCAAGAAATAGAGTTGTAAAGCGCCCCCTATCAACACTTTTTATTGGTTAAAGATATATCTCAGTCCTATCATTGGTTCCCTTATCTGACAATTCAGTGACCACATGGCCAGTATTGCAACTCAGGTCTAATCAGCTGACTCAATCTCACGTGTCTCAACAGACTTAGACTCACTGACTGTCGTGATTGGGATCTACTGATTATCACGAATTAATGAGTCATGTTCGAGAACAAGACTTTATAAACATATAACTAACTAACCTAACTAAACTATAACCCACTACGTTAGTACTTTATTATTATTTTAATTAAATACCATAAGATAGTTACATTTAAGCAATAAATGAATTAATATTATATATTTAATAAGGAATTAAATGTCATTAACATGCAACATGATATAATTATCATTGAAAAAATGTTATAATGCTTATTTAAATAACGTTTAATTCATTAATACTCCATTTCTTACCAGTTTAAAATGAATAAAACATCAATAAATGTAGCATATTTTACGATTACATAGTATTTAATTTGGAGCATAATCCCCATTCGAAATTCGATAATATATTTTTTCTAAATTAATATTAAAAGTCATTCTATTGCATTTTAAATGTTGGTAAAATGTAACGTGATATATTAATCATTGAAAATTTGCAATTCTTATTAAATAACCATTTAATTAATACATTACACTTAAGAATTAAATAATAATCTATTAAATAAAATCTTTTCCCCTTATTTAAATAAATGATTGTTTAAATAATTCCCTTCTTAAATATGTACATTTTATTATTTCTGCGTATGCAAAAAGCTCCGTGTAATTTAGGGGTCACTATCGATGAGGAGGTGATTCACTTATCAGTGGCAAGAGTTGCACTCTTATTGCAATAGATAAGATTTCTTGTTCAAGTGACCCACACAGATAATCATTACACGTTTCATTTTTTCGCTGCTAGGTTGTGCTCTTAGATACTGCGTATTTTAAAATGCAATTTAATAAAACGATATGTAATAGTTGTATTTACTAAAATAAAATATATCGTTTAAGTATGTCGATATATTTATTTCAAGCATAGGTTGAGGGAATTTGTTGGCACCATGAATTTGGATAACAAGGTATGTTATTATTATTTTATTTAGTGTATTTACATTTCAGTATTTCCATGTATGTTTTAATATACAAATTAAACCATAAATAAAATAGCTTATAGTATATTAATTCTTAACCTTATGAAATCAATACTTTATTTCGATTCAATATTGAATTTGTGATATACATTTACACTTATAAAAAATTACTATTTTATATCGAATAAATAGAAATACTTAATATTAATTTTGATGTTAATTATTTTAGTAACATAAATTTATTTATATTAAAAAATAAGATTGCTCATTTATATTTTAGGCTTCTAACCAGCCACATGCTAGTTTTACTGAAAGACACCAGGATTATTCTTCCGAAAATCATGACAACGAATCGGATTTGCAACCAGCGTTAGACAATAATATGGATTCTACATCACTATTAGATATGGTAAGTTTTTAAAAAATTGTATATAAATTTTTGACATTAAAAGTGTACATTTACATAAGTTATTAACCTACAATACACATCCGAAGTTTATTCACTTTCTAGTTACCTTAATATTCAATCAATTGTCATAAATTTATGCTGTTTATCCTGTTTAAACTCTAGAATTTCGAAAATGTCGTACTAAGTAATATAAGTAATAAGTGTTGTACTAAGTTGTAATTGTACTATGTAATTATACTATGCATATAATTGTTTTTTTTTTTCATTTTATATATAACTTTGAAATGTGTTTCTTAAAATATACAGGGTCTAAGACCTCCATAACAATTTTATTTATTTATTTATAAATTTGAAATGTGTTTCTTAAAATATACAGGGTCTAAGACCCCCCTAACAATTTTATTTTTTCATTCACATATAACTTTGAAATAATGTGTGATGCATTTATTAAAAATTAAAAGTCTAAGATCCCCCTAACAATTTTATTTATTTATAAATTTGAAATGTAACTTAAAATATATAGGGTCTAAGACCCCCCTAACAATTTTATTTATAAATTTGAAATGTGTTTCTTAAAATATACAGGGTCTAAGACCTCCCTAAAAATTTTATTTTTTCATTCACATATAACTTTGAAATAATGTGTGATGCAATTATTAAAAATTAAAAGTCTAAGACCTCCATAACAATTTTATTTATTTATAAATTTGAAATGTGTTTCTTAAAATATACAGGGTCTAAGACCCCCCTAACAATTTTATTTTTTCATTCACATATAACTTTGAAATAATGCGTGATGCATTTATTAAAAATTAAAAGTCTAAGATCCCCCTAACAATTTTATTTATATATAACTTTGAAATATTCTTAAAATATACAGGGTCTAAGACCACCCTAACAATTTTATTTATTTATAACTTTAAACTTTTCGTTAAACAGTTTGATGAGGAGCCTTTTCCATATCCCGCTGACATAACGGATGCATTTGAAATGTGTATGGAAACACAAGTTGTAGCTAATCTTATGGATGAGTCATTTTTTTCCAATATTGATGAAACTATTTGTACAGCAAACAGTAAAAGACTACAATTTGGTGCTGGAAAACGAAAAAATGTAAGTAATTTATACAAATTGTACTTTTTTTAAATAATTATTATGACATATTGATTCCTATAAGTTTTCTTTGCACATTAACTTAAATATATATATATAAATATATATATTTATATATACTATTATAAATATTTAATTGTGCTTCATATTGCAGGAGGACTCGCATACCGGTCAACCTGGTCCCAGTCGACAAGTGGAAATTGTCAGCAGTGAATCGGATGCTGATGAACCAGACGCTTTCATAATAAAAGAAAAGTCCAGAAAAACAACACTAAAGTTCCAGGCCAAAGAAATAATCTATGAAGTACGCATAGACCCTGACCGCATTCCACTCTCAGTCAGAAAATCCCCCATGCTATCTGTGCTTGTACAAGTCCGAAGGTTGCTAGAACAACTGATTCGCCGTGTGACGTATAATCTTTCTGACAATGACTTCATACGGTTCTGCCTTTTCTGTGACGAGCTCGACAAGCCCATCAGCACCCTAATTTTAAAAGTCAGCCAAATGACAGTAGACAATTTCCTGAATGCCATCACTAAAGTGTTGCAATCAAAAAAGAGTATAAAATTTGACAACTGTCTCCGTATTGACGTCATCACAGTTCGAAGACCTATAGGAAGTGGTAGAAAGAAAGTGACAAACATTGAAGTAGATCGTCTAAAAAAGAAGTCCATAATCTCCATTAGAGACGATGGATCCCTCCTCTGCTGTGCCAAGGCTATTGTTTTAGCAGTTGCCGTACTGGAGAATGACACCCAACTTGCAAATCTAAGACGTAATGGGAGAGATGCTTTACGAAAGAAGGCAGAAGAGCTGCACAGAACAGCCGGTGTACCATATGGTCCGTGCGGCTTTGAACAAGTAGCTCAGTTTGAGAGAACATTAGATGTTCAAATATGTATCGTCACTCCTGAGAATAGCAATAGGGTAAGTTGATTTTTTCAGTTAAAATTGTAATTATATTCCCTTTAAATTGTACATTTTTTTTTCTGATTTTCAAAATGCAAATTTTATGTACAAAGTGTTCATGTGACAGTCTCTTAAAAATGTTTTTTTTTATTTAAAGGTATCGTATAAAGGACAAGACAGAATCAAAAAAGTGTACATATACTTACACAAAGAACATTATGATGTTATAACATCAATGGCAGGATTTTGTGGATCTAAATATTACTGCAATACCTGCGAAAAACCTTATGAGGACGTCATTAGGCACAGATGTCCTAACAGATGTTACATTTGCTTTCGACTGGACTGTCAGAAAAACATTCCTTTCCGCTGTAGTGATTGCGGCCGGCAGTGCCAATCCACAGAATGCTACACTGCTCATAAAGAGCTCAAGGGAATGAAAAAAACAAATTTTTGTGATGACTTATATCAATGCAGAACCTGCAGCAAGGTCATAAGACGCCGTGAAAGACCACAGCAGCTCCATCAGTGCGGGGAAATGAAATGCAAGTCCTGCAAAACATACGTTTTGCATGATCATAGGTGTTGTCTGTCCACACAAAAGGCCAAACCCTACTCTGTTCAACTACTTTTTTTCGATTTCGAAACTGATCAGAGTACAGGGGAACACTTGGTAAATTTTGCAGTGTGCCAGTACATGAATGGCCAAGAACATGTATTTTCAGGGTACGATGCCTGCGAACAGTTTTGCAAGTTTTTGATAAGTCCCATCCATAAGCACTATACGGCCATCGCACACAATATGAAATCATTCGATGGACAATTTATACTCAAGTGGATGTTGGATCAAGGCTTGCAGCCAACAGTTATTCCAAATGGCTCAAAGCTCATGTCCATAGAGCTAAAATGTTTAGACCTGAGAATAATTGATTCCTTCAATTTTCTCCCCATGGGGCTGTCAAAAATGCCCACTACCTTTGGTCTGACTGAGTTGAAAAAAGGCTATTTCCCACACCTTTTTAATACTCCAGAGCATCAAACATACGTCGGTGCACTTCCTTCTAAGGAATGTTACTGTCCAGATTCAATGACCACTTCAGAAAGACTGAAGTTCCATTCCTGGTATGAAGAACGAAAGAAACACCCCTTTGATTTTCAAAAGGAAATGTTAGAATATTGCAGGTAATTATACTTTCATAAGTATATATATTGTTCAATATAATTGTATGCTAATAATTTAACTATAGAATTGTTTTTTATTGTTATAAATACTTATTGTGCATTATTTATTTACAGGTCAGACGTGGATATATTGAGAAGATGTTGTTCTGATTTCCGACAACAGTTCATTGACTGCGCAAAAGTGGATCCATTTTGCTACGTGACTATTGCATCCGTAGCAATGGCCATATATCGAGCCCATCACATACCGCTCAACTCCATAGCTGCCATTCCTCCTGGTGGATATGTAACCAAAGGCAACTTCAGCCAAGACAGCATACGTTGGATGGATTATGTTTCGAAGCAGGGTGACATACACATCGACCATGCCCTCAATGCAAGTGGGGAGAAGAAAATAGGAGGTATTCCCGTAGACGGATTCTGTGCTGAAAACAACACAGTTTACCAATTTCAAGGGTGCTTTTTCCACGGCTGTCCAAAATGCTTTGACGGAGATTCTGTCAATCCTCTTAACCATGCTAGCATGAGTTCTCTATACAAGAAGACACAGCTGCGAAATCATGACATTCAGCAACATCAGTATAATCTTGTAGAAATATGGGAACACGAATTTGCAGCATTGAAAAAGACCGACCCAGACCTACAAGTCTTTCTACAGCAGCATGAAACGGAGGACAGGCTAAAACCGAGAGATGCTTTTTTCGGTGGGCGCACCAATGCAATTACCCTTTTTTACAAGGGTACAGCTAAGTATATTGATTTTACAAGTCTGTACCCTTGGGTAAATAAGTATTGTGCATATCCAGTGGGACATCCCCAGGTCATCACGCAAGATTTCTTGGATATCGAAGAGTACTTTGGCATTGTGAAATGTAGAGTCATCCCACCTAAAGGTCTCTATCACCCAGTCCTTCCCTACAGGTCTAGCGAAAAGCTCCTATTCCCTTTATGTAGACTTTGCTGCGAAACCAGTCAACAAACAACGTGTACACATACGGACGATGAGAGGTCACTAACAGGCACATGGATCACTGAGGAAGTGAAGAAAGCTGTAGAAATGGGCTACAAAATTTCTAAGGTATTTTTTTTTTCCCTAGAACTAATATTATACATGTCTCCTTTGTAAAAAAAAAGAGAAATAAGTATTATTCATTCTAACATATTATTTATGGATTGTTTTTTCTTCAGATCTTTGAAGTCTACCATTTTGAGGAAAAATCAAGTGACCTCTTCAAGTCCTATATCGATCTTTTCCTCAAGAAAAAACAAGAATCCTCTGGATGGCCTAGTCATTGTACGACAGATGCAGATAAAACAGCATATATTGCTTCCTATGCAGCTAAAGAGGGGATACAGCTGGATCCATCATGCATAGCTAAAAACCCTGGACGTCGTCAAGTAGCAAAGTTAGCTCTCAATTCGTTTTGGGGGAGATGGGGTATGAACTCCAATAAAACGCAACTCTCCTTTGTGAATGATGTCGCCGACTTTAATAAATTAATATTGGATAAAACCAAAGAGGTAGCTTTTTCACATTGCAAATCATGAACTTGTATTATATTTATTTTTTATTCGTATTATAATTATTTTATATTAAACTTTTCTCACTAATTACACAAAAGTAAAATAACATTGGTTTATACTTTGTATTATCGTTTCAGATCAAAGACATGTACATGCCCTCTCAGTCAGTGGCTGCCATTCATTGGTCATACCAGGAGGAGTATGGGATTCCTTATGATGGAACAAACATTTTCATTGCGGCCTTCACTACATGCTACGCCAGGCTAAAACTATATAGCGAGCTTCAGAAACTAGGCGAAGCTGTTTTGTACTTCGACACAGACAGTGTGGTCTACAAATCTACAGGCCTCAATGACCCACCACTAGGTGATTACCTAGGGGATTTCACTGACGAATTGGACCCAGGAGATCATATTACTACTTTTGTCTCTGGTAATTACTTTTTTCCCCCTTGTGTATTTTATACAATGTTTTCATTTATACCTAAAATTATGTATATTTATACATTTCTCTTGTTTACAGGTGGTCCCAAAAATTATGCGTACGAGACACTGCAAGGGAAAAACGTATGCAAAATACGGGGGTTCAGCCTAAACTACAGAAATTCCCTGCAATTGAACTTTGATTCTGTAAAGGATCTAGTCGTACGCAAGGACCTGACGACCAAAATCCCTATCCACAATCCTGCCAAGATTGTCACGGATGGTAAAAGGCGGAAGGTTCTCAACAGAGAAGAAACCAAAATGTATAGATTAGTGTACACAAAAAGGGTCATCCGCGATGATTTTTCAACCATACCATATGGGTTTTAAATATAAATAAACTTTTGAATGATATTTTTTGTGTTTCTTTTTGGTAAATACTTATTTGTGTTATACCTTAAACTTAAATTTTAGTATATTTTATTTTTAAAATTGTAAAACTTTAATCCTATTTTAAATTTTCTAAATTTTGTAATCAAAAAGCTTTCTACAAAGAACCTTTTGGCAGAGGTGAAACCCATATTTTAAATGGATAATTGAAAGTAGTTAAAAAAAAGAAAAATCCTTTAACTGCTTTCGGGGGACTTGCATGCCATGGTAATTTAATAATCTTCATTTGTAGATTTGTTATATGTTTTTCAGCTATATTAGGTAAAGTTGTACATTTTTAAATTGATTTATTATTTCATTCATTCTGCGGAGTTAATGTTTCCCCTGCAGTGTTGCCAGACCCTCTCCGTGCTATCAGTTTTCGCCGTTCGTGACGTATTGATATGCGTTTGTAAGATTGGTTTCGTTTTTGGACTTATACTTTAAAATAGGATTGTTGTCTGGGAATTCGTGGTATAGTGGTTAAGAATACAGGTAAAATCATCATGCGACGAATTTCTTTTGCAGGTTCGATTCCCCAGTCAGAAAAATACAATTTTTTAAAAATTACTTATAAATCCAACTAAAATTAATTCAGGATAAACATAATTAAATGAATTATGAAATATTTAAATTAAAACCAACTAAAAATATTACATCCAAATAAAAATAGAATTATTACCTTATTAAAAATAATGAAAATAACATAGGTTTCTCATTGACACAAACTCATACAATAATTAATTTCCATCCCGTCTCATAGATGGCGCCACGATCGGCTAAAAAACAATGCGAGTTTCAACAAGTAATCATGACGTCACGGCAGCAATAAACAACTCAACTGCGAAATCCGAAACTAAAGTAGGTTACCTACAACTCAACAATGACGTCACACTAAAACAGTCTATACTGACACCATACATCGCAACATTCCATGTGACGTCACACAATAAGACCCTATAACTGAAACTATACATCGCAACAGTCCATATGACGTCACACAATAAGATCCTATACCGAAACCTTGTCTGGAAGCAGTAACTCTAACATCTCAACTCGGCTAAAACCCTCCTGTTACAGTCCAACTCTTAAACCACACCCCCTCGACCAATCAGGAGCTTCCATTTCCATAAGCTCCGCCCTCGACCAATCAGAAGCCTCCATTTTCAAAGGGGCGGGGTTTTCTTGACAGGTGGGCGGGGCATCTTGACAGGTGGCCACGCCTTGATTGACGCGGTAGTGGGGTCCTTACTACTAATGAGCCATGAAAGCGCATTCACTCTCAATAAGTTTTTCATGCAAATATCTAGTTATAACTTTGAAGAATGGGTAACCATGCTTCAAAAATACAAACATAAGCGGCTGAATTAAAATGGCATCATATACCATCAAATACATTGCTTGGGCTTATTGAAGTTCTCATCCTGGCTTCAATTGTCGAACCGGTTTCTGCATTTGCTTATGACCAGGCACCATCTCAATACTTATTCTTACCTCTTCTTTGGTCGTGCCACACAACGAAGTCACTGGAATTATCCCCCGACAGAAAGAAGACAGAATGAATGGGGACATTCTAATTCCAGAAAGAACATTCTTACTCCCCGACATCCGATGTACCGTGGATTATTCGGGGCGTTTTTCCGGTCATCGCCCCCCTCCCGTACGGTAATGAAACGGTTAAAGAAACGAATGTGCGGATCTTCGTCACCTGTTCCTTATAATCATTGGTCAAACACAAAGCCACGAATGTGCAAAAACATACACTCTAAAAACAAAAGAGTGAAATCCACTCCAGTAGGAGAAGTGCATTTTCGGCAGTGGAAAGCAGTGAAAATTAACTCACACTGAGTTAAAATCACTCGTTTGGAGTGATCTTGTCGGATATTTAACATACAAAGGATCCACTCCAGTAGGAGAAGTGCATTTTCTAGACTGGAGGAGTGAAAATTAACTCAGACTGAGTTAAAATCGTTCGTTCGTTTTAAGAGTTTAGTTATAACTTTGAAGAATCGGTAACCACGGTTCAAAAATACAGACATAAGCTCCTGAATTAAATCCCTCTTAGTGAGATAGAATCTTTTATGCATCATATACCCTCAAATACTTTGCTTGGGCTTATTGAAGTTGTCATCATGGCTTCAATTGCCGAACCGGTTTCTGCATTTGCTTATGACCATTCACCATCTCAATACTTATTCTTACCTCGACTTTGGTCGTGCCACACAACGAAGTCCCTGGAATTATCCCCCGACAGAAAGAAGACGGAATGAATGGGGACATTCTAATTCTAGAAAGAACATTCTTACTCCCCGACATCCGATGTTCCGTGGACTATTCGGGGCGTTTTTCCGGTCATCGCCCCCCTCCTGTTCGGTAATGAAACGGTTAAAGAAACGAATGTACCTATCTTCGTCACCTGTTCCTTATAATTATTGGTAAAACACAAAACCACGGATGTGCAGACACTCTTAAAAATGAATGCTCAAAAACGACGAAATGTTCCTTAAATTTGACGATTCCATTACTGACTGGCAAATGCTCCGAGTTTTTGTTTCCTCAAAGTGAGGAAATTTGAATAGTCATTTTTATGAGGATTTGAATGTCGTCGAATCTAAAGAAATATTTCGTCATTTTTGAGCTTGTGAGTACAACAATGAGATTCAGTTTCCTCAAAATCAAGATACAGAATCGTCAAATCACGATCGCAAAAGTGAGGATTCGCGTTTACTCAAAAGTCACGTGATAGTTTGACGAAGCAATCCCCAAAATTAACGAAATGAGGCATGAGGATTCGTGAATCGTCAAAAATGAAAGTGTTACTTCTGAGAGTGTACTGTTCAGCCCACAGTTTTCAAAAAACTAGCCCTAAATTTGCACAATCGTGGTTTTGTCGTTTGACATGACGATCTGTAATATTAAATTCTGTCTTGACCTATGAGCAAGGCCGATCTTACATAAGGCCCGTTAAGCTCAGACTTAGGAGCTTCAAGTGTTAGGGGCCCAAAATTTTATTGATTTTCATGCTGAAAATGTGTTTTCTTCTGAAACTTCTGCAAAAAGTGTAATTTTTTGGTTCCACATTATTTTTAAATCTAAAAAATGAAGCATTAAAATACACAAGCTTTACAAAATCAGTTAAATTAATGATTATTTAGATTTTGACTTTTTGACCAATATTTTCCTTTTTTTCCCTCGTGTAGCTCTAGTGCGACGATAATTAAAATCTAACCTAACCTGTTTTTTTCCACTTCTTTCGGAACATCCGGCATCTCGAACCAAACGGATAGTGTGACATCAAGAACCTCTCTGACCTTATAAGTTGAGTCGACAATGTCCATGCAGTCTTTAGCAACCCTATAAAGTCAAGTGAAAAAGAAACACATTGATAACAGTTATTGATAAGGAACTTTCAGTGTGCACGTGCTTAGTTAATAAGGACTTATACCGATCAAGTTTTAGGGGGAACAAAAGAGAAGTTCTTTTCGTGGGGTGTAAGACGAGTGAATAGGGATTCGTATCAGGAAACCCATTCTGGGAATGTCATGGAATATCTTGTCTTTGGGAAAAGAAATGTTCCATATGAAAGGGTAAAGAAATGTGTGATAATGAGATATATGTTATGTTCTGTTCGTAATAAGAATATTTTACTTTCGATGAAAATTTAATAACAGCATGTGATGAAGCTTGCTGAAATATTTGAATAATTGATTGTAAAAAGGAATTAGTTCCATATGAAAACTGGATTAAATGCATATTGAGGAGTAAGATCGTGGTAAGAAGTACCACCGTAAGCCTTAAAATATGGAACTAGGGTGGTGGATAACATTGTACCATATGAGAATCGTGCACATTAAATCTATCGTGGTTCAATATTGCTGTAAAGTTGCGTACGTCGCTATCTCAATTGTGGGCTTCATCACTTGACCGATGCTCAGAAATCCGCTCGTCGTTCGCCCAATTAGCCTTCTTTGTAGCTCTCTTGTGACGCTAATTAACCAATTAAACATTTTCTTTTGAAAGATAATGTCAGAAAACAGCACATTGCTTATTTTAATCACTAGACAGCTACTAGTTTTTCCACTCAAGTGTGAAGACAGTTTAAATCAATTTTCGCTATGTCACTAAAATATCGCCAGTTTAGATAGCCATAACCCAGAGTTTTTTCATTGACTAACTTTTCAACTACTTTGAAATAAACTTTTAATTTTCATAAATCGTATTTAATTTACGTAGCTATTGTGAAAATCTAAAAAAAATACCTTAAACACCATTAATTTGTATAATTGTTTTAGCTATAGATAGTTGGAAAACATATTAAACTGCACTGCGAAATGCATACATCAGTTTTTTTAGCAGAAAATTTAGCAGATGAATGCAGTTTAAAGAAAATGTACACTCTTAAAACGAACGATCGATTTTAACTCAGTCTGAGTTAATTTCATTCCTCCAGTCTAGAAAATGCACTTCTCCTAGAGGAGTGGATACTTTTTGTGTTAAATCTCCGACAGGATCAGTCCAAACGAGTAATTTTAACTCAGTCTGAGTTAATATTCACTCTTTCCAGTGTCGAAAATGCACTTCTCCTGCAGGAGTTTATTTCACTCTTTCGTTTTAAGAGTGTAGTAATAGTTTATATTTCAATGAAAATATGATTGCTATAAATGACAAGAGGCAAACTAAACTGAAGCTTACTTTAATAACATCACTCTATTTCCTAAACAGAATCTTTTAGAGGACCCGTCTGACTAACCAACGACCATATATTGTGCAACCACTAGATGGAGAAACAACCCATTAAAGGAAAAGGAAGTGTCATCATACATCGCCAACTCCGTGGTTTGGCACCCATTACGAACGGAAACTTGCGCCACCGCATTCCCCTACTAGTGACTCGATACCATAGAGTTGAGAAGAAGATTGAGATGCTTGGCGCGAAATAAAGTGAATCCGGCAGAAAGTCGCCAAGTATCCCCATGCAGTAAGCCCAAACAAACTTCTCAACTAACGTTATTTTAAAGTAAAAGATATTAGTTTATTCTTTAAAAAGCGTTGATTAAAAACCAAAAAGAAATGACTGTTTGTGTAGTGTATTCTTAGCTTGAGATCTGAATTTACACGAGATATGGTAGTAATTTCCTGCACAGGAAAGAAAAATACGTTGTAATTATAGCATTTATTTGAGAGTCAGAAATCGGCGAAGAAATCTTAATCTCTTACGACCCGAGCAAAGTCCAACAAGTAAATTCTTAATCTAATTATAATTTTCATACAAATGAATGCTAGAAAATAATTTTTTCAAAGAATTTTTTAAAAAAATATTTTATGGTTACTTAGGGACACTCCATAAACACTAAAAATACACATTTATATGTGCTATGACTGCACAAAAAAGGCTGTATCACTTATTTGTAGTTAACAGACTATTTTACCATTGTTTTCAATGTAAGTGCCTTTAAAATTAACTACTAAAATAACTTTTTGAAAAGTTGGAAAAAAAAATTTAATAATTTTTGTAAGACCTCTAATATCGTATTGACCCTCATTCAACTTCATTTTTTATCTAAATAAATGACTGGTGTAATCAAAGGGCTGAAAACTGATATTTGGATCTTCTTCTATCGGACCATGTCAATTTCATAACTAATTAACGTGTTAATTGTTTGTTAGGAGGTTTTCAAAAATCTCCCTAAATGGGGACTCCAGGTCGCAAGCGGTAGTACAAACTTCACTCTGGAATAGCGCCAAATATTTCGCCAAACGCGTTTGCTTGGGCTTACTTCAAAGCGATATATGACTTCACTTGGCGAACAAGTTCTTGTACTGGTTTTTGTCCGGCACCATCTCGATCTTCTTCTTAACGCTATGCTCGATACTACTATAGTTCTCCGGCCGGACTTGCTTCCTGACCAATATCGGAAGTCACGGGTCCGGACGGGAGCTAAAAGTAAATCCCGGACGAATCGTATCTGTGCATAGTTTTGCGTAATTAACACGCAGGCGTGTATCTAGTTAGTTCGCCTTTTCTTGACATTGTTCTTGGCGAATATGTTGAATAACATAAACCGAAAAACTAATGCTGTGGTTGGGCCATATAAATCAATGAATTGGCAAAATTATACTTCCAGTTTTGGTGACTTATATCTCGATTATAATGGGATTGTAGTCATGACCAACAACAATTAAATATTACATCTTAATGTATTTATCATTAATATGCACAAAGTTTTTTAACAATGTATTTTATTATTTCGGAACTTTGAATTGGCAAAACAATGCTTATAATTTTGGGAAATTATATCTCGATTTAGGGTTGGGTTATTATTGTACTGTTGAACAACAATGGAAAATAATTTTTTTTAAATATCTATACCACAAGTAACCATAAAATAATATACGGTAAAGCTTAACCATCATTATTTAAACCAAAAACTTATGAAACTGTTTATTTTTTGTATCCGGACTTCAAAGTACAAATGCAAAAAAAAAGGCGACCAACAATAGACCAGAGGACCAGCAAATTTCGTCCAGCAATTGTCAAAATAATGTTGTCTTACCTTCGTCTGGACCCTGATTACTTTAATTTTAACCCTTGTCCTCCTGTTCTGCTCTCGGAGTTTAATTAAGCCTCTATGCCTCCTTTGCTCCTTGATACCAATAACTGTTTTGAATCTTACTCCTTTTTTCCAGATAATACATATTTAATGATATAATTTTTCCATAATCCATACTGAAAAATAAATCGATAATTTTTGTAGCCCTACTTTGAACTTTTTTGTGCAAATAAATACCTTTTATGATGAAATTGTACTGTTGTCGAATATATTACAAAATCCCATATCCCACAAGCGGTATTTCAAAGTGAATACCAAGTTGCTATGGATAATCTAAACATACTTTTCACACAAATATATGCTAAAAAGCATGCTTTGCAATGATTAAAAAAAATGTGCTTAATAGTTACTTAGGGACACGCCTTAAACTCTAAAAATACATACTTTATGTTTTATATATGCCACAAAAAAGGCCGTATTATTTATTTGTAGTTAACAGATTATTATAACATTGTTTTTAATGCAAAATGCCTTTAAAATTAACTACTAAAAGAACTTTTTGAAGAGTTTGGAAAAAAATTTCAATTTTTTTTTAAGAACTCTAATATCGTATTGGCCTTGATTCAACTTTATTTTTGTATGAAAGAAATGAGTGATTCCTGTAATCAAAGGCAGAAAACTTGTAATTGGATCTTATTCTATCGGACCAGGTTAATTTCGGAACTAATTAACGTGTTAATAAATTGGGGTTTTGTTTTAAAAAATGTCCCCAAATGGGGCGGGGGGGGGGGGGCGCCAGGTCGCAAGAGGTTAAATCAGCACCACGTGAATGTTATTTTAGGTTACGTGTGCAAAGGGCGATTAAAACTAAACAGCATATTCCGAATGTGGCCTTAACAACTCAGCACAACGCAAAATAATTGCTTTTGATTTTGAAGCAATACTATTTTTAGTGTAGTCCAGCATTCTTTTCTCTATATTACTTGCCTCAACAAGTAATTCTAAAACCATTTCTTACCAAAAATTAAATCTCCACTTCTCTCTTATTACCAACTCACTACTTTCTCCCTATAAAGCAAAAGAAAATTTACCACTGCTCCTACCAAAATGTGAAGTCTGGAATTTGTAAATTTTAAACGACATATGCCTCTTCTTGTAGTCTATACTTGCGTGACTTAGGTAAATTATAGCAAAAGCATATATGTCTTATTCAGATTAACCAATTCTCAGTCTTATCTTATTATAAGTTTTAGTTCCTGGATGGTTTAAAGTATAAAGTTAGAAGTTTACAAGTACGTATATGCTAAGAAGTTTACTTAAGATAAAGTATCTGCATATTGTGAAATTATTTTATTTGGCGAGGTTAATTGTGCTGCATTATTTAGTCGAGTTCTTGTTATTAAAAGAAACTAGAAAACTAAAATTATCGGGGTTTTTAAGAATCAAATGTATTTATACTTCCAATAGTTGCTGGGAAAGTTTTCCAACCTACTTATACTATAGTTTCTCATAGTTCATTAAGCATAGTTACAAACAACACTTCATGAAATACTTTTAGCTAGCACACTAAGTAGTAAATAACGCAAAAAGTAAAAACTTTTATAGTGAATAATTCTCTCTGTCTGTCTTTCCTTCCGTCCCCTACTTTGATAATCCAAATTACAAATGCTATATATAAAAAGTTCAGTGCATCAAAATTGAAAATATCAGACAGGCAATCGATTGTTGAATATTAATGTATTTTGGTATGACATGTTTAGCCATTTAACCTCTTAAGGCCTTAGAAAAATCCTACACGTAATATTCCTATAATCTAAACATACTTTTCACACAAATATGTACTAAAAAGTACTTTTGCTAAGTGATCTTTTAAAAAATTGTGTTTAATAGTTACTGAGAGACACGCCTTAAGTGCTAAAAATAACATGTTTATGATATAAATGCCAAACAAAAAGCCGTATCACTCATTCATAGTTTGCAGTTTATTTTAACATTTTTTAAGGCAAAATTCCTTTAAAATAAACTACTAAAACAACTTTTTGAAAAGTTAGAAAAAAAATTAACATAATTTTTTAAGAACTCAATATCGCATTGACCCTCATTCAACTTCATTTTTTATAGAAATAATCGATTGATACCTGTAATCAAAGGCTTAAACTTTTTTTTAACCTTTGATTACAGGTATCAGTATATTTGAATCTTCTTCTATCGGACCAGGTCATATTTGGAACTATTTAACTTGTTAATCATGTGTAGGGAGGTTTTAAAAAATGGTCCCATACCATGGTGACGCCAGGTCGCAAGAGGTTAAGAAAGAGGAATATTACATATATTTTTTTTATTGCAGCATAAATAATTTTAGCAAAAGATAATGAATATTAATAAAATTTTTAATAGAAAATAATTAAAGATATCTAAATTTAGTATGTAAATGTTTATTGTCGAATTAAATGCTTTATTAGAATTCTTTTTCAGCTGATGAGCACAAATATTGCGTGGAAGTGGTCTAAGTAATAGATTCTGCTACAAACCTTTTTGTTTCCAGGCAACTAAAACTGTAGAAATACGTTAAAACGTTATTTTTACTAAAAACTTTTGTGAAACTTTTTTTTACATAAAATATGCTGTTACAATATGCTTTGATACATGTTTTAAAAATGCATAAAATATATAATACTTTAAACTGAACACTTACACTTAAAATGTCATCGAAGTTAACTTTTTAACTGTTTATTTTTCTTCCAAATCATTACTCTTCTCTACTATTTTTAACAAATTATTACACAATTTTACACAACGTATACACATAACTCAAAAATCAGCAAGCAATTTTTAATTTTAGCAAAGCGCTGTTTTATTTTTAGTCTCGAGCAATAATTTAATTTTTCTGATTTTCATCTGTGCAATACTTGCATCAAATTCTCTCCATGCTTTAAAATAGCTTAACAAAATCTCAAGAATAATTGAAGAGCTGTAGTACAAGAACGTGGTAAGTGACAAAAAGGTGAGAACGAGAAAATTAGTTATAAAGTTTTTCTTTTGCACTTAGATACGTTAAAAACGGCAGGCAAAAATATACTTCCCATAAAGGGAATTTTGTTATTAAAGAAGGGAATACTATGTTCATTGAAGCAAAAATCTTAATTGAAGGGGGCTGGGGAGCCCAGTCGGTTAAGCACTCGCTTAGAATGCGGAAGGTCCCAGGTTCGGGTCCAGGCATCTCCAAAATAGCTGCCGACCTATAAACGGCCCGTGCAGCCAAAAATGTCCGACGAATAATACCCCGTGTAAGGGAGTGCACGTTAAATATCCTTCAAAGTCCTAACGCTGCGTACGATGTCGTCCTTAACGGTTGCGTTGGGTGCCTATTCAGGTGTTGGCTCGTCAAATGACTGTGGTTCTAAAATACGACGCCCGTCGCCAATAGCCCTCGTGTAGCTCTAGTGCGACGATAATTCCACAACCAAACCAATCTTAATTGAAGAGTACAGGGGGGAAACCGCTAAATTTTGCAGAAATCTTTCCTAATCAGGCCTCTTTGGCAATGATAGCGAGTAATCGCCTTAACTGGTGTAAAGAAACCAGTTTCAAGACATTTTTTTTTAACCAAGATTCACGCGATGCACGATTCCAACCAATACCACCTTAGATTAGAAGGCCGAAGAACTAAGCAACACAACGTCACACTAGTATACCAATTTCGATTTATTGATCAATAACGTCGTATCTTAAGATGACGTCGCATCTTCATTCATCTTATCTTACAAATTTATTAAAATACAGGATCTAGTCGCGAATGATCATTGGTCAAACCAAAGAATCGGCCTACTAATATGACGTCAAGCATTTCGTTCGCCGGCCTTCTAATTTAGGTGGTATGGTTCCGACGCGCCTGGACCAATCGAAGAAAAAAATGGAAACTGGTTTCCTGTAGCCAATGTCCGCCAAGCAGATACAATTACGGGACGACTCCTAATAAATCAAGCTGTTCTTCACCTGTGCTCTTCAATTTTTTTGAAAATGTCATTTAGAACGTTCTTAAACTAATCTCTTCGATTCTCAACGATTCTACGAAGAAACACGACCAAGTTCATTCGAAGAAGAAATAAAAGACGTGAAATCCAAGCAGTTTCAACTTTCTAACCCGATAATCAACCGTGGCTAGAGAACAGATATTAAATCTCCGGGCCTACAATTAGCATCTATCTTCCGAAGGCAAAGTTAGTCTTTTTAAATGGGATTTTTAGAAGACGTGAATGGGAATGTGACAAAGACCTCTGATGAGCACTGGAAAACCTGAAATGGAGATGCCGAAGTCACGTGTGTGTTTGGCGAAATGATTTGGCGGGTTTCCAAGACCGGAGGCGATAAATAGACAAATAGTCATAGAGTTTATGTTCAATTAGAATATATAAGTATAATTTTTGTATCTATATTTTGTATGTAAACAAGTTGTATTAAAAATAATTTAATATACGTTAATGGTAGAAACTACCATTAAACTATACTTGATCCAAATTCACATCAGTTTGGCGCAAAGGCGTTTTCAAGCCCGGAAGATATAATTTTAATAAGGATATAATTTTAATAATGATATAATTTTAAAAATGATATAATTTTAATAATGATATAATTTTAATAAGGATATAATTTTAATAATGATATAATTTTAATAAGGATATAATTTTAATTAAATACTGATGTATTTGTGTATAACCGCATGGATAAACAACAATTTAAGTATGTTGGAATTACTTTCAAAATCTATTTACCATTTGAAAAAAAAACAGAATCGAATGCACGCCAAAGGCAAAGATATGAAGCCAAAACTAGCACTCTCGCCAATTCAATAAACCATGTTAGGCCCACCCAATGTTTCTTTTTAGCATTGGGATACTGAATCCAACTTATTTAGGTCGTTGTTTTGTAAAGTAGCTCTCGGAGGAGTTTTAACTCACTCCTGGAGGGGTGATAAAATAAGTTTCGAAGGAGCTATTAATGTAAGGTTAATCGTATTAAAAAAATCGTTCAAAAGAATTACAATTTATTTAAAGTGTTTAAATTCATTTGTTTTAGATCGTGGGCATAGTTAATTTCTTTTGTGTGTTAAAAAATCATTTAAAGATTTCGTTACTCACTTATTCATTGGAAAATACACTCTTAAAACAAACGAATGATTTTAACTCAGTCTGAGTTAATTTTCACTTTTCCAGGGTCGAAAATGCACTTTCCCTATAGTATTAAATCCTTTGTATGTTAAACCTGCGATAGGATCATTCCAAACGAGTGATTTTAACTCAGACTGAGTTAATATCACTCCTTTCCAGTGTCAAAAATGCACTTCTCCTACGGGAGTGGATTTCGCTCTTTTTTTAAAAAAAGAGTGTTCATCAAATAGGCTAAAAAAAATTTCCTGCTATCGTCGGGTGCTGGTTTGCAAGTAGATCCTAATCTGGACGAGTAAGTTTCCTCTCAAGAATTTTACTTGTACAATATATTTTAAAACTTACAAAGGTGTAAAAGTTTTCTAGTCAACAAGCCCCAAATTGAAAAATGTATAAATAAGTAAATTGGCTCAGTGGATGTGAAGTGTTACGTGTCAGCCTCATAAGCCCAAGTTTGAGGTTTAGGATGGGAAAGCCTTCGGCACGCATGCCGGTGCATGTTAAACATCCCTTGAACATTTAATTTCACTTTGCATTTGGCTTGAGTTCTCTCTGCAAAATTAAGATCTTAATATAGTTTAACATCCACAGAGAAATCGGATTCATTGTAATCCGAGATACAAAATTAATCGCGAGAGCGACCTAGTTGTTGCCACAAAATATGTATCTCAGTTTTCTGAGTAATATGCTTAGTCTGCAAAAAGCTAGATTCACCAAAACAGTAGCCCAATTTAGAAGGGGCCCGGATAGCCGAGTGGTTTGGACCACTACTCTAGCAGACTGTGCTCTGTAATGGGTGCGGGTTCGATTCCCTCCTTCGCCCTTGGTGTACTTCCTTTCTCTGTGACAGTAAAAATTCTTTCTGTGTCTGTCTTACTTGACGAAGGATTATCTCTGATGAAGCACACAAGCTGGAACATGTATGTACTCTACCCTTACCCCCCACCCTATTTAAAAAAAAAACATCGTTAAGCTACTCCGCACTCATTCATTTTAAACCGATGTGCACACCAAAACACATCCCTAAACTCACTTTTCAGCCTCTTTAATCTTTCCAAAAGTTTATTAAACTCCTGCCAAAGAATCCCGCGTTTACCCCAAACCTCCAGAGGACCTATTGCCTTTTAAGATGACGTAACCCCATCCATAAACCCCCACGGGAGCACAAAAAAAAACGGAAAAAAATAAAAGTTCCCTGTGTAACTTTTCTCCCGAAACTAGGCCTTTCCGCTGATCTACCCCGAAACCGGAAAGAATTGAGGAAAAATATCGTCTGCCCAAACTTTCCTGTTGCCACAGATGCCCTCCCAAAAGATATCCGAACCTTCTTATCGCCCTTTTGTGGTCCCAAAAGACCCAGTCCCAACATCCATGTTGCAGGTTTGCGCTGGCTTGCTGTATCGATCAGTATGTCGGAATAATTCCTGCATTTTCAGACATCGTTTATTGGTTGGTTGGTTGATATACATATATTTTCGGGCTTGTGTGCTTGCTCAGAGAGCCGCTTATAAACCTTCGTCAAGTAAGACAGTCACAACACACACGCACACATGCACACATATACGTGACATCAGATGCTGCCATCTATCACGCGCCCCCTCCACAATTTAGACATGTCCCTGAAGGGGAGGGAAATAGTCTCCAGGAACCTGTACTCGTGGGAAACTGCGCAATGACCGCCCACAGGACTTAAGGACACAACAGATTTAACGAGCACGTACTCCGCATATACTCGGTGAGTTTTCAGTGGCACCGGAACTCAATCGCTCGTTTACTTGTCCCGTCATGTATGTCGACCCAATGAATGCTTTACGTAATTAGAATTTTCCATTTGATAGTACTAAAACTTTTCGAATTTTTGATTTAATGTATAAATACGTAAAAACAAATTTATATGACTTTAATGATAGTTTTAAAAAAAGTTTTTTTAAAAACTTTTAAAAACTCATCATATTGTAACTCATAATCATCAATACGGCTCAATTTGCTTGCTTTGTTTTACAAAAACCAAACTATAATATTCAAACCGAATATTCAAACTATAATATTCAAACTATAATATTCAAACCGAATATAATATTCAACCGGTTTCGATCGCGGGACCTTCCGATCCGTAGATCGCTACTCTGACTACATCAGGGTGCCTCACAGCCCTAGACATCGTTTATTTTTTAGGTAGAGCTTGAAGAGCTGCAGTTATAGTCCGACCACGCTAAGTTGGCAATCAAAATATTTACATTGTGGACCAGTCCACTTCGAAAAAAGGTAAGGAAGGTTTTGGGCAAGAGTTACTATGTTTGGCGATTCATTGCTTTTGAGCGCAAGTTTCTTTAAGGTTAAGAAACAGATTATTAATTGAAGGGTGGTAGATCGTACTTGCATCGGGTTCACTCTTGTACAGGGTGGTAATAAAATAACGCTCACTATTCGGAGTGGTCTGTAGATTGAATGAATAATCCAAATGCTTCAAACATAGAGTTACTAATCAAGAAGGGGGAAAAAGAATGGAATCATAAAAAAGAATAATCATAAAAAAATAAACTCGTCTCTTGACCAGGGTTCTAAATTACGAGGCATGGTCAATTATGGCAAGTTACGACCAACACAGCTAATTACGCCTCGTAATTTAGAGCCCTGGTCAAGAGACGAGTTTTTTTTTTTTCGAAAAATAATGTAATCATTAATAAGAAACTTGGCTTTTGACCAAGATCTAAATTACAAGGCGTAGCCAATTACTGCCAACACGTCGCCAATAGCCCTCGTGTAGCTCCAGTGCGACGATAATTCAAACCAAACCAATACTGCCAACACAGCCAATTACGCCTCGTAATTTAGAACCCTGGTCAAGAGACGAGTTTGTTTTTTATGATTTCATTCTTTTCTTCTTAATTAGTAAGTATATCAAAGTTTGTTGCATACGGATTATTCATTCAACCTACAGACCACTCCGAATAGCGAGCGGTATTTTATAACCACCCTGTATTTCACATCATTATTTAAGGGGTCTAAGGAGTCTTAAAAATGTGCAAGGAAGGAACTACAAAGTATAGTTTGATCTGTCATGTAATTTTTTAACTACTCAATATACAAGTATAATTTTTTTATGTGTAATTCTAGAAGATTTATTTATTATAAAACAAAGTTTAAAATTTATGAAACTTTAGCGAAAACTAAAATAAATGATATTAAACATAAAGCTATTTTAACACATTGTGATTAGGCTTGCGCGGCAAATTTTGAGGTCAAAATTGAAAAAATGACCAAGAAAATGACTTTATATTGTACAAATATGTACAAACTAGGACTTATACCTAAATTCTCAGCTCAATTTTAATTAGAAATTATTTTAAGAACATTTTTCTAAAAAAATTAATAAAATTTTTTAAATTTTGATTTTAAATGTATTTTTAAATAATTTCTAATTAAAATTGAGCTGAGAATTTAGGTATAAGTCCTAGTTTGTACATATTTGTACAATATAAAGTCATTTTCTTTGTCATTTTTTTCAATTTTGACCTCAAAATTTGCCGCGCAAGCCTAATCACAATGTGTTAAAATAGCTTTATGTTTAATATCATTTATTTTATATTTTGGCTAAAGTTTCATAAATTTTAAAATTTGTTTTATAATAAATAAATCTTGTAGAATTACATGTAAAAAAATTATACTTGTATATTGAGTAGTTAAAAAATTACATGACAGATCAAACTATACTTTGTAGTTCCTTCTTTGCACATTTTTAAGACTCCTTAGACCCCTTAAGTTCTAGCGCCCATCGGAGTAATTCCTGGTCACAGTCATTTTTATGTTTTAAAACACTTCATCAAAATGACAAAAATAATCATAGATGTACTGTGAAATATACTCACTGGAATTTATTACTTTACTACGAGTTTGTTCATTAATTTTGATTTTTTTTTTACATGGTTCATTAAATTTCTGTAAAATAATATTAGCTTTAGTTATGATACGATTTTTACAAACATTTTGATCGCAACTAAAGTTTTAAAGCTTTTTCTTTATTTGTCTCGGTCACTTATTAATTACAACTATTAAAATTACTTGGACATTATTGAAAAATATATATATTAGATGACATCACAATGTGCTTATTCTATGCCGAAATTAGTTACCCTAATTACTTCTTTGTTAAAAGTAATATTTAACCCATGTCCCACCATTTCTATTTACTAATCCACATAACTTCTTCTAATAATTACGGTAGTTACCTGATTTAAATGATTATTATCCTGAATTAAATACATGAACATTTTCCCGATTAATACCTTACTTCAAGCGCAAAATATATTTTTACATCTCATTTTTATTCTCTACAAAATATACATAGTTTAAAGTATAAATATCAGAAAAATAGTAATCATAATGTTATAAAAAAAATAATATACATTTCTAACTATATTTTGATACAAAATATTACAACTGAAATTCAACCAAAAGCTTTCCTTGAATTATGCAGAATACCATAAAATAAGAACATCACAACAAATAAGTAATTAATTAAATTGAAAGTAAAAGTTATTCTGATCTGAAATATAGATATTAAACTCTTTTATCTTTGATAAATATTTAAAAGAATATTCTAAAATAATTGAAACTCCAAAACAGCTTCTGCTTTTACAATACAATTTTTTAAGGTTTTAAACTGTGCCGAAGCATCCTCATCATGGTAATAACTGAGTTATCCTCTATCGCCGATAACTGATGTGTAGCTCTAGTGCGATAGATTGAACTAGACCAACAATCTCCTCTTCTCGCCAAACGCCTTGAGCTGGCAACCCTTTTTTCTTCTGCTTAAAAACCTCAATTCAAAGTGGAATCGTCCACAATGTAAATATTTTGATTGCCAACTTAGCGTGGTCGGACTATAGCTGGTGCTGTTGACACATCGACATAGTGTAGTCGTGGGTTTTAGGACAGGTTGTATTTATGATATTGTATAGTGTGTACACTCTTAAAACAAAAGAGTGAAATCCACTCCTATAGGAGAAGTGCAGTTTCGACACTGGAAAAGAGTGAAATTAACTCCTAAATCACTCGCAATCGCCGTAAATCGCTCCTAATCGCCTTAAAATCGCTCGTTTGTTGTTAAGATTGTTGGAGGTTTAACCAAAAAGAGTGAAATTCACTCCTATAGGGAAAGTGCATTTTCGACTCCGAAAGGAGTGAAAATTAACCCAGAGTTAAAATCGCTCGCTTGTTTTAAGAGTGTAGTGTAGCTTTGTTGCATAATTTTTACTAGATATGTACAGGTAAGAAGAGAACAGGGGGAAAACCCTTCATTACATAGGAACTGCCTGCATCAGGCCTCTTTGGCGACGATTGCTGGTCATTGCCTAAACTGGCGTAAGGACACCGGTTCCTTACTTGGTTCTGTGCGGAATTGGACCAGTGTGAACAAACCATAAAGATTATTATGGGATACCTACATAAAACACGTGATATTTGAAGGTCATCTAAGACAAGTGCTAGTTATTTGGGGAGGGGGGGGTGTACGTATATATTCCGGCTTGGTTAGAATCCGGCCTCAGTTCGAATAAAGATAATGAGACGGTTCAGTATTGCGCAAGAGGTTCCTGGAAGAGGTTCCAGGAACTTCTTGTGCGCGAGCCCAATACTGAACCGTCTGCTACCAAATATTTATTCGGTCACGAGGGCTAGTGTTGGGTATTTGTTCTTAACGATGGTCTTAATTACGTGACTCTTTGCACGTCTAATTTAACAGTTTTTCTCAGCTAAAATAACAGTTTCTCCCTGTTAACACTTTACCTACGGGCGTCGACTGACCCATAGACTAAGAACACTCTAAGTTTCAAACTCTCATTGGAGAATTTCTACATTGAAATTGACATAGAAACTAGCGCGCCCCCTTTGTGTCTAAGGGAACTAATGTAATGGTTTCTGGCTGCCTATTAGCAGTCACCTTTAGGAGATTTAACAGAGCCAATGACATCTCGTAATTTGGAACCCTTATCAAGTGACGATAGGGATCTATTTTTTACTACAACTTATTTTCGACTTTATTTTTGAATATTTACAGCTACTCATTGACTTTTATATCCTTCGTAGGCCCATCCTCAAGATATTTGACCTTGTGCTTCTTTTTCTCCATTAATAAACCTACAGACTGACTACGCTTGTCATTTTAGACATGGTCCCCCAAAGATCCACAAGTGATTCGATTGAATAACTCGTCAAATATTCATCCAAATGTAACAAAAACTTAGATTTAGGGGTTTTCGCGGGTTTTTCACATTTCTAAGTAATTAAAATTGGGTGTTGCTATTGAAAATTTTAAAGTTCGTAACATTTTTAATATTAAGACGGACCCTTATGCAAATTTTGTGTCATGCAATTAACTCAAAATGTTATTTGTTCACATAGTCAAAAAGGTCCGATGTAAAAGGATGACTAACGGTTGAAATAATCACTAGTGGGTAACTTTTTGTTTAACAGAGAACATTCCGAAGAAACAGTATAGCCCTACAATTGAAAGTACAATTATGCCAATCAACAAATCAACCTTTAATAGTGTTTTAGTTGCTTTCGACACGTTAGAAGAGCTAGGCATTAGATTAAGTTGCTGGTCTAGAAGATTTTTAGTCTACGGGTCAGTCGACGCCCGTAGGTAAAGTGTTAAAATTACAGTATTTCCGTAAAAAAAATTGCATTTTCCCCGGTAGAAAAATTACAGTTTTAAACCGTAAAAAAGACAGGTAGTATAGTATGGTACGATACATATATATTCCAGCTTGTGTACTTGTTCAGAGAACCGCTTAAATACAGTTATTAACTGGCTTCAGATTTGACAGTTTTTAATTGTAAAAACAGTTTTTTTTACCGTGTACACTTTGGTGCCAGTTAGATTAAAAAATGATTTAATACTTTTAATTTAAATATATACATAAATTAAAATAATTTTCAGATTTTTAGAAACTGTTCCCATGTTTTTCAGATCTTAAAATCACATATTAAAGAGTTCTTTAAATAAAATATCTCTTAAAATTTTGTCCAAATTACTCAAAAGATTTTCAGCTTCTGAACATCTGGTTTCCAATTACAAATATGTCCTAAAATTTAAAAATGTACTTTTCGAACAAACTTAATTCTGATTTTGTAAGTTTAGTTATTAAAACAAAACACCATTTTGCATAGGATCTCAAACTATTTTAAATTACTGAAGCGCCATCTGCCACATTCTTCATAATTTTGCTCATCTTTATTTTCATTTTGACAGAAAGAGGTTCAGTCATTATGTAAATAAATCTATGCGTGATTTTGTAAGAGCTGTTGTTCTGCTTATAACATGTGTATTTAAGCTTACTTTTTTTTCTGCAATTCAAAATATTTTTTTTAAAAAACAGAAATTATGATATATTGTGCTGATTTCTGTCTATCCATCTGACCGTCCGTCTTACCATACACTTACACATATCCCTACCGAATTCTGTTCTAACCGTCATATTTTAGAAACTCTTCTTTGGAAAAGAAAAATACCAGACAGCAATATTTTATACTTTGTATCCCTGCACACTTTTTCGTCCGTCTGCATATTTGTCTTATGGCAATCTGTTTTAGACAATTTCTTACAATCCGATTCAAAAACAATAATTTGTTTAAATTACAGAGACTAACCTTTGATACTTTTTTTTTTTGTTCATTTGTCCACATGTCTTTTCGAAGAAAGTCTGTTAAAGTTTTAAATTCTAGCCATTTGATATGAAATATTTTTTTAGATAGATAGACAATAGTTTAGTATGAAAATAGATACTAACATTTACACTTTTTTAATCTGTCTACCAAATAAATTTTCAGGGAAATGGAATTGCGTGGTTACTTTCCCTAGCTTTCCTTTCTAATGAGTTTTTTCTACTGTTACTCTTCAGACTCCAATGGCTCATTTAACTTTTTATCTGCACTTTTTACGAATATCTCTAAGTTATCACGACTTAAGAAGATAATTTTCTACGAATTCCTTCAAATTCGCTTGTTTCAGGTTCGGGCCCGGGCATTGTACAAATAATTGCTGATGTCTGCTCGTCACGTAACTGTGGTTCTAAATTACGAATCCCGTTCATCAATAGCTCTGCGGTAGGTTTAGTACGGTGATTATTCAACCTAAACCTTATGTCCCTTTTAACTTTCCCTCTGCGCTTTCTACGACTTTTTTTCAATTTGTCAAACTTTAGCTTTTTTTAAGAATTTCTTCAAGGTGTCACGAATTATGAAAGACAATTTTTTACATTTTTTCACGTTGTCATGAATTTAGAAAGACATTTTTCTACGAATTTCTTCCGATTGCCACGACTTAAGAAAAGGATTTCTTACGAATTTCTTCAGGTCGCCACGGCGTAAGTAAAGCCAACTTCTATTCTTCCTAAGAAAACATGGGTTGAAATAGCAAACCCTTCACCCATCTCGAACAGACACAGTCTTCGGAATATTGTGACAAATACAAACGACCGGCCTTTATCACGAACAGATGCAGACCTCATTACCAAGTGAATCTCTGGAAGTATGAACTCTCCATTTTATGGCACTATAAAATAATCTCTTCTTAAAGGTCTACCACTTAAGAAAAGCACTTTCCTCTTACATAACGTTAAATATGCCAATTGTACACAAAATTAGCATGGTGCCAAATGGCATCACATTTCTTCAAATCCTGTAAAAATCTTAGGAAATTTTAATTATAATGGCACTTCCTTTAAAATTATGCAATTTTGAAGGTATTTTCCATACCACTCCCTTCTTTTGATTTTTTTCTATTTATTCCTTAGACTCGAATGTCCCTCTTAACTTTCTCTCTACGCTTTCTGCGAATTTCTTCAAGTTGCCACGACTTAAGAAGTCGAATCTTAACGAATTTTTCACGTTGCCACAACTTAAGTTTTCTACGAATTTCTTCAAGTTGTCACGAATGAAAACGATTTCCTACGATTTTTTCTTTCACGCAGTCAAGACTTACAAAGACTCTTTTCCTACAAATTTCTTCAAGTTGTCACGGCATGAGAAGAACCAATATATTGTCTCTCTCTATTCTCAGAGAAAACAGGGGTCAAAATACCAGACCTTTCACCCATTCAAACAAACTGACACAGTCCGCACAATATTGTGACAAATACAAACGACCGGGCCTTTATCACGAACAGATGCAGACCTCATTACCAAGTGAATCTCTGGCAATACGGACTCCCATTTTATGGCACAATAAAAGAATCTCGTCTTTTCTTAAAGCTCCACCACTTAAGAAAAGCACTTTCTTCCCTTTAATATTCATCCTCTGAACAAATGGAAGAGGGTCTTAGTCCCAGAGTTTTAGTTACTTTTCTTTGATTGCCTCTCAGTTTTTCCTTCCTTGAAGTTTTTAAGTAATAAAAGTGAAATAAGAGCCTTCGCTCGTTATCCGTAGCCATTGTCCCCAATATAAATCTTGATTTTTTTGTTTGCTTTTGTGTTATTTTTTGTTGCATTTATATATAAAAAAGGGAATTGGGAGTGACAATATTTTGTCATAATAAATATTGAGCGAAATCTTAATATCGGCGTTATCTGTCTCGTTCTAAGTCAAAACGGTTTAGCATAATTTGAATTTTTTGGGTAAATGTTGGTTTATGCAAGAACTTTAAAGCAAAGATTTATACTTTTTAATTTGAAGATTTTAATATTTTTCTTAAGTTCCCAATAAGAAAACAGTGTGAAATAATAAAAGTAAACTTAATATAAGAAAATATACTTTTCAGAATTTAAAATGGTAAATGAGGACATATACCTAACTCCTTAATTAATCTTCGTTATGCATACAAGAAAATCCTATTTTCAGAATAGGAAAAGTTAGTATACTTAAATTAAAGTATTCACAAATATATCCATAGTTATCTACGTATGACCTTTTCATATCCATCCATAAACTTTGAATGGTCTCAAATATCATTGCCACAGTTTTTGTTCACTTATATTTTCCCATCAAGCAACTAAAATATTCCATTAAAATATACTTTTACAACTAAATCTGCAATCAAAATGTACTTTTCAAATAATAAATTGGAATATTTTGGCAAATTTTGAATAAAAAAAGCAGTTTAAACGAACTTAAGAAGTTTTACTTTTCGATAAATGAAATGCGAAAAAAACACCCAACTCAAACATAACGATATACTTACAAACAAAATTGCATTTCTAGACTAAGCACTGTCAATGCACCTTAAATTGAAATATGTATTCCCAAATATATCCATCGAAACTTTAAAACGTCTCAAACATTTATTTCCTCGATTCTTGTTCACTTATATTTTCTTACCAAGCAACTAATATATTCCATTGATTATAAAACATAAAGAACAAAAACGCAATTTAAAAAACAATGCAAAAAATAATATTGCACTGTAATTTATATTTTTAACCAATCAGCAAAACATTTCAACGATAATAAAACATAAAGAATCAAAACGCAATTTAAAAGGAACCACTACTAAAAATAATATTGTTCTGTTCAATTATATTATTCACCAAGCAACTAAAATATTCCATTGATTACAAAATATAAATTATAAGAACTCAATTTAAAAGGAACACCATAAAATATTGTATAAATGCTTATGTAGCTAAAGTAATTTTCTATAAAATTCTAATGGTTCAGGTATTGATCCAGCCCACTCTATATGCACATTTCACGGGACAATTTAACAAATCTCTCTCGTATATGGATGTTTTCGTTTCACATGCTTTTGGGCACCTGGAAACACGCAGGAATTAGATGTTTTCTTCCCGAATACATGTGTGTTCACGGGTAAAGTTTGAAAATATGTATGGTTATGTAGCGAACTCTTACGAAATTATACTTTTTAGTAATTGAAATGCGGAATAATAGCATATACTTAACAAAAACTTTAATCCTCTTATGCATACAAACCAAATCTGTTTGTAAAATAAGCCCTGTCAGTGCACCTTAAATTTAAATATTCCCAAATATAACTATAGAAACTTCAAACCGTTTAAAACAATTCTTTCCTTAACTCTTATTAATTTATATTTTTCACCAAGCGACAAAAACATTCCATTGATTATACATTATAAAGACTAAAAACGCAATTTAAAGGAAACATCATGAAAATAATATCGTTCTGTTTACTTATATTATTCACCAACCAACTAAAATATTACATTGATTACAAAAAATATAACGAATAAAAGTGCAAAAAATGAAACTCCATAAAAAAAATAATATTGCATAAAGGCTTACCTAGCGAAAGAAATTTACTGTAAAATTCCACTACCGGGTATTGATCCAGCCCACTCTATATGCACAGTTTACGGGACAATTTAACCAATCAAATATTGATATTTTCGTTTCACATGCTTTTGCGTACCTAGAAACGCGCAGTAATTATATTTTTTCTTGGCTAAATACCTGTTTTCTTACGGGTTAAATTTAAAAATATGTATGGTTAAGTAGCGAGCTTAATAAATTATACTTTTTATTAATTTGATGTACGAAAAAAATAGCATGTACGAAACTCAAACATTAGTCTTCGTTATGCATACAAACCAATCATATTTCTAGATTACGCACTGTCACTGTACCTTAAATTTAAATATTCCCAAATATATCCATCGACATTTTAAACCGTCTCAAACAGTTCTTTCCTCAACTAATGTTCACTTGAATTTTCATCAAACAACTATAAAATATTCCATTGATTATAAAACATAAAGAATAAAAGAACAATTTAAAATGAAACACCATAAACAATAGTATTGTACTGTTCAATTATATTTTCCACCAATCAAGCAAAACATTCCAATGATTTTAATTTATAAAGAGTAAAAACTCAATTTTTAAAAAATACACTAAAAAATAATATTGTACTGTCCACTTATATATTCCAAAAAACAACTAAAGTAATCCATTTATTTTAAAAGAATTAAATCGCAATTTGAAAAAAAAAATTATATTGTATTAAGGCTTATGTACCGAAAGTAATTTACTGTAAAATTCCACACACAGCTATTGATCCAGTCCACTCTATATGCACATTTTACGGGACAATTTAACCAATCAAATATTGATGTCTTCGTTTCACATGCTTTTGGGCACCTGGTAACACGCAGTAATTAGATGTTTACCTTTCCGAATACCTGTTTGTTCACGGGTAGAGTTTGAAAATATGTATGGTTATGTAGCGAACTTACGAAATTATACATTTTAGTAATTGAAATGCGTAATAATAGCATATACCTAACAAAAACTTTAAACTTCTTATGCATACAAACCAAATCATGTTTGTAAAATAAGCCCTGTCAGTGCACCTTAATATAAAATATTCCCAAATGTATCCATAAAAACTTCAAATCGCTTTAAACAATTTTTTCCTTAACTATTATTAATTTATATTTTTCACCAAGCGACTAAAACAATCCATTGATTATAAAATATAAAGAATAAAGAATAAAAACGCAGTTTAAATGAAACATCATAAAAATAATATTGTTCTGTTTACTTATATTATTCACCAACCAGCTAAAATATTCCATTGATTACAAAAAATATGAAGAATAAAAGTGCATGTTATAATGAAAGTCTATTAAAAAAATAATATTGCATAAAGGCTTACATAGCGAAAGTAATTCACTGTAAAATTCCACAGTCCGGGTATTGATCCAGCCCACTCTATATGCACATTTGACGGGACAATTTAACCAATCAAATATTGATGTTTTCGTTTCACATGCTTTTGGGCACCTGGTAACACGCAGTAATTAGATGTTTACCTTTCCGAATACCTGTTTGTTCACGGGTAAAGTTTGAAAATATTTCATGCATAGTTGAACACATCGATTTTTAACCGCTTCACCGAGCATTCAGGCGCCTTTGGAAGCAAAAATGCTGTCTGTTATGTTTAATTAATTTCTAAAATTAGATTTTTAAAAAAGTATCTGAAATATTTTATCGCTAATATTGTTCGCAGGAATTTCATCGTGTTTTGAATAAGTTTTTGTCCTAAATATCGTTCGAAAAAAATCTTGCATAGCAACCAGTGTTAATTTTTCAACCTATGGTATTTTAATCTTAATAAGAAAGAAGATTCAAATATTTGATGGTTAAAATATTAGCGATGAATTTTTGTTATTAAATATAAACATAATAGTTGAAAAGCAATTTCCTTTTATATTATTTTTTTTACTATTGAGTTTTCGGTCGTGTAAAAAAATGCAAGAATTTAGCAATTAATTCATTTGTTCATATTTTACATCTTGTTTTCAATGTCTCAATTAAAATATCTTTCCCTGTTTTCACAATTTCTTTTATGGTAGTTTGAAAAGACTAAATTTATTTTATCATTGTAAATAGTAATATTATGCTAGTTTTGTATAATTATTTTAAAAAAACTCAGTTTAAATAGTTTTTGTGACTTTTGATAATTCGCGTATTTCAATCTCTTTTGTAAAAATAAGGATTGTTGGAATGTTACTGAGAAATTTGATCAGTTTTTTAAACAGTAATATTTGGTTGGTTTAGCAATAAATGAAAATAAAACCGAAGTTATGAAAATTAACAGTAAAAATAGGACAAAAGTTATTATCAAACTCAAAAGAAATTGAAGAAACAGATGGTTTTACCTACCTCGGTTCCATTGTTGACACACTGGGTGGAACAGATGAAGATCTCAAATGTAGGATTAAAAAAAGCGCAAAATGCTTTTAGAAAGCTTTTCAAGGTTTGGAAGTCGTCAAATTTAAACATTTCTCTTAAACTATAACGCAATTATTAAATCTATACTACTTTATGGGAGTGAAACTTGGAAAATTACAAAACAACAGGAAAATAAACTCAAGGCATTTCATACTAAATGTTTAAAAAAGATCTTAAAAATTTAATGTCCAGAAAATATTTCAAACCATAATCTATATATTAAAACAGCTGACAAACCCTTGACAATAGACATAAAGAGAAAGAGATGGCATTGGGTCGGCCATGTACTTAGAATGAGCCCCGATTCTAATGAACGGATAGCTTTAACTTGGTCGCCAGACGGTAAAAGGAGGAGGGGACGACCAAGACTGACGTGGAGAAGAGGCATCTTGAAAGAGCGAGACCATCTTGGTTGGCCAAGCTGGGCAGTTGCCAGGGAGGCCGCACTGAAACCGGAGGAACTGGATTTCAACAATTGCGGCCTCATGAGCCTATAAGGCGTGACGAGTCGCAAGGCAAGGCAAGGCAATATATCCATAAATATATCAGTGTCGTCCCCTAAACTCTTAGAAACAGCCACACATAAAACTATTAACTTTCCCGGAAATGTCAAAAATGTCTATTTAAGGGAGCCAGACCCCCCTCCCCCCCCCCAAAAAAAAAAAATTCAAAAGTGACATTTCAATGATTTTTGTATTTCTTAAAATATTAAATCTTAGCTTTACAAGGATATCCTACAATAACCTTTTCGAGTAATAGAAGCATTTGAAAAAAATTTTTTAAATGTTTGAATGGTAAGAGTTCACTATTATTTACTTAAAACGCTTATATCTCAAAACCTACTTTTTCAATGTTAATGCACTGTTTCTCAGAATCTCTATTATACGTATCAGCCTCAAATTTTTTATAGACGTTGGTTCGACAAAGCGCTGGGAGGATTTGGGTATAACTATCTTACTTTTTTTCTTTTTTAAGAATATTATTGTTGTTTTTTATGTAAAAAATACGTAGTATCACTCAAAAATTAATAATTTAAGCCAAACAAAATTTAAAAAAAAACTCCAGTATAATTTAGTTTAACATCCATTTAATAACCAGTAAAAATTTTGTTTAAAAATATCGAATAGATTCTGAGAAAAAGGTACATAAAAAAAGGTCTTTTTAACATGGCCTTCAATGGAGGGCTCCAGTCCCCTTTAAATGCAAAAAAAACCTATACACGGGATGGTGCCATTATATTTTTATTTCGTACTTAAGAGGACTCCCTTTGGATTTCACATCTTGAAAATCGTAATGTTATTCCTATGGAGAAGTCAATCGCAAGTCAATTACCGCCACAATTTTATTAAAAGGTTGCTAGTTTCTTGTATCATTGTAAAGAACGAAAGGGACTAAAAGGCTAAAATTAATTTGTTTTGTGAAAATCACGTATTTAGTATTTTTAATAAATTTTAAAAATTATGCTTACTCCATTTTTTACTAACTTCAAAATTAGAACTTAATGCTTACTCCTTTTTTTACTAACTTCAAAAAATTATTAAAAATACTAAATATGTGATTTTCACAAAACAAATTAGTTTTAGCCTTCTAGTCCCTTTCGTTCTTTACAATGATACAAGAAACTAGTAACCTTTTAATAAATTGTGGTGGTAATTGACTTGCGAATATTCTCCATAGGAATAACATTACGATTTTCAAGATGTGAAATCCCTAGGGAGTCCTCTTAAGTAAATTGTGCTTGGAGTAGTATCTACCGGAATCGATACACCAAACTTTGAGTACATTAGTTAAACCACTTCATAACTAAAGGCCACGCATCATCGTGGTTGCTTGTTGACAACGATGCACTAAATTGAATTGTTCAAAACGATGTTAGTTAAATTATTAGACTTTTTAATTAATTATTATACTTATGTTTCTAAGGAAAGCCTGAAAGTAAAAAAGTAAAACAAACGTGAAAAAGACAAACAAAGAAATGGGGGCACAAATACAAATACAAATACAAATACAAATATTGTCGACCAACAACAGGCCAGAGGCCCAGCAAGGTTGGTCCAAAATATATCTAATTCCTTACCAGTTTCCAATAGTTATCGAGATTCTTCTTAAAATCTTCCACTCTCTTCGAATACACAACATATTCTGGTAAAGCATTCCACTCATTGACGACTCTATTGTAAAAATAATGTTTTCTAACCTCCCTTCTAAAGCATGATTTATTCAATTTCTGTCCATGCCCTCTGGTCCGGCTATTTAAGGTAAAACCTAAGCCCTCCATGTCTCCCTGTTTAATGAACTTGAACAACTGAATTAAATCACCCCTTGATCTCCTATTTTCCAGGGAATACATGTTTAACGAACTTAATCTATTACCATAATCAATACCCGATAAACCCTTAATCATTTTTGTAGCCCTATGTTGAACCTTTTCAAGCATTTCAATATCTTTTCTGAGAAAGGGGGACCAAAACTGAACAGCATACTCCAGATGTGGCCTTACCAATCCCCTATACAATGGCAAAATAATCTCTTTAGATTTAGAAGTGATACTTTTTCTAATATATCCTAACATTCGATTGGCCTTCTTACTTGCTTCAACACATTGTTTACTCATTTTAAAATCATTGCTCACAAAAACTCCTAAATCTTTAACAAACTCACTGTCTTGAATACTTTCTCCCTGTAAAACATAAGAATAATTAACATTGTTCTTGCCCAAATGCAAGGTTTGGCATTTATTCACACTGAACGACATGCCCCACCTTGCAGCCCACTCAGTAATTTTCGTTAGATCACTTTGCAATTGCTCAATTTGCTCAACAGAATTAACTGTACTCGTCACTTTTAAGTCATCTGCAAAAATACTTAACTTGCTATTCAACCCCCAGCTGATATCATCAATAAACATAATGAATAAAATTGGCCCTAGTACAGAGCCCTGAGGCACTCCACTTACTACTTCATTCCAATCAGAGTACTTACCATTAATGTGAACCCTTTGTTTTCTATTGGTCAACCAATTTTTAACCCAACGGATAACGGCTGTTTCAATTCCAAATCTTCGCATCTTATATAGCAAAGCTTCATGAGGAACTTTGTCAAAAGCCTTTTGGAAATCGATGTAAATAATATCAACCATATTGCCTTTATCAATCTCTTCAGTAACAGTGTCATAAAACTTTAAAAGATTAGTTGTACAAGATCTACCCTTTCTAAAGCCATATTGATTATCTGAAAGTAAATTATTAGTTTCCAAAAAAGTCATTATATGCCTCTTCAATAACGTCTCAGAAACTTTACCTAAAACAGATGTAAGACTAACTGGTCTGTAATTACCCGGATCAGATTTTGGCCCTTTCTTGTACAATGGAGTAACATTTGCCAATTTCCAGTCTGCTGGCACCTGTCCAGAAATAAATGATGACCTAAAAATAGTCAGAACTGCATCCCCTAACTCTTCTGCACATTCAACTAAAATTTTAGGATAAATATCATCTGGCCCAGGTGCTTTGTTAGGTTTCATAGTTTTCAATAGATGAACAACATCCTCTTTAGAAAAATCACACTCGATACATACCTGTTCTTCAGTTACTTCCCCTGAAACATGAACATTTTTAAAATCTTTATTAAAAACACTAACAAAAAAGTCATTCAAAAGATTTGCCATTTTCATGTCGTCATGGATTAACTGCCCTTGACTACCTTTAAATGGCCCAATAGAGTTACCCTGCTTTACATTACCCCTCGCATAAGCGAAAAAATCTTTAGGGTTATTCTTAATATCCCTAGCAAGATTCTCCTCTAATGCAGATTTATGTTGCCTACTCATATTCTTAAACTCTCTCCTAGCAACTCTGTAAGCTTCCTGATCAGCTTCTCTACCAGATTGTTTAGCAATTTTGTAAGCCTTCTGCTTTAACCTAAGGGACTTTTTAATATCCCTCGAAAACCACATAGGATACAATTTCCTTTGGGAACTTTTATTCTTGAATTTAACATGTTTTTTCACAACATCATTTAGTTTAACTTTAAACTCATCCCATAGTTCAAAAGTATGGGTACCCACCAGCCCTTTATCAAAAGCTAATGCAACATCATGTCTCAGGTTGTCGAAATTAACATCTCTGAAACATGGAATGACTCTTACACTATTATTCTGTATGACCTGAAAAATAATATCAAATTTAATACTATTATGATCACTCTCCCCTAAGTGATCACTGACAATAAGGTTCTGCACTCTATCTTCACAACTGCTCAAAACTAAATCCAAAATAGCATTACCTCTAGTACACTCCTTTACTAACTGGTACAAAAAACAGTCATCTAAGACCTCTAGAAAATCTAAACCCTGACAATTAGTAATCACATTATTGTCCCAGTTAATGTTTGGTAAATTGAAATCCCCCATAATCACAACTTCATTTTTGTGACAAATCTCTCTTATGAGGTTATACAGTACGGTATCTTGCTCTTATACAGTACGGTATCTTGCTCAACAATAAACACAACAATGTTAACACTTCTTAAAGCCCAAGCATCTGTCTTAAACTTTAGGAGAAACGGTGGTATAACCCCTCCCTTAGATCGTGACAATATCATTTTGCAATCAATATCATATTGAATTGCCAGCACTAATATATTCAAAACAAAATCCAAATAAAATCAATGTTATATGACGACAATATGCAAAGATAACTTACTTTAAAAAAATATCAAAAATATCAGTTCATCTTTAAAAAATATACCAGTTCGGAGGAAAGGTAGCATAACATGTCTCTTAATTCATCATTTCTCAATCAATATCTTATTCAGTTACAAGCCCTAACATGTTCAAAACAAAACCCAAATAAAATCAATCATCTGATGACAACATCAAAAGCTAACCCAACCTCAGAACTACTCTACATTGAACCGCTGCACGCACACAATTCAATACATCACATGTCACTCATATCTAATAAAGGGATATTAAACAACTGCAGCAAATTTAATCAGCATGCAGTAATTGACAGGCTACGGACAGGGCATCACACTTTCAGATAGAGTCTCTGATTCGATGACGTTGTCTGATTATGAGTAGGTTGACAAAAGTTTAATATGAAACTAAATGTTGTGTTTGGAGTTTTTTGAAGCATAGATATTGTGCGGAAGAAGGTCTAAGTGTTACAAACATATTTTAATTGTTTATAATTTGATATTATTATTATAATTTATGTAAGAACTTACAAATAAATGCATCACTTTAATTTTATCTAATTTTAAAACAAGATTATTCGGTGGCCGTTAGTTATAAATTATCCACCGATTTTCAAATTTTAAGAAAACCAATTTTTTTTAATTATTTTAATTAATTTGGAAGACGAGTAAATTTTATAAATGAATATTTACATTAAATGAAACTGTTGTCTAGTAAATTTAAGCCTTATAGAAAACTTTATATGAGATTTAATATTTCACAACAAAAACCTAAACCGGTTTTTCTTTGCATAACTATATACTCCGTGTGTTTCCTAAACACTCCTCCTTCCACACAGAATTTCACTAAACAAAACGGAATAGTTTAAAGAAAAAGTATTCCGAGACCTACAGTTAACTTTTTATAAAAAAAAAAACTCAACCAAAATAAAATCCAAACCCCTAAATGCATTTCCTCAGACGTAACTCTATCCAAACCTCGCATTATTTCAAAGAAGAGGCAATTAGAAGCCCAGGGAAATTTTATACAGTTCTATACAGTTCTTGCAGTAACCCTATTAAACCAGGGCGAATCCGAAACTTTTGTTTTGGGGCACAATCACGAGAGAGGAACACTCCAATTTTGTAGTGTTCTATTGCGAACGTTTTAGACCTAGGGTTGCCACATGGAATGAAGTAAGTACTGAAAATACTGGGTGGATTGGACGTTCGTGCATTTTTGTCAAATGTAGTATATATTTAGTAGACACATGTTTTTTATTGTGTTGTTCGTCTGTCTGCATGCTTTTCCCTCCCGTTTGTCCATCTTTCTGTTAAACTGTGTTTTAACTTGCGTTCGGACCATCCTATTTAAGAAAAAAAATTATATTAGGTATGCTATCAAATGCCTACCTCTTATTGCTTTTATCGGTATCGGTACCTACCTCTTATTGTTTCGCAATTGGAGAGGAACACTTCAATTTTGCATTGTTCCATAGTGAACGTTTTAGACCTCTGGATATAGGGTTGCCATTTGGAATAAAGTAAGTTCTGGTACTGAAAATACTGGGTGGATTGGACGTTCGTGCATTTTTGTCAGATGTAGTATATATTAAGTCGATATTTTAAAGTATGATATTATAGACATAATCTTTTGTAGGTGGTTTTTCGTTTGCCCGTTTGTCCACATCTGCTTTTAAAGTGTAGTTCAAATTACATTCTAACCAACCGATTAAAAAAATTTATATTAGATGTAGAATCACACACCTATATCTCACACTTTTTATCTGTCTGTCTATACTAAGATAATTTTTAAGAGCATTTAAGTAAGAGAAAAGTAGTCTATTTAAGTTTGTTCAGCACTTCTTCTTTAATTGAAAGTGTTATAGCCGATTTATGATGAGGGTAGAAATTGTGACGCAAATCCTCAAAACTTAAAGACAAAAACTTTTGTCCTTGTCAAAGAAGTTTTCAATATCACTAATATAGCGAAAAAGTGGACCAAATGAGCAAAATGTCTTTTTTTTTAAGTATATGACCAAGATTTTTATGGGAAATCTTAGTTAAGAATTATTTGTGTGTCAATAGATAAGCTAGAGGCTATGCAAAAAGTAACGATCATGGTAGAAACTAAGATTGAATAATCTCAAAACTTCCATGTCAGAATATAATATTTACATACGTAGTCCACATACGTAGCCAACGGGTCAAAATAAATAAGTCGTTAAAGAGGCTGATGGTGGTTTTGTGCTCAAAATTGATGTTTAACTGAAATCTATGCACTTGACTATAAGGTCAGCTCTACATGTATTGTTATCCCATGTATTGTTATCCCCCCTCCCAAAGATGGTAAATTGCTAGTTTAATATTAAATTTGGTAGGAAATTTTAAATTTGCAAGAAAATTTTATTTTAGACTGTTAAATATAATCTTTAAAAGAACCGAACAAGATGCCAAAAACGTCAACTTAGCAACCAGATCTTTGCACGTTTTTTTTCTTCAACTTAATATTTATTTTGTAACAGAAATTTCTACCTTTTTAAAGAATCATATAACGCCATTTGATCTAGTTGAACAATTTTAAAAAGAAACACCTGTTCAATACTATTAGATTAGAAAATATATCTCTTTTGAAGAAGAAAAAAATCTTCCCCAATTTCTTAGAATCCCATGTTTTTTTTATTTCGGGAAAATGCATCCCTTGATATTTGAATCGTTGCCATTTGGCCAGAAGAAATATCTTAAAAGATTCGAAATGCCATATGGGAAAACTTCCATGTACCTTTTTGGATGAAATGGAAGAAATTAAAGTTCTTGGAAGATTTTCATTCAGTTTCAGAAACGAAGTAATTGCAGTTTATTGGCCTTTTTCTGTATTTGATTATATCTTTTTACAAAGTAGGATATTACTGACTGAAAAAATAAAGGTAGGTGATACAGAAAGATAGTGTTTACTTAAAATGTAAAGAAATAATATCGAACATTTTTATTTCTTTCAAATTCTTTACTTAAGTAAAAGAAAGTTCACTATTTTAAAATATACCTTATAAAATGGAATATGATATAATGTATTTTGAATTTTATAATATATTTAAAGCATAACGAATAAAAGTTTAGATAAGATTTTAAATATATTTTGCCTGAAAAGATTTTCCTCAATCGTTATTTCATGTTACGGTATCCGATGACCTTTTTTCAGCAAAAAATCAACTTAAATATCAAACATTTGTTTTTTGCATTTTAATATAAAATAAACGCTTAGTTTTCTAAATCTGTTTCATTTTAGTTTCTAGTTTTTAATAGATCCGAAGTTATAGCACTTTAAAGTTTTTTCGCTTGTTTTTGCACCCTTTTTTTTCAAAACGCATTACGCAAAATTTAAAAACTGAAGTTCTTTGTCATCAATTCCTTCCAAATTTTTACAGTAGTTTTGTAACAGTATGAAGAAGGTTTTGAACTAGAATCGTATAAAACTATTAAGAATTATATATTTTAAAACTATTTATATGCTTGTTACTCTCTTGTTTCTATGTGTTTTCGATATAATGCTGCAAATTTTTGCCTATAAATTTGGGCATTGATATTTTAATGATTTTAGATCATGACCTATATTAATGTTTGTTAAGCATATTTAAATTTAAACGATGGAAAAATATTAAATTTTTTTAAAAATATCATGTTTTGCGTAAGCGTGATTTTTGAAGCATATTTTACTATAATTTTCCACAAATACTGAAAAAATAATAATTTTTTATGATTTACTTTCTTAAAACTATTTTTATATTCATAACTAATAATAAAATCGCTCAGCGTCATGGTTGGAATAGAATTTTCAGACACTTGCTGTTAAAGGTGATCGACCACCTTAAGTATTTTAAATTAGTCAAGAAGTTATTAAGGAAAATGAAAATAAAAACTAGTTTTTCCTTTTACCATAATAAAAACCCTTTGTACATGTGTCTGAATACTTTGAAAAATTCAATTTAACATGAAATAAAAAGCTATTTAGTGTCTATTGTTTCAATTGTATCAACTCTTCAATTGTGTGCAATTAAATTAAACCTTTATGCACCAAATTAAGTTTTAATTTTAATTATTTATCTTTGAATATTTTCATGTTAACTATTGCAATTAATTATTCATTTTTAAAAAATAGTTGGGGCATAAATGCACTTTATGACTCGAATTTATTTTCTTTTCACCTCCTTTCTACATATAATTACTTAATTGCAATTAAATTTTGTTGAATGAATATGTATTGCCTTTTTAGTATTTAATGTGTTTAAAACCGCCTTCTGCATTAATAAAAGCCATTTATTTTCCCTCACACGAACAAATGAAAAAGTAAAATAGCGGTCTTTTAAGTACCCTCAAGGCACCATAAGTTGACGCACGGTATACCTTTACCGACCTAATGTGCTTAAGGGGTCTTAGGAGTCTTAAAAATGTGCACAGAAGTACTAAAAAGCATAGTTTGCGATTTCATGCAATTTTTTAACTACTTAATATATAGGTATAGTTTTTTATATGCGATTCTATAAGATTTATTTATTATAAAACAAATTTTAAAATTTGTGAACCTTTAGCCAAAACTAAAATAAATGATGTCAAACATAAAACTATTTGAAAACATTTGGATTATTCTTGAGCGCCACATTTTGAGTGCTAAATTGAAGAAATGACTTTATATTTTACAAATATGTACAGATAAAGACTTATACCTAATTTCTAAGCTCAATTTTAATTAGAAATTATTTTAAGAACTTTTTTAAAAAAATTAATAACAATTTAAAAATTTTGATTAAAAAAATTGTATTAATAAATATTGTTTTATTTTTCTTTTAAACAGGTATAAGTCTTTATTTGTACATATTTGTACAATATAAAGTCATTTTTTTGAACATTTCTTCAATTATGACCTCAAAATGTGGCGCTCAAGCCTAATCCAAATGTTTTCAAATAGCTTTATGTTTGTTATCATTTATTTTAGTTTTGGTTAAAGTTGCATAAATTTTAACATTTGTTTTATAATAAATAATTCTTATAGAATTACATATAAAAAATTATACTTATATATCGATTAGCTAGAAAAAATTCATGAAATCGCAAACTATGCTTTTTAGTACCTTCTTTGCACATTTTTAAGACTCCTAAGGCCCCTCAAATAATCTTTTATTTCGACTAAAGGCTTTCAGACGGCTTTAACCTCTTGCGACCTTTCATCCCCATTTGAGGACACTTTTTTAAAACCTCCCCACAATTAATTGACACGTTAGTTAGTTCCGAAATTGACCTGGTCCGATAGAAGAAGATCCAAATATCAGTTTTAAGTCTTTGATTACATGTATCAGTCATTTATTTCTATAAAAAATGAAGTTAAACGACGGTCAATACGATATTAGAATTCTTTAAAAAATTATTTAAATTTTTTTCAAACTTTTCAAAAAAGTTCTTTTAATGGTTATCTTTAAAAGCATTTTGAAATAAAAAAAAATAATGATGAAATAATATGTTAACTACATATAAAGTGAAGTTGCTTTTTTGTTGCATTTATGGCACAAATAATTGTATTTTTAGAGTTTAAGGCGTGTCCCTAAGCAACCATTAAAAAATAGGTTTTTTTTATTTCTTTGAAAAACCAACTTTTAGCATATATTTGTATGAAAAGTATGTTTTGATTATATATAAGAATATTCGTGTAGGATTTTGCTCGGGTCTTAAGAGGGTAATAGTTTTCCTCACCATGCATTTCGATGCATTCTTATCTCTACTTCGGGGCAACTTTTATTTGCGCCACTCTGTGTCATTCCATAATCTACTTCGATCGATGTTAGGTTAAGCTTAGGTGTGATTAGGCTTGAATACAGACACACTAGAGCTATTGGTGACGGGCGTCGTATTTTAAAACCACTGTCAAGTGACGACCCGACATCAGAGTATGCACCCAACACAACCGTTCAGGGAGACATCGTACCGCAGAGTTGGGACTTAGAAGAATATTTAACGTGCATTCCCTAAGCATGGGGTATTATTCTTTGGACATGTTTAGTTGCACGGGCTGTTTATATTTTGGCAGTTACTTTGACAGTGCCCGGACCCGAATCTGTGACATTTCGCATGCTAGGCGAGTGCCTAACCGACTGGGCTCCATAGCCCCACTACGATCGATGTAAATCCTCAGCACAAATTTTCAGTTGTTTCATAACCACTTTGACGTATGAAGCTCTAATTGCTCCCTTGTCATGAGACCATCATGTGTGAAGACGCATAGCTTAATTAGCATTGCTGTCTCGTCTGTAATTGCCGGTTTACACCCATGTAATAACCCCTTTAAGATGGACAACTGAATTTAGAGGCTGTGTGTAAAACGTGGGGAATCTTCGCCATTTGATACAATGCCGTTTTGATATGCTGCTTAATTTGATAGTGAGTACCTATTTATTGTAAGATGTGAGAAGTTATTGGTAAGATGATGTTGGTTGGTAGACCTATATATTCAGGTTTGTGTGCTTGGTCAGAGACCCGCTACTAAACCTTCGTCAAGTAAGACAGACCTAACACACGCACGTAAGTGACAGATGCTGCCATCTATCGTCACCTCCGCAATTTTAAAGTATCCCTGAGGGGGAAGGGAAATAGTCTCCAGGGACCTGTACCCGTGGGAAACTGCACCATGACCGCCCACAGAACTTTTAGACACACAGATTTGACGAACACGTACTCCGCATATACTTGGTAGGTCTTTAGTGGTATAGGGACTCGATCGCGGGACCTTCCGATTCCGAGAAGGAGGCCTTAACCACTAAGATGTAGAGAAGAGGTTTTATTATTAGATTTGTTTTTATTAATGTAGGTTGAATTATCTTTACACTAAAACTCAAGTCAAGTGACAAGTCGACTCTTGAGTAGGCACCCTACGTAATTTTTTTAAAGGCGGCATCGTATCCTACGTCGGGACTTTGAAGAATATCTACTCGGAGTATAATTCTTTAGACTTTTTAGCTGGGTTGACCGTTTATAGGTCAGCAGTTATTTTGGCAAAGTCCGAGTCCAAAACTGGAAACTTTCACATGCAAAGGCAAGTGATAGGTCCCAGGTTCGAGTCCGAGCAACGCTTGTTTTTACTATGTATCTAAATAAAAAGTGATTAAATAATTATTTTAAAACAATTCTTGACGTTTTTAAAAGCAAAAATCGCATGTACTAGCCAACCATCATTTAACATGCCATGCAGTAATCCACAATTACGATTTTTTTTTTACATCAGGCAATTGATACTTATTGAAACAAAATTACCAATTATTAAACAAAGAATCGTAAAAGGTTATGCTTTGCATAAATTTTAAAAAGGGTGATTTTCATATTAGATTATAAATGAATTCAATTCCCCATAACACTTTTATCGGGACTTAAAAAACAACCCGAAGACCCCGTCTCAGACTCATGAAAAAAACCCTACCGGATCAAGACCTAGAGGAAGACAAGCATCAGAAGGATAGACCAAGTGGAAGAAGATCTTAACCCTCTAATGCATGAATTTTTATTTTCAACCCAAAAAATATATATGTGTATCTTTAATACTCATACATTATGGGGAAAATACTGAAAAAAAATTAACTGCATTGGAATTTAAATAGTTTCAATTTTTAAAATTTGGCCATATGGCAAAAACCAACTGCAAAATTCCAATTGTGATAATAATGACTAGAAAACTACTAAATATATTTCAAAATAACCCTTTTTAACTATAATTAATTTTTCAAAACAATTTATTTTTAGTTAGTACTAATAATAATATACTTTGAATACTGCCAAAAACGTAATTTCACAACAGTTAATAACCTCACTCTTTAATTTTGAATACACTTTTACTACTGTCATCTATGAGGATTATTATTAACTAAAACTTCAAAATGAAATGTAATAGATAAAAAAAATTGTCGAGAGGGAGCTCTACTTCAATAGAATAAGGTGGATGATGTTACTTGTTGCCAAACGCAACAGTATGCATTAGAGGATTAAAGACTTGAGGAATTACAATCTGGTAGCTGAAGTAGTCGAACTGAGTAAAATAGAGAAAAACCTTAGACCAGAGCCCTTCAGCGCCAATGATGATAATGATGAACTTATAGAATTTTTGGTACGGTTCCTTTTCGCAGCGCAAATCTCGCCAAATGAAATCTTTGGAAACAAACGGAATCTTTTGACGATAAAACGCAGTACACACGGTGAAATATTACCACTGGAAAATATTTCATTTCGTGGTGGTAGTATATTTTTGGCTGCTTTATTGCTGGCACCAGCGAAATTTAAAAAGACCGAATTCTTTAATAGGAAAGACTATCTCATTGAATTAAATCTATCCACCATATATCCTATAAACAAATAAAGAAAAACATATAGTATCATCCTATTAAACACAAATTCATATCTTCAAGGCGGACACAAACTTAGCGAAAATCTCCTTTCCAAAAGTTATTATTAAATTTATATTCCGAAAAGTGTGATTAGTCCCAAAATAATCCTTTTACCATTGTGTTCTGTCACGTAACGAAATCAATGAAATACTTTAAGTAGCTTCATTTTTTTTTCGTTCGCACTTCGTCTAGCTGTTTTCAATGGTAATCTAATATGCTCCCATCTAGGTGGCGCTACACTGTTAGATTTTCGCGTAATGATCCGATAATTTGGAAGGTGCGTAATTTGAGGGGGTTTAAGTTTCGCTTTCGGGTTTCGGTGCTGTAATTGGATTGCGAAGAAAAATAATGAGTAGGTTTAGAGAGAGAGAGATAGAAGTTTTGATTCGAGTGTACTTGTAACTTGATTTTGTTTGTCGCGAGGTAAATTGTTGGAATTAGGGTCTTTTTCATAAGATCATCCTGGGAAGGAATACTAATTCATTTGTAAAAATTTAATTTAAGATGTGGAATTTGCTTAGAAAAACGTGGTATGTATGGTATAGTATGGTACGTACATATATATTAAAGCTTGTGTGCTTGTTCAGAGAGCAGCTTATAAGCTTTCGTCAAGTGGGACAGACACACAGAGAGAGTTTTTACAAGCACAAGAGACACACAAAGAATGGACAGCACAAACGCATAGACAAATAACAACATTTATTGACGGACACAAGCATCCACGCCTGACCGGGATTCGAACCCGACCCCAGCAGCTCCAAAGGATAGCATTCTAATGATCGCGCCACTGCGGCAAAGCATATTGAAAGTCATTAAAGTATCGCAACTAAGATGGCTCGACATTTATATATATATGCCGATGAAAACCCGACTAAAAACTAACATTTCAAAACCCAGTAGGAAACAGAAAAAGAGGTAGACCCCGGACAAGGTGGATGAATAACATAGAACAAAACTTGAAAAATTTAAGTGTGAATAATTGGAAGCCATCGGCGTCTAATAGGTCAAGATGGTCTATGCTTGTTGGGACAGCCCTGGCCGGGAATCGGCTGTAGAGCTAAAGAAGAAGATATTTGTTTGCTTAAAATTTAAAATGTATTAAAAAACATTTTTGGGCTTTTTTCATCTTGCTACTGTTATATATGTTCCTTTCGTGCCAATGACTCTTCTCTTTTGCAAGAACTTCTTTGAATGTTTCTACTAATCGTCGTCAGTTAATTGTGTTGGCATAATACACATTTGCGTCCGTATGTCACGAATAAATTTTTTTGTATTGAAAAAATACAATATTTTAATGTTTAAATTGTTTACCCTTTCAGTCCCAGTGATGCCATTTGACATCATGTTTGTGATCATAATTTTTAAAAATAATCTTTCTGAAATCTATTGGGATTAATAAAAAAATATTTTCTAATCGAAGAAAGTTTGAAGAATCGAATGATATGCTTTTTGATATCATAAATGGCTATAGACAATCAAAAAAATTTCTTAAATGATAATGCCAAATTGTCATTGGTTAAACAATAGTTGAATTCTACTAGTACTGTTTGAACATGAGTTTTTCCTGAGTGTAACTTCTACATTACTTCTAAACACAGTTCAGGTGTGTTTACATGAGCCATCGAATCCATGGATTAAAGAGCAAACTCAGCAATTTTTCCCTCTTGGAGATTTTCTCCCAGACAGAACCGGAATTGCAGGGCTCATTGGGAGGTTTCGAAAATCCTAAAATGAAGGAGGGTTTGATGTTTCATACAATGGATTCGGCCACAGTCCATCATTTGTTTGGTTTGAATTATCGTCGCTCTAGAGCTACACGAGGGCTATTGGCGACGGGCGTCGTATTTTAGAACCACAGTCAGGTGACGAGCCCACACCTGAATAGGCACCCAACGCAACCGTTAAGGGCGACATCGTACGCAGCGTTACGACTTTGAAAGATATTTTAACGTGCACTCCCTTACACGGGGTTATTCGTCGGACATTTTTGGCTGCACGGGCCGTTTATAGGTCGGCAGCTATTTTGGCGATGCCCGGACCCGAACCTGGGACCTTCCGCATGCTAAGCGAGTGCTTAACCGACTGGGCTCCCCAGCCCTCCAGACCATCATTTGGATCAGAAATCCTGCTCGACCTCTCTTTCCCCTAATGGGTATTTCGGCATTCCATGGATTCGATGGCTCATGTAAACGCGCCTTTCAATTATTCTTGCGTAACACAGTACGCAGCTTCAATTCGCCATCCATTCAACCAACCTAATCATCTCCTTCGCTTAGCTCTAGTACAACATTGCAGCAACCATCCATTACCGCCCATCATCTCGCAACAGAACAAAAGAAAATGAGATAAGAGCTCGACACATTTCACCTTCCAAACACAATCATCTCTTCTGCCCAATGGCGCATCTTCTATATATTAGCCATGGAGTTAAGAGGACGATGGTGATGCTGCTGGGCAATAACCAACATGAAAACTGGTTTTCCAGTTGAAGCCATCCATCGCTTTCTAGTAAGCCCAAACAAACGCTCTCGGCGAAGTATTTGACCTTGGAGTTCGTGTAGGCTTACTGCAGCGACTTGACAATATCTGACTTTTTAATGAAAATTATAATTACAATGCAAATTTGTAGAAGGTTGGTTGGTTGGTTGGTAGATTTATTTTCAGGCTTGTGTACTTTGTCAGAGACCCGCTTATAAATCTTCGTCAAGTAAGACAGACACAACACACACACACTCACGCACATACGTGACAGATGCTGCCATCTATCGCGCGCCACCTAAACAATTTAGACATGTCTCTGAAGAGGAGTTGTGCAGGGTATTACTACCTATATTGTAAATTTCAGGTCTCTTTCTGCAGCCTAAAACTGTGCAAACAGTCATCTCTTTATTTTTATAAACTTATTTGCCTTTAAAGAATAAAATTATGCTTTTCAGAATAAACTAACAATGAGTGAAGATAGTTTTTTGTTTGAAGAGCGTTTGGGCTTACTAGGGTTGCTTAGCGACTTTTTAACAGCTTCATTTTTTTTCCACGCCAAGCATCTCAATCTTCTTCTTAGCTCTATGATATTAGCTGTTGCCATTCCTTCCATAGAAAAAGAATCGGTAAAAAAAACTCACACTGTAACGAATCAGTCCTCTCCCTTTTCTATACTAATACTAAAGATGGGGGGAAATGAGCGCTGGATGTAATTCAATGACGAAAACAAAATAAAAGGACCAACTTGCAAAGTGCTAATGGCTACTGAGGTGGGGTGTAGGTAGTCGTGCTTGGGTAGCAGTGGTTGCCTGTTTCTGTTTCTTGCTGTTGTAGTGATAATTACTTTTTTACGCATTTGACTAACACTAAAGAAAGCATCGAGTTAGCTATGCATAAATGAAGAAATCCTGACCGTAGTCCGTATCAACGCCCAGCCAAAACCATTGGAGGTAAATATTTTATATTGGTTTAAAAACTGTATTTTTTATGCTTAATTAGATTCACTCAACTAGATTCTAATTATATTCTCGAATAGGGTACTTGACTAAATTTTTTTTATTGGCTTAAAATGTTCTTATGCCAAAAATATTAGACCCGTATTTTTTCTTTTTTTCAAATACCCCATAAAAAGGCAGAAAAATAAATTTAAAAATTAGGACAAAAAATCACTCCTGAAAACGCTTTTTGGCTGTCACGTGGTACCTGTGATGTCACTATGAACTATAAACAAACTTTGAAACACCACTTTGCAATCGATTTAAGGCAAATTTGAAATGTACGCTTCTGTAAAACAGCCCTACATTTGCTCAATATTTATTATTTCAATAGTAAAAAGATAAAATCAAGTTTAATCAGAAAACAAAAAACATCACGCCGGTGTGTTTATAGTTCATAGTGACAACTATTTTTTGTTTTTGCAAGTTAATAACATTTCGTTCATCCAAACAACAAGTAAAAAATTCAAAACCATTGATATCCTTAGCATCCCCCAACGAACCGGAATCTCATTGTCAGATTCTGTGTTGGTAGAAGACCATTAACTAATATAAAGACTCCCTCCAAGATTAGGTACACTTTCGCCTTTCTCTTCTACGCAAACTTTAACCGAATCAATGAGTTTCTCATTCAGGACCCTGAAGAAGAAAAAAAAAGAATGGTAATAACGATATATGAAAAAGAAGGTGTCTTAACGGCTTACCCATTTGAGCAGTTTTTCCGCGGGTGGTTTGGAGAGTGGGATACACCATCCATGGGTTAGCATCGATGTTTTATGGGGTTGTTTGTAAATAGTCTATCAATGAACAAATGGAGGACGGATAGATACTTTGTACTTATTTCAGGTTTAACTGAATTGTTAGGCTCCTCTTGTGCATTGGACTTTAGCGTGTTTAACCACTTGAAGCCGTCATCCGCACACTCAAATTTAAAATAACGCGCTCGCTAGATGGCGCATACACGCAAGATGGAACAAATGGAGGACAGATTGTACTTTTTTCAGATTTAACTGACTTGTTTTGCTCCTTTTGTGTATTTTACTAAGCATGTTTAAAAACTTGCAGCTCGGTTAACCCATAGATTTAGAACTATGGGTTAACCGCACCGGCAAATTTAAAATAACACGCGCGCTAGATGGCGCTGATTTGATACTGCCTCACAAGCAGCCATAAGCAATATAGAATACAATTGGAGGACAGATAGATATTTGGTACTTGTTTCAGATTTAACTGACTTGTTTGGCTCCTTTGGTTCATAGACTTTAGCATGTTTAACAACTTGTAGTGATCTACCTCACACTCACACGCAACTTAAAAATAATTTATACGCTAGATGGCGTTGATTTAATACTGCTTTACAACCAGCAATCTATATTATAACGTATGTTATAGTATTTAGTTGAAGCAATTTGGCCTACAGCTTGAGGTTTTGATGATTCTGCATGGTAGAAGACCATTAGCTAATATAAAGACCCCTTCAAGATTAGGTACACTTTCGCCTTTCTCTTCTACGCAAATCTTAAACGTTATCGGAATGGTATATAATAACGATATGTGAAAAAAGAAGGCGTCTTAACGACTTGTACATTTGCGCAGTTTTTCCGCGGGTGATTTGGAGAGTGGGATACACTATCCATGGGTTAGCATCGATGCTTTATGGGGTTGTTTGTAAATAGCCTATCAATGAACAAATGGAGGACAGATAGATACTTTGTACTTGTTTCAGATTTAACTGACTTGTTTGGATTCTTTTGTGCATTGGATTACAACTTGTAGCTGTTAACCGCACACGCAAATTTAAAATAACACACACGCTAGATGGCGCTGATTTGATACTGCTTTACTAGCAGCCACAAGCAACATAAAATACAAATGGAGGATAGAAAGATATATTGTGCTTATTTCATATTTAACTGACTTGTTTGGCTCCTTTTGTGCATTGGACTTCAGCATGTTTTACAACTTGTAAGGGTCAACCGCACATGCAATTTTAAAATAACACGCACGCTAGATGGCGCTGATTTGATACCGGTTCACCTAGCAACTATAAGCAATATAGAATACAAATGGAGGAGAGATTGATATTCTGTGCTTGTTTCAGATTTAAATGACTTGTTAGGCTTTTTGTGATCTATAATTTAGCTATCTGTAGCGGTCAACCGCACACGCACGCACAACTTCAAAATAATATCTACGCTAGATGGCGCTGATTTAGCACTGTTTTACTACCAGCCATCTATATTATAACAAATGTTATAGCATATTAGTCGCAGCAACTTGACCTTCACCTTGAGGTATAGATAAGTCCATATAGAGTCTTGTATTCTAGAAGAAAAAGACTTATCGCCAATGCTAATTTTACCGTTGTTTAGAAAATAGCTAGAAATCCTTTCCAAAATATTTTAAAGTAAAGATTATATCAGGTTTATAATTCAGCTGTTTTGTACAATTATCGATTGCTTTAAAAGTGTATTACTACTTGCATAATCTCACAAAATGATCAGTTATTGTTAAAAATCACTTAAAAGATCTGACAAATTCGTTAAATAGTTTACGCAGTTAGTTGAAAACTTGTTCGTAGCGTAGTTGAAAACATGTTCATCCTAAGTACATTTGAATTATCCGGATAAAATATATTCTTATAAAACAATCGAAATGCATTTTCGTTCTTTTCAATGCAAAATAAAATAACAAGATATAAGTTAGTTCGAAAGCAACACTCTTAAAACAAACACTCCTAATTTAACTCAACCTGAGTGGATTTCACTCCTCCAGACTGGAAAATGCACTTCTCCTTTTGGAGTGGATCCTTTGTGTGTTAAGGGGTCTAAGGAGTCTTAAAAATGTGCAAAGAAGGCACTACAAAACATAATTTGATCTTTCATGTCATTTTTGAACTACTCAATGTATAAGTATAATTTTTTTATGTGTAATTCTACATGATTTATTTATTATAAAACAAATTTTAAAATTTATGAAACTTTAGCCAAAACTAAAATAAATGATATTAAACATGAAGCTATTTGAACACAGTGTGATTAGGCTTGCGCGGCAAATTGTGAGGTCAAAATTGAAGACATGGCCAAGAAAATGACTTTAAATTGTACAAATATGTACAAACTAGGACTTATACCTAAATTCTCAGCTCAATTTTAATTACAAATTATTTTAAGAACTTTTTTCTAAAAAAATTAATAAAATTTTAAAAATTTTGATTTTAAATTATTTTAAAAATAATTTCTAATTAAAATTGAGCTGAAAATTTAGGTATAAGTCATTGTTTGTACATATTTGTACAATATAAATCCATTTTCTTGGTCATTTTTTCAATTTTGACCTCACAATTTGCCGCGCAAGACTAATCACACTGTGTTCAAATAGCTTCATGTTTAATATCATTTATTTTAGTTTTGGCTAAAGTTTCATAAATTTTAAAATTTGTTTCATAATAAATAAATCATGTAGAATTACACATAAAAAAATTATACTTATACATTGAGTAGTTCAAAAATGACATGAAAGATCAAATTATGTTTTGTAGTGCCTTCTTTGCACATTTTTAAGACTCCTTAGACCCCTTAAACCTTCGACAGGATCACTCCAAATGAGTGATTTTAACTCAGTCTGAGTAAATATGCATGCCTTTATGGTGTCGAAAATGCACTTCTCCAACTGGAGTGGATTTCACTCATTTGTTTTAAGAGTGAACACATTCAAAGATGTGAATATTCGCAGTAATACATCCTACACGAAATACACTTTCTTTCTTTTCGATACAAAATATCGAAAAAAAACTGCAAATAAAATCTGTAGCAACATGTTGAAACGTGAATATTCGTAGCTTCACATCCTTGGTATTTGAATTATACGAAAAAATCTATATTTAAAAAAAAATTCGAAATGCATTTTCTTTCCTACAAAATAAAAACATGATGTAAATTAGAACGAATACAACGATAACCAATTCAAAACAACACACGATCTACCCTTCCAGAACAAAACTTTTATTAAATAAAGAAAAGCGAATATTCAAAACAAACAGTTCTTCAACTTGTACCCCCACCTGCCCATGCAAAACCCCCTTAAAAGATAATAGAAAAAAATCTTCCAGTCTGAGAATTCTTCTATCTCAAGTTATTTTATTTCGAATCCTTCTCCGTTTTCCAGAACTTTGAGTTCACTTTTTATTGCTGCTGCGACTCTATAAGCATTCAAAGAAAAAAAATGGCGTCTACCAGAAAACGAATTTAATTTAACCTTGCGGTCATTCGTTTGTATTATAGATGTCGGTGGAATATGCTTAGAGAGAATATTGTTCGGTAAACCTAATAATGGGCTTAAATGAGAATTCTGTCATGTTCATGGAAATTTCTTGTGTGTTTAAATGTTTTTTAGGTAAGCGTTTTGGTTAAATTGTAGCAAAAACGTTTTACTCGTATTCAAACTTAATTTTGAACAGTGAGTTAAACCGGAAGATTTTTTTTTGCCTTGTCTATGACGTTGCCGAAATGTGAATGTAAGCTAAACGAAACCATGTGTTTTGATAACCGCGTCTACAATTTTTTGGATATTAATGTCATAAAGATCAATTTGTAATTGAATAAATTTATTGAATGTTAGTTCTTTGTAAATATAGTTTTATTTGAATGCTAGAGATCAAAATACTGGATTAAATTTTTTGGGTACCGCGTCGCCTTAAGGGGTCATAGGAGTCTTAAAAATGTGCAAAGAAGGCACTACAAAGCATAGTTTGATCTTTCATGTCATTTTTTAACTACTCAATGTATGAGTATGATTTTTTTATATGTAATTCTACAGGATTTATTTATTATAAAACAAGTTTTAAAATTTATGAAACTTTAGCCAACACTAAAATAAATGATATTAAACATGAAGCTATTTGAACACATTGTGATTAGGCTTGCGCGGCAAATTGTGAGGTCAAAATTGAAAAAATGACCAAGAAAATGATTTTATAATGTACAAGTATGTACAAACAAAGACTTATACCTAAATTCTCAGCTCAATTTTAATTGGAAATTATTTTAAAAATAATTTAAAATCAAAAATTTTAAATTTTTATTAATTTTTTTAGAAAAAAGTTCTTAAAATAATTTCTAATTAAAATTGAGCTGAGAATTTAGGTATAAGTCTTTGTTTGTACATATTTGTACAATATAAAATCATTTTCTTGGTCATTTTTTCAATTTTGACCTCACAATTTGCCGCGCAAGCCTAATCACAATGTGTTCAAATAGCTTCATGTTTAATATCATTTATTTTAGTTTTGGCTAAAGCTTCATAAATTTTAAAACTTGTTTTATAATAAATAAATCCTGTAGAATTACATATAAAAAAATCATACTCATTTATTGAGTAGTTAAAAAATGACATGAAAGATCAAACTATGCTTTGTAGTATCTTCTTTGCACATTTTTAAGACTCCTTAGACCCCTTAAGGGGTCATAGGAGTCTTAAAAATGTGCAAAGAAGGTACTACAAAGCATAGTTTGATCCTTCATGTAATTTTTTAACTACTCAATATATAAGTAGAATTTTTTTATATGTAATTCTACAATATTTATTTAATATAAAACAAATTTTAAAATTTATGAAACTTTAGCCAAAACTAAAATAAATGATATTAAGCATAAAGTATTTGAGCACATTGTGATTAGGCATGCGCGGCAAATTGTGAGGTCAAAATTGAAAAAATTACCAGGAAAATGACTTTATATTGTACAAATATGTGCAAACAAAGACTTATACCTAAATTCTCAGCTCAATTTTAATTAGAAATTATTTTAAGAACTTTTTTCTAAAAAAAATTAATAAAAATTTTACAATTTTGATTTAAAAAAATTTTTAAAATAATTTCTAATTAAAATTGAGCTAAGAATTTAGGTATAAGTCTTTGTTTGTACATGTTTGTACAATATAAAGTCATTTTCTTGGTCATTTTTTCCAATTTTGACCACAAAATTTGCCGCGCAAGCCTAATCCCACTGTGTTCAAATAGCTTTATGTTTAATGTCATTTATTTTAGTTTTGGCTAAAGTTTCAAAAATTTTAAAATTTGTTTTAGATTAAATAAATCTTGTAGAATTACATATAAAAAAATTATACTTGTATATTGAGTAGTTAAAAAATTACATGAAAGATCAAACTAAACTTTGTAGTTCCTTCTTTGCACATTTTTAAAGAGTCCTATGACCCCTTAAAGCGGAAGATAACTTGGCATATTAGATTACCGTTGGTAGAAGAAGAAAAAAACTTCAAAAAAAGGCCAGCAGGATTTTGTGTGACATTCTTTGGTGTCAATAAAGTCAATAACATCCACTGTTTAATATGAGTACAAGTTTCATACGGGGCTAATAAATCAGTTTGGAATAACTTCAAAATATGTAGCACAATATAATTATTTTGGTGGTAGTTATTTCACAGATTAATTATTGGTTTTGATGATTAATTATGTTCTATTAAGAAAGCTTCATACGGTGCAAACATTTTTTTTATTTAAAGACTACTTAGTTTTATTTATATTTCTTTATTTTTTAATATCGAACTTCATTGCCCTTTCGATGGATGGAATTTTCCAACGTACGACAAAAAGAAATTTAAAAAAAAGATGGAGTTGGCATTGCCTTTTCTTAAGCAGATAATGGAATATTTATGATAAAATCGTAGGTACGCCATTGTTTCTATGGCGTGTGAAACCTCCTATTGATTTAATATTGTCACGGAGAATCATGATGCACCGTAAGCTCGGCAAAAACTACCGGAACAATTGTGTGTGGAAATGGCATTGCTTTTTAATGTTTTATACAAGGTAGGTAGATATGAAACTGTCCCAAATAAGTTATAGTCTAGCTTTAGACAACCTAATTCAAAGCGACAACAACAAAGAATAAATCTTTTAGTTCAATTTTCCATTAGTTCCTAGCATTCATTCTTCGGGTACAATAAAATAAATCCGAGCACGGCTCACAAAACTTTCAAGCCTGATCCGGCTCCAGAACTTTCTTTTGCCCCCTTCAAAGATTTCCTTTTTATTGCCCGGGATTTCTTTCTAGATTTATTAAAGTCTCGGATAAACGCTACAGGAAAAAAAAGGACAAATTTCATTCTAGAAAAAGGACAATTAACCAATATTCCAGAAAAGGGGATTTAAGGGTCTTCGTTAGTATATGACGGAAAGAACGAATTCTGTTTCCGCCCAAAGCGAACAACGCTTTTTAATGTACGATTCGAATGTTGAAAAAAATGGCGATGCAGAAATAGAAGGTTTTTGTGGGAGTTTTAGCATGTGGACTTCGAAAAAAAAGTTTCATTAAGACACTCTTAAGTTGGATTTGTTCATTTTTAAAGACTGGAGCGTGTAGGAATTATTTTAAGTGGTTTTGTTTTAAAGTTCTTATTTTTCTTTCTTTAAGATTTGATTCATGCTAAATCTAATTAGAATGCAAGAAACTGTAACTTAATTGCTGACTAATGTTAGAAATTTTTTTAATAAAATATAAATATAAAGATATTCTATAGCCATTATTTAGTAGTATAAAAGTTTTATTTTAACTAGAATTTAGAATTATACATGAGGGCAAAAGGGATGAGCAGTAATTTATTCGAACTGACGTGTAAGATATCTTTTAAAGATTCTCTTTCTTGTCAAAATAATAAAATGCATCGGGTATATTTATTTTAATTAAATAATATGATATACTAGCAGTATGGTCCCTTCTTACTGGGAACCCGTTAACTTCGCATTGCTTCCTTTTAGAGGCATGCTTACTTGTGAAAATACACTCAAAATCAAAACAAAATTAAATTCGTGTTGGCGCATGCACACTTAAAAAAGCAAACACTAATAGAGGATGAAGCAGCCTTAGGGCGAGCGCATATCTCAACCAAACTCAATCAATCAAACTAATAGAGGATGGCGTCAAGTCCCCGTTTCGGCCCGGTCCATGTATTTTCAAGCCCTGTTATGGTCCCGCAATTCCACGTGGATGACGGTTTTTTTTTTTAACTAATTATATTAATTAAAAATCACAATCAAATATGAAAAAACTAAGCCTCAGGTGCACACGTAGGTATTAAAAGGGACCTATATTAAAAATTTCGAATTTTTTAGAGCAGTCTAAGTAGGTCTTTTGCGATCCACAGACATACACACAGACAGACAGACTCTTTCTTTTATTATTATAGATAATAAGGTAATGAAAGTATTTGATTGCGTCGTAAATCCGTAAGAAAAATTTTGCGTTTTCTTACCGTTTTAAGGGATGCTGACTTTAAAATGTGGTTTTTGAACATTGTCACACAGTAAATTTACAACCCCTCTACAGCTCGTACTAAAAGTGCTACGGACTTCAAATTTGGTTACGAGTTCCCAGTATCTGTTGGCCTTCTTAGTAAGACTTTCGAAAAAATAACGAACTTCTTAGATTTTAAAGCTATTCAAAGTACTTTATATTGTTCATAGGTTTATAATATCATTACATATGTATTGATATTATTGAGTGTGATAAGTGGCCGAGTGGTTTGGACTATTACGCTAGCAGTCTGTGCGCTGTAACGGGTGTGAGAGTTCTATTCTCTTCTTCGCCCTTGGTGTAAATTAATTTCTCTGCACAGTAAAAAAAAAAAAATCTGTGTCTGTCTTACTTGACGAAGGCTTACATAAGCTGTATAAGCGGGTCTCTGATCAAGCACACAAGCCGGAATACATATGAACCCTACCCTGTAAACTGAGTGGTAATGGAAAATTACATTTCCTTGGTTTTTAAGTGCATTAGACGAATACTTCATTTAGTTTTTTTAATTAAACTGAATTAAAATTAAAATTTGAATATTCAGCTATTTGGAATATAACAATTATCGAATACTATTGCATCATACCATACCATTACAGTAAAAAGAATCTAAAACGCAAACAAAAACATTTTTTTACAGATAAAGCTTTACAAAAGTTACATAACAAAACACATGTAACCCGCCACAAACTTACAAAAAGCCGTTTGATGAATACCTTCCCAATAAACTACTTAAAAGAATGAAAGAAAATGCAACTATTTGTTTTCCTAGAACATTAATTCGGTACACAGCAGAGATGTTGCAATGATATATATTCATGGCTATCCAACGAAACCTGATACTATCGTGCGATACCTGATTGCTTCGATATCGGTTAACGATATTTTTTTGTAAAAAATAACAATGTCGTGCAACAATGTACTCGAAAGAGGCTGGGTATTGTTGCGAAACGTGAGCTTTTCATCAATAATTTTCTTGGGAGTCCTATGCATAAAATCTCAATTCCTTGTCTGTGCGTGGTTAAGGTTTTATGTTTGTTTGCAGAAATGGCAGTTTAAGACTTAAATCCGCCGTAATGGTTTGATATTGTATTATTCAGAAATGTGTTTTATATTTACAAGGACGACGCTGGATAAGTTTGTTAATGACTTTTTGCTTTGCTATAATGGCATTTAAAGTTATTTGCTGTGTCTATATTTCGATTTTTTCTTTGTGGTTTATTTTTGGGAAACAAAAAATGATGATTATGATGACTAGTTCAATACAATTAAAATAAACCAAACATCATTCACGAAACTCGATCCATAAGATGTTTATATTCTCGCAGTGATAAAAAAAATGCAATTGACGAGTTTAGTTTTTTTTTTTTTAAATAAAAAAATCATCTTTTTTTTAAATTCCACAAATGAAGGATTGCATATAGGATTATTTTTTGTTTCAGTATGTTATTTTAATACTAACCTAAACTTAGAAGATAAACAATCACTTCATGTAATTTTGTTCTTTAACCCTCTTGGCGATATGCAAATTGACTGAAGTGTAAACGTGTTTTTCCTGCATGGTATTGAAAAGTTTTAGATAATCCGCAGTAATGCTTTGGTATTAGTATATTATTCAGAAATGTGTTTTATATTTACATGGACGACGCTGAGTAAGTTCTTTATTGACTTTTTTGACATATATTAATGGAAATTATTGTTGTTTTTTGGGTCAATAATTCGATTTATATTTTGTTGTGGAATAATTTTGGGATATGGAAAGGGATGATTATGATGGCTATTTAAGTAAAATTCCAAATTGTTTATGTTTGTATAACTGTTCAAAGCGATTGTGATGACTATATCTTCCATCAGCCAAACAGTAATCAGAAGAAACGAACAAATACCAATAATGATACATAAAAGGGATACATAACATGTTCTTACTTTTTGTTCCAGCAATAAAAATTGTAATCGACGAGTTTTTCTTGAACAAAAAATTAATGTGGCGGTTCACCACACTCGCAACCTCGTCCTCGCTAGATGGCAATGATTTTACCACTGCGCTATACTATCAGTAGGTGGTTGGTTGGTTGCTTGGTTGGTTGGTAGATATATATATTTTCGAGCTTGTGTGCTTGGTCAGAGACAAGCTTACAAACCTTCGTCAAGTAAGACAGACACAACACACTCACACACACATACGAGACAGTTGCTGCCATCTATCGCACGCCACCTCCACACTTTAGACATGTCCCTGAAGGGAGGAGACCTCCACACTTTAGACATGTCCCTGAAGGGAGGAGAAATAGTCTCCAGGGACCTGTACCCGTAGGAAACGGCGCAATGACCGCCCACAGGGCTTTCGGACCCAACAGATTTAACGAGCACGTACTCCACATATACTCGATAAACACAAACATCTATGGCTTATCGGGATTCGAACCCGGACCCAGAAGCTCCAAAGGCTAGAACCCTAACCCCTGCGATTCTGGGTCGGTGCTACTACCTTTATTCTGGTTAACAACGAAAACAGTAGTATAACAGTCGAAGTAACTCATCCTTGGGGACCCTTTTAGTAGACTGTGGGTTACCGAGGCAGCTACATTAGTATTTCTGAAAATTTCCACAAATAATAATATTGAAAATAGCATTAGTTTTTGTTTCGACGTCTTTTCAATGCTAACTTGAACTTAGAATACTAACAATTCGCTCGTGAAGTTTTGTTCGATAAAATTCAGAATATATCGAATGAAAAGTTTTTTTATCTACTTTTAAGCTCTAACAAAACACTACATACATTTCTTCTTATATTCAATGTATATAAGTATATAAAGTAAATTTTATCAATGATTTTGATTTATAGCGAGAAAGATTATAAAATTTCATATCCCTCCCCTTTGAGACCCCAGCAAAATCTTACAATCTTTAGTTAACAATATTTTTAGATGTATTGAACATGAAAAAAAATCGTATCATTTTCAGTTTTTAAAATTCATAGTGTTTAACAGTATTTTTAGAGATAATGTAAATTATATTTCTTTAGTTTATTATCTATTTTTTCTAAGGGAATTTAATTTTCAGTTGATATAAAATCCTTTTTTTTATTACATGCGTAAAATTTGGTGTTAAGTAATTCCAAAAATTGGCAAACCTCTATGCAAATTCAGTTAGTAGATCACTATATTTTGTATTTTTAACATATTTTATGCTCATACTATGACTTATGACTTTCTTGGTGGGGGGCAAGATCGCCCAGCACTGCGACTTTAAGTCTATTTTACTAAGCCCCAGAAATGACACAAGCACAAGAGACACACAAAGAAAGAGACGACACAAACACATAGACAAATAACAACATTTATTGACGGTCACAAACATCCATGTCTGACCGGGATTCGAATCCGACCCCAGCAGCTCCAAATTCCAGAATCCTAACGAGTGTGCCACCGGGGCGGCATGCTCATACTAAAACAAATTAGTAATATTATGATACTCCGAGCAGAATTTTTACCTTTTTTTAAAAATATTGTAGTTACAATAAATATTGTTGCTATTTTTATTCGTAAGTAATTTTAGAGTACTTTGTAACTCGCTATTCCAAAGTGCACAACGTCGTTGTTAAATAACCTTTGTTTCAACTGGGACCAAAATATTCGATATGTGTCGCAGAAAATTCGAAAAGGCGCATTAGAAAGCCTCAAGTGGGAATAGCAGATGGGAGCAGGAGGCCGACATCTCAACCTCACTCGAACATTTCAAAGACCAGAACCGAAACTTTGGCTGCCATTGATTTCCAATGGAAGGATAACATTCTTGAGACTTCACAATCAATTGAATTTTATTGTCGTTCCATATAAAGGGTGAACTTCATTATTTCTGTGGATTTTTAAAAAATATTTTTGAAGGATTCTTCTTGGTTTTTTTTTACAGGACGTTGCACAGGTGGTTATCCGATTGGTTGTCACTGGAATTCAGTGAAGAAGGCATGAGAGGAATTTGAAGGGAAAAAATGCTTTTAAAAAAATAGAATAAAATAAAATAAAAGATGTTCAGGGTGGCGCAAATAAAAGTGGCCCCATCAAGAAGATAAGAATACGATAGAAATGTTGCCTAGTCAAAAACCAATGCTAAACAGGATTGCTAACTGAAGCTATTTTTCGCTTTATTATTAAGCCCAAACAGACGCTTGCCGAATTAATGTCCTGTATTCATGGCATCTTCCTATGTGCACTGATCTGATCAACGCACACTTTCACAGCTCGGACTAAAATCTGAACTCGCCTATAGTCCATAAGCAGCTGTAGATTTGTCAAGTAAAGCCATTGCAAGCTTGAATAATCTTTTATTTCTACTTGAAGGCTTTCAAACGGCTTTTATAGATTTCTTGAAAAGCTTCTCAATGCATTACTATCTCTACGACGGGGCCACTTTTATTTGCGCCACCCTGTAGAAAAATCAGCCGAGATAGAGGGGACTGTCTTTGAATTAAGATTTCGCCCACGTTCCTCACACAGTTTGAGTTTTGGAACACTGAATAGTACTTACTTTTACTGATTTCGAAATTTCGCCCAGAAGAGAAGTACCTCTCCCCCCCCCCCCCCCCCCTCAATATTGCATGTTTCTTTTTATAAAAATGTACGCTAATTTGTGAATTTAAAGTGACTAATTCTAGACATTAAAAACTTCATCTGTAATAAAAAAAAATATTCATAGACAATGCAATATTATTAAAAATTTGTTTAGCTTTTGCGGCTACTGATTGCTAAGTTTTTATAGGTTTACACGTTAGCTACAAGGTTTTTTAAAAAAAAATAGGTTGTTGCTTTTAACTAAAAAAAAACTGTCAGTTGGTGTGCCAAAATAATACTGCATAATTCATAGAGAAAATCTGTTTGTATTATACATGTAAAAATTGCATCAAGTCACAAGACAGGGGAATATTTTCTTTTTTTTATCGGGGCGGAGAGAGTCCACTTTTGAGCGTGTTTATAGGTTCATGGCTTATTCAGAAGTGCGCAGTAAAACGCATCAATTGTTTTAGTTGCAACTGATCACGGGGTGTCCATACATTCTAGAACTTTCTCGAATCAGGACTCGGCTACTATCGGCGCGTGCAGCTGACACAATCTTGTGGTTTTATTTCTAAGGTATATTTCTATTTGCGCGTGTCAAGGCTAGCAAATGAGGTTGACAAAAGGTACATAATTTTACAATATCTAAGTCGTGGGAACATTGTCTCATTCATATTATTTGTACTTTTATCAGAATAGCTTTTTTAAACAGAGAAATTGGTAAGAAAAACAAAATTTTATATTTCCTCCAGGCGGGAAATCTAACCCAGGTCACCCCATTTTAAAGCGAGTCATACTGACCACAATACTACCGAGATAAAAGTTACCGAACTCAGGTTCGAACCACGAACATCTTTGTTCCAACGCTTTCCCAGCTCCAGTAATTCGGTACATGGAGTGTCAACAAAAAGTTAAAATGCTTGTTTGGTTGCAATCTAGTACTCTTTAAGCGATTAAAAACGAAACAAAAAAAACCTTTTTTTTTTATTTTAACACCACATTTTTACAAAAAAAAACTTTGCAAAGAAAGTAACAGTATCGTTCTGTAAATATATGAGCCTTTCGTCAATAATTTTCTGACGAAGTCATATGTATAAAATCTCCATCTCATAAAGGTAGGAGACTGTCTTGGCTCTAGTTGGTGTTCTGTAAAACTAATGGACTTTTTTCCCACTGTAAACAATCAGTCACTGTAAAAGCTGGTCCGCATCCGCAAGGACATGTACCGAGGGATTAAACCTACATTCTTTTTTTTTAAAATAATACCTGTTTTAGGAGACATTTTGGAACTTCAAAGCGAAAATAAAAAATGTTCTTTAAAGAAATCAAACATATGTATACTGTACTATCAAAAATATGTATACTCAGATTTACCCGGATTCAAATATTACAGAATTAAACATAGCCTTATACGGAGAAATAAAGTAATTTCGATCCACCATTCTCTTTCGTTTCCTACTTTTCTAAATAAACAAATAAAAGTCCAATTTTGAAATATGTTTTGTTATTTCTTTTTGTATCAAAACTTGTTTCGGAGATACAAAATTGAATGGGTTTCCCGAAAATATATACAAGTAAAAAAAAAGGTATAAATATACTTTGAAATACTGGCTTAAAAAATACATACTTTTGCTCTACGGTTTGCAACACGCAACCAGCAAGATCATCATAACTGAAGGTCCAGCCTTATTTCAAGTGAACTCTAGACTGCAGACTGTTCTAGCTGGCTTGAAACTCAATACCACTATTGTGTCCAAAGGTCGTGTGTATGCAGAGTCAGTAGACATTGACTCACAAGAGCCCTCATGTAGCTCTAGTACGACGATAATTCAAACCTAACCTAACCTAACATTGACTCTACAAAAATAATTCTTTTGTCATTAGACACTGGCTCTAAAAAAGCAGACATAGACTAGCTAGAATGTGACTTAAATATGGATATATATAAGGAGCGTTTACATGAGCTATCGAATCTATGGAATGCCAAAATCCCCATTAGGGGAAAAAGAGGTCGAGCTGGATTTCCAACCCAAATGATAGTCTGTGGCCGAATCCATGGTATGAAGCATCATCTCGTTCATTTCAGGGTGTGCGAAACCCGCCAACGAACCTTCTAATTCCGGTTCTGTCTGGGAAAAAAATCCACAAGAGCTCTTCTTTTGCTCTTCAATCCATGGTTTTCATGGCTCATGTAAACGCGCCTAGCTTCGGTAGATATTAGGTTAGGGAGCTAGCTTTAGGAACTTAAGAGTTCGGGTTCGAATCCCGGTAAGGCATGGATGTTTGTGTCCGTCAATAAATGTTGTTATTTGTCGATGTGTTTGTGTCATCCCTTTCTACGCGTGCCTCTTGTACCTGTGTCATTTCTGGGGTTAAGTACAATAGACTTGAGGTGGCAGTGCTTTGCGAACTTACCCCCTACCAGGAAATTCATAAGTCAGTAGATATTGACTCTACAAAACTCAGTGACTTGATACTGGACATTGGCGCAGCAGAAGTAAATCTTTTGTCTCTAGACACTGACTATAAAAAAGTCGACACAAAGTTACTAGAAAGTGACTTAAATAAGTATACAATGAGTCACTAGACATTGGCTTTTCAAAAGTAGATGATATGTAAGACATTGGCTCAACAGAAACAGACATTGTCTCTAGAGAAGCAGACATTGTCTCTACAAATTTAGACATTGAGCGAGGAATGGAAAGGAAACAACTTTAAAACTTTTTCCATTCATCTTCTTATAATAGGGGAGAGCAGGGGGGGGGGGGGGAATGGCGTCACCGAAATTGAATTTTCATGCAGAATTGTGTTGCAATTGATGTAAATTGTAATGAGTGTAGCATATTACAGTTCATAACCTATCTTGTGGAGATTTTAAAATTTAAAAAAAATTTTAATCTTTAATAGAAACTGAATAAAATTGTTTTTTCTAAAAGCTTGCACAGTGGCGAAATTACCCCGGTACCCGGAGTAATGCCGCCGTACACCACTGTGGTTATGCCATCACATCAATAAACAAAGGAAATAATCTATAAATAATGGAAAATAATTATAATAAAGCGATACATATAGAACTATAATAGGTTTAATTAACTTTGGAATGGTAAATTGTACAGAGTACAAATCTTTTATTAACTTTCCATTTGCAACTAACTATGCATTCTTTTTTTTTTAAGTTTCGTTGGTCTATTTGACCAGTTCAATAATTCTTTTTCGGATAAGTGGCATCTGGAACGAAAACTAATAGGTTGTAGAGCAAATATATGAAATTTCTATTTTACGGATTATGCCGTTATCCTTTTGCATGTGGCGGCATAACCCCAGAGTGATGTGGCGGCATAACCCCATTAAGACAAAAAGGTATAGACGGCTTGTTTAAAGAAAGGTAGATAGCCTAGCGTCCAAACTAACAACGTGATAAAATAGCTAAATAATTACTATTTTCAATTATATATAACTGATTTATCTAACCTAGAGGTAACAGTCACAAATTTCTTAATTTCAGAGGGCCCAAAATTAGATGAAAATCACTAAAAACCGTATTTTTTAAAATAATTTTACACCAACTCACCGCACGGCCATTAGCGTCTATACTACAAATTACTTTGTTTCTGCTACATGTAAGCGCTCTCAGCCTTCCTCCCACACACACCGCTGGCGAGATACAAGGGGTGGCGGCATTGCCCGAGGTGGCGGGAATCCCCTGCCCTCCCCTATACATAAATAGGTTGAACAATTTTAGGTGTTGATGGAAGATGGATGATGTTGGATGGAACTAAGATGTTGAAAAACAATTTAAATGCAATTTAAAAGGTCCTTGAATTTGAATTTGATTTTTCACTGAAATTTGAGAAAGTATTAGTTTTAAAAGCAAAACAATGTCGCTTCATAGAAAATCATAAGAAGCTTAAAAACCATCGTCGAATATTATTCAGAAAGGCATGAAATGTTTCGAGTAGTAGGATAAGCATTCAAGCTTTCACTAGCACCCAAAAAAAACTTGAATTTTTCTACCTGAGGGTAAATAAAAAAATCTCTTTTTTTTTTTTGCCCCCAGGTGTCTTCAAACAACAAACCGTATCATTTTATTCCTTTCACTCGACCGATTCTTTGTGACGTCATAAAGATCACTACGCAAACACGACTCCGATAAACTTACCAGACCCAGAGAATGGAGAGCTTCGAACGTTCGGCCCGCTTATCTCGGATAAAAGAAAAATCGTCTGAAAAAAAAAGCTGAAAAGAGAAAAAAAAAAATCGGTTTTTCTTGCCAAATGACCCGATAATCATAGAAGGATTCCGAGTCGATAGACTTAGATAAAAAGAAATAAAAACAAACAAATGAAAATCGACTACTCGACCCACAGAATGGAATTGAAAAGACCCGAAAAGATTTTTTTGGTTTGTTTTGTTTTAACAGAACAAAAAAAAAATATATCGAACTATATAAACATGGCGGCTTCTTCATCAGTGAAGTAGGGGGTTGTTAGCCTTTTTACAATGGACCCCTGTTATTGGGAAGTTTTTTTATTTAAAAAAAAACACCCGATTGTTTTTACTTTTTTTTTTTGTCTTCGCCTCATCAGAGTTCTATATTCTTAGGAAGATTCCAAAAAATAAAAATAATGAAAAGAAAATTGCGCCAAAGAACTTTTCTTATCCCTTCAAAAATTGGACATCTTTAAAACTCACTTTAAAAAAAAGGAGTTATAGTTTTTACTTTTTCTGATTTCTTTTTCGATTTTTTCTGTAATATTAGAGATTTTGGCAATTATTTTTAGCAACAAAAAAAAATTATTTTATTGCTGTCAGTTATCCAGTTTTATAAACAGGCTTTGTCAAACGGAATTAGGAAAGGACTTATTAATTTAGAACTTACGTGTTTAAAAAAATATATAGCTTAAATATTGAGCATCGAAACATCCTAGATACAAAACAATATTTGTCTCTGGAAAATATCACACCCCAGCATTTTGTTAAACATGTAATAAAAAAAAATCATACTCAACCTCAAAACAGATTTTCAAAAGATTGTTTATCTAAATTTCAAAAGAGATTTCACAAAATATATTTTTGAAAAAAAAAAAAATGAAATTTATTTCATATTTTTTTTTTCTTTCCAAACTTTAACACTGCGTATTTCAACCCTTTCAGTACCAAATATTTACTACACTACAGAAACATCTGATATTCACAAAATAAGCTTATTTTAGGTCAAAAATAAGAGTTCCATCAGAAAAAAAAATTATTTAAATTTTTTTATATGGTTTTTGAAATAATACCAAAAATTTTTAACTGTGGAAAACAACAAAATAAAAATACATGTATTGACAAATGACAGTGAATGCACCCTCTAGAAGGGAGAGTGTAGGCTTAATAGCTCATTACCCAGCTCGCCAGAGGAGACAGTCACAAGAGACACGCAAAGAAGGACGACACAAACACATAGACAAATAACAACATTTATTGACAAGCACGAACGTCCATGCATTTTACCTGGATTCGAACCCGAGCCCACCAGCTCCAAAGGCAAGTACACTAACCATTGTGCCAGCGAGCCGGCAAAATACATGTATCACCTAAAAACATTTCGAGTTATATATTTCAAGGTATCTGACCATGATATTAAAAAAAATTAGTAATTATTTTAACCGAAATAGTTTAAATTGTGTTTTAAATATGTGGAACTGAAGTGAACTTATCAAAAATCAGGTGAAACGCTTGTTGGCTATTTTCTGAATAAAAAAAAATAGTAGTTCTGACTTCTATTGAGATTAATGCAAAATATTGTCTAACGGAACAAAGTGTGAAGAATCAAATGATGTGTGTTTGGATGTCATAACGGGACATAAAAATTTTGAAAAAATTATTGAAAGTGATGATTCCAAATGGCATCAATGGGACTAAAAGGGTTAAAACTTTAGAAATAAAATTTTCCCAGTGTCTCACTGAGTGATGAATTAGAATCTTTAATATAAAAAAGCAACATTGATATTTCATCATTGAAGACACCTGCAAAATGCATTATCCAAAAAAATCTTTTCTTGTCATTGACGCAGAATAGAACCGATAGTTAGGTTCGCAAGTTTTATCGGTGATTTCACATTTTTAAAATAAAAATAGTTTGAAACGTTCAGAACTAGTAATTTTGAAATAAGATTTCATGCTCTGTAGACATATTAATAACAAATTATAAAATTTTAAAATTTATATCTTTTCATTGATAACCAGAATGAGCTTTCTCTTTAAATTGCGATTGTAGCAGAAAAGCATATCTTACATATGTTGAACAGAATAAATAAAATTAATAACATTAGCTGAATTTTACATATTTTTTTTGGCAGAAAAAAATCTTTTCTTGTCATTGACGCAGAATAGAACCGATAGTTAGGTTCGCAAGTTTTATCGGTGATTTCACATTTTTAAAATAAAAATAGTTTGAAACGTTCAGAACTAGTAATTTTGAAATAAGATTTCATGCTCTGTAGACATATTAATAACAAATTATAAAATTTTAAAATTTATATCTTTTCATTGATAACCAGTATGAGCTTTCTCTTTAAATTGCGATTGTAGCAGAAAAGTATATCTTACATATGTTGAACAGAATAAATAAAATTAATAACATTAGCTGAATTTTACATATTTTTTTTTGGCAGATAAGTTTTAAATAAACATTATAAATAAATCCTTATATTTTTACTTACATACTTTTACTTTATCCAAATTTATCATGCGTAGTTTAAAAATCATTTTCCAAATATCAAAGCCTTGCAAACAAATATATTGTAAAAGAAAAATTTATTGTTTAATTCTCCAAAAAGAAATCCTCAACCACGGTTCAGTATCTGCAATTAGATTGGACATGCAGATGACCAGAATGCATCATTCAACATGAATAGTTGATTATGTCTTAATCAGTGGGCGGATGTACAAATATTTGAAAAAAATATATATTAAAAACGCCCCCATAATACTTTACAACCAACACGATTTTTTTAACTTTAGTTTTCTTGTTATTGTTTTCAGTGATAAGTCAAATGCATTCATAAAAGTCGAATGCGATTTAAATGGTTGTCATTCACAAATTTAAGGAATTTCTCACGCTTTCATACAGGGTGAGGCAAACAAAATTGGCCTCAAAGTGGATATAAGAATACGACAGAAATGTTGCCAAGTCAAAAACCAATACAAAAACAGGTTTGCTAACCGAAGCTATTGATCGCTTCAATATTAAGCCCAAACATACGCTTGGCGACCTTTTTGCCGGAAACTACGCTATGGTTTGAGAAGCTTGGTTGAAATGAAATATAAACAAGTTTTGCAGAGATGATTAAGTTCCCACTAGTGATTATTTTAGTAGTTATTTATCCTCGAGAATCGGAACTTTTTGTTTTTGTTAATAAAAAACATTCTATATTGATTTCAAGACACAAAATTTGCATTATGGGACGTCATCATACAATACGAACCGAGATCTGAACTCGCCACTAGCCTATGAGTAGCTCTAATGTGAAGCTAATCCGATCCAAACAATGCAAAAACAGGTTTCAGGCGGCTTCATGAGTTTTTCTCGCCAAACATTTCAACGTATTCCTATCTCTAGACCAGGGTCAATTTTGTTTGCCTTACCCTGTAAAACTTCCCACGCGTAGCGGACACAAACCCACGGGTGTGTAAATAGCAACTGAACAATTCAGGTGAAATGGAAAAAAAAAATTCGTGCATTTTTCCTGAAAGGTTAATTGCATGTTGCTTTCTCCATTTTGTACCAGTTCTAATTATACATTTTTCACTAGTCCAAAAACTGCCAAATAATGATGCCGAAAAACAGCTGAACCCGAGCTGAAAAATTTTTATCGATGAAGAAAATTCCATTTTTCAAAAAATATAGATTGTGGAAAAATTAAAATTTCCTAATTTAAAATAAATTCATTCTTTGACCAGCAAAAGAGCTGCATAAAATTAAATTGTTGCAAAGCACAAAATTAATAATTTCTATTAGAAAGTGTTTGTTTCAATGAATTTTATGTTATAGGGGTAAGTGGTGTACCTTGGACGTATGTGTACCTCGAACCTATGCTGATTCTAGCTCGATTAGCTTAGATATTGAAACAACACCACATGCAGTTAAAGTATTTGCTACCAGGGATCTCAGTGAAGTTCTATCGGTTTGTTTAAAAGGTCAATTTATTAAAGAGGTTTCGAAAAACTAAATTCACAGTTCAAAAGTATATTTTTGTCAGATTCTTTAGTGTATTTTTTTACTCAAACATGTAGTATTTATTCAGAAACGATGGTTATGCAATATAAAGCAAAGTTTTAGCTATAAAACAGTGTGCTTGAAATTAAGTTAAGTCTAACCTTAACTTGGTGATTAACTATTTTGTTTTTGATATCCAAGTGGTGTACCTCGAACCTAATACAAGTGGTGTACCTTGGACTGGTCCAAGGTACACTACTATAGGTCTTATGTGCTTCAGATTATTGAAAACCCTTTTTAAAATTCAAGTAAATTTTTTCCTTTGAAAAATTAAGTATTTTAAGCTCTTAATATGCAACCCTGACTTGTAAAATCTAGAAGAATGGAAATTTGTAAGAAATTTTTATTTGGTGTGATAAAGAATTTTTTTTTGTAGTTAATTATTTAGATATATGGAAGCCGATAAAATTTTAACCATATTTATATAATATAGAAAATAATTATTGCATGCTCATCTAAAAAGATATTGTTTATAATAAATATCTAAGCACAACATCCTTTTTACGTTTAGGCCTAGTTGTATAAACATGGGGGGGGGGGGAATATTTGAGTTGTTTTTTCAAATATAAGACAGAAAGATAGCCAAATGTTTTTCTATGGCATGAAATAACAGTTTAATTTTATGCTGCATTTTAACGGATACACCTGAGAAAGATTGCATTGCAGCTGAAAAAGCCAAAAGGGCACTAAAAAAACTAAGGCAATAAAACCCCTTACTAAGCCAATTGACCTAACGTAACCAATTACTGCAATCTTGACTAACTAGAAATAAGAGTAGGCTGTAAAATGTATTTTTGAATTTTATGTGGCTAATAAAGATTGGTTTTCTTACTGTAAATCGAGCCTCTCTACCTGTTAATAATTGGTCCAAGGTACACTACCGGTTGGACCAAGGTACACCGCCGGTGGTGTACCTTGGTCCTATTTACAATTTTCTGTATTTATTTTTGTAATAGTTGAAATCATTTAAATAACATGTTAAAATAAATATATGTTGTGTATAACAACATAAAGTATTTAGTAAACATATTTTTATTCACTTTTTGCAAGTAATTAAGAAATTAAAAATTGAAAAGTCAAAATAGGTCCAAGGTAACCCACCTTCCCCTACATATTTTGTTAAATACTATTTCAATAAGTTTTATACTCGGGTGTGTGAGCACAGTAAAACAGTTACAAAGAATAGCCCTTGTTTTACTCTTTGATTAGCGTGATTTTTTTTAATTCCTGTTAAATGTTAATTGAAATTTGATAAAATTATAAAATAGTGATTTAGCATTGTCGTTAGAATCAATTTACATTATAATGTATATAAACCACCTAACAGAAAGCAAAAATCCCAACCTAACTATTATTTAAAACATATAATTATTTAGAAGAAAATTCATAATTTGATCTTGATTCATTTAAATTACACTCCCACCATTTTAAGCATTTAATTGCAAAAAAAAAATTCATATTGTATTTAGAGAGCGACTTGATAAACCACCAAACTGAAAGCAAAAATCACAACATAACTACATTATTTAAAATAAATATTTAGTTGAAAATTCATAATTCGATCTCGATTCATTTAAATTAAACCATTTAAGGGGTCTAAGGAGTCTTAAAAATGTGCAAAGAAGGCGCTACAAAACATAGTTTGATCTTTCATGTCATTTTTGAACTACTCAATGTATAAGTATAATTTTTTTATATGTAATTCTACAAGATTTATTTATTATAAAACAAGTTTTAAAATTTATGAAACTTTAGCCAAAACTAAAATAAATGATATTAAACATGAAGCTATTTGAACACATTGTGATTAGGCTTGCGCGGCAAATTGTGAGGTCAAAATTGAAAAAATGACCAAGAAAATGATTTTATATTGTACAAATATGTGCAAACAAAGACTTATACCTAAATTCTCAGCTCAATTTTAATTAGAAATTATTTTAAAAATAATTTAAAATCAAAATTTTAAAATTTTTATTAATTTCTTTAGAAAAAAGTTCCTAAAATAATTTCTAATTAAAATTGAGCTGAGAATTTAGGTATAAGTCTTTGTTTGCACATATTTGTACAATATAAAATCATTTTCGTGGTCATTGTTTCAATTTTGACCTCACAATTTGCCGCGCAAGCCTAATCACAATGTGTTCAAATAGCTTCATGTTTAATATCATTTATTTTAGTTTTGGCTAAAGTTTCATAAATTTTAAAACTTGTTTTATAATAAATAAATCTTGTAGAATTACATATAAAAAAATTATACTTATACATTGAGTAGTTAAAAAATGACACGAAGGATCAAACAATGCTTTGTAGTATCTTCTTTGCACATTTTTAAGACTCCTTAGACCCCTTAAACATTACTTATTACTTTTACCATTTTAAACATTTCTTTACAAAAAAAATAGTGTCTTGGTTTCGAATTTCCAATTTCTCCAACATTTTGTCTTACATCAACAAAAAGTTGCATCATATCCGTCTCTGGTCTTACCAAATCTCCCCAATACTCTCCTCCCGTTTTATCCCAAAATTTCTCCCGGGAAATATCACAATACTTCGCTTCGGAAATTCTTATCATTGCGTGGTACCCTATCGCCGTTGCTATGCTCAGAAGAACTTGTGTTAAGTTTTCAGTTAAATAATTGTGTTTTTCCCAGTTATTACAAGTTGTGTTGGACCTGTACAAAAATTGTGTTGCGAACGAATAATAATGAAAGGCTACACTCCTTGCCAACCTAACTTATTGGGTAAAAACAAAGAGTAAAGAGGCAGAATAAAAAGTGCGGTTGGTCCGTTATATGGAAAATCTTGCAAGATAATATTTACATACAAAATGATCTGAATACAATTTAACCAAAACATACTTTTCATTCCGAATAAAATTGCCAAATTTTCTCAAATAATATTCAAATCAGTAAGACTTAAAACGAAATGAATGTTTTAAACATGATTTCTGGATGGATTCCCAAATAATTTATGGAACTCTGTACATCCGCGGAAGGATCTTCTCCATAGCATATTTCTATTTATCCAACTTAGATTGGCAAGGAGTGTAGTACAAAAATTGTATTTAAAGCGTAACATGCTTGTGTTCATGTATACATTCTAAATGTAGTTCAGCGCATCTGCTCTGTAATAGTTCGGCTACACATATATACTAAAATTTTAAATTAAAAGTTTAATATGGAACAATTAAATGAATGTTATAATTTTATTATGCATATTTTAGAAAATCAATATAATTTATAGTTTTTTGTCATTCGTCAACGGAAAGTTTATCTTCTCCTCTCACGATCGTCAGTAGTGTTGGAATAACACGCATTTTTGTTAGTATGACATCAGCACTATTCTTGTATTGAAACAACACAAATTTATTGTGTTTCCTCCTTAGCTACAAGTGGTGTTGAACCAGTACAAACACTGTAATGAGACCAAATAATAATGCATGATTGGAACGAACATTGTGTTGAAGGAGCAGGATGCATGTTTTCATGTATTCATCCAAAATGTATAATAGTTCATCATCTGCTCTGTATAATAGTTCGGATACACATCTATACTAAAACTTTAAAATATTTGGATATTACGATACAGTAA